>CM076574.1:512186494-512786494 GCA_034641835.2 Pinus albicaulis | reverse complement strand
TGTAATCTGAGTCATCAAGCCTCAACATTGAGCCATTGAAATGCACAACTCCATAATACATAGGCCTCTATCCCTCCAGAATTGCATAGTGGAAATTCTCAATCCTCAAGCCCTGAGCTTGACTCGTTAATACCCTTAACTACACATATGTTTATCCCTAGAAAAACTAAAATGCACATTATTTAGTCTCAAGGCTTGGTCTTGGCCCATGTCCTCCTGAGCTGCAAAATGGTGTAATCCTTGAGCGTGTCTCCTAGCCAATCACCCATTGCAAACACAGTTAGTGGTTATCATGAAGCATGTTATAATATGGTTTTATCAGGCTGATATCGTATTTTCATGAGTGGATTTCAATTGTAATAATTACATCATGGTATTATAAGATAATGATGAAGAAGAAGGAGAAGGAGACCCTGCAAGAAGACATTTTCAAATTTTTGAAAACAAGTTTAGAAATTAAGAAATAAAAAGGGACACTGGATTGACAGAGAAACTGAAGGTCAACATCACATTGAAGACTACTTATTTTTAATCCATGTGGAAAAGGAAGAAGAATATCATGTTCCATCTCTCAAGAAGACATAAGGAACTGATTAACAATGAGCGATTTGACATTTCCATGTCATCATGCATTCCACGTCATCAGTGTCATGTCATTCATGTTATATGTCATCATGTGCCACATCATTCTGTGGATCATGTAAATTAAATATTGGATAAATTTAATGTAAAGTGGAAGTCAAGAGTCATCCATAAAATGTGAAAAGTCATGTAGGATTCACAAGGTCATATAGAATTCAGGCAACCATGAAGGTAGTAAAAGAGTTAGAAGGGAGGTTAATGATAGCCAAATTTGTTATATATACACCCTCATCACTCATGTAAATGAAGTTTCACCTTTGCTCCTCCTACCAAGCCTCAGAGAGGAAAAAGTTTCTTTTGGAGGGGCAAGTAGTTTCTCTTATGCTCCACTATTGGGGCTCGTGGTGTTAATTATCTTAATGTATCTTGGAAATTTTGCCTAATTCAGAAGATCATTGAGCCAACACATTTTCATGTGTATGTCAAAAATATTTCGATACTATTCTTTTAATATTTTTGATGTATGTTGTTTTCATCTTTACTAAAGAAATTGAACAATTTATTTGGATTTGGTACTTATCTTGTTGAAGGTGTCTTGTATGTGTTGTAAAAATTGTTAATTTTATCTGAACTATTTTTCTAGTTTTTCAATCATTTATTTACCTATACATGCTCATGTTTCCTTTATAGATTAGTACTATTACTTGTCCTTAAAAGGATCACTTTTTCTCCCCCCTCTATATAGAAGAACTCTGATACATTCCGTAACTAAACATTCCACAAGGGATACCCACTTTCTAACCCAAAAGTATATGTGCATTACTCTCTTATGCTGAATATTGCAGTGAAGGAATATATTTAAGAACATATGGTAGTTGAGCCTCATTTCCAGAAGGGCTCCCACACCAAACGATGCAAATTCTAATTGATATTTTTCATCGGGGAGACTCTATTACATGTTTTTAGTATACAACACCATAAACATTACCATTTAATCATAATTGTACCTCTTTGTGTCATATATATATATATATATATATATATATATATGAGATCTAGTGTTAGAATCATCAAATGTTATCTTTTATGTTATACTCTTTGTAAAAGGAGGTTTCCCTCTCAAAGGGGACCATAGTGATTGGTTCCTTATCATTTTGAGGGTGCAAAGATAATAACACCATACACAAAATTGAACGGAATAGTGCTTAAGAACACATTACACACCAAATACAACATTTTATATGATGCACTAGCTCCTTTTGATTTCACATGTCAATTGTTTTCCATGTTATTAATAATTGGTTCACACACACACACACAGACATATTTGTGTGTTCATGTGTGTGTGTGTCTCACAACAATGTCTATACTAATTAAGAGTATCATAAGAGTAAAAATATATAAATATAATCATGCAAATGTTCTTTAAAATTGCGCTCTTTCACATTTTAGTGATGTGGATATTTGAAGGAACACAATGAGATATAGATTCAAACCAAAACAAATAGATACAATGAAACATAACTTCCATTAATAAATATCAATTATTGAGAGTTATTTACATACATAACAGAAACAAACTAGCTTGACCAATGGTAGCTTATTTCAAAGAAGAGGTGTGAGAGCTACATGCCTTTTGAATTCGGATATAATGAGGCTTAGAGTCCTTTTTATAATAGAGAAAAAATGCAAAACCCTTAACATCTAAAAACATAACCCCAAGAGATGAAGTGCCAAAAGTTTGTGAGCCCCATTGGATTATTTTGAATGCCAACTTCCTGGGGTTGTAATTTTGGAATCTAACTTTTATTTGGCGTGCACAATACCTCATTAGAAAGATCTATCAGAGGAAATGTTTTTTTTGGAAATATCATACACTATCGCTTATGGGCTTGGAGAATTTTAAAAAAAAAATTACATTTAGGGCCTCAAAACGACGTTCGAAGTTTACGAGCCAAAGAAGTGATAAATAGAAAGTTGTCCTAGAATTAAAAAATAGAAAGGAAAGAGTCATTAGACAAATTTTGAGGTCTAAAATTGGTGTGAAAACAAAAATTTACAACCAAAATAAAATTTATAAAACCAATACGATTCAATATGATGACGTCAACCATGGGGATGATTCACCATTTTTGAAGTAAAAAAAGTAAAGAGATTAGGAAATAAAAAAATACTTTTTCAAGGGATATTTTCAACTCATATTTTAAACTTATCTCCCTACTATTATTTTCAAATTTTGAGTGGGAGAAATCGTTTGATGCATAATTTAATTTTTCATTCAAAGTACCCACGTTGCATACTTTTGATCGATCTTGCTACAAAAAACATGAGAAATACATCAAAAACATTATTGCAATTACTATTTTTTTACTTATTTCTCATTTTTCGTGTAACAGGGTCCATCGACAGTATGAAATATGGGTACTCCTTTGATTAGGAATTAAATTTTACATCCAACAAGTGCTCTCGCTTGAATTTTGAGTAAAACCGTAGGGATATAAGCTGAAAATACGAGTTGAAAAGGTAGATTTTTCTTTTTTTCCTCTAAATTGTGATGATGTAATCTAATATTATTTTTTTCTTTCCAGTATTATTTTATAATATTCCTTTGGAAGCCCATTTTAGACCTCAAAATTTCTCTAATTTTTGGGTGTCCAAGTGGAATAGAAGGGTAGCCACCAATATCCAGCTGGATCAGTCCTTTCCCCTTAGGAAGGGATTTTTCCCATTGCATTGAGTGCCTCCACGAGATGAGGAAACATTTGTTGAAATTGGTTTCAAGTGAGCCACTTTATTTGGTGCAAGTGTTTACTAACTTCAACAACCTGATATGAGAGGTGTCAAAGTTTCTAGTGGGATCTAGCAAGGAATTCTTTCAACAAATGCAACCAAGATTTTTCACCCACCTAAAACTTATGTGGCACCTGATTTTGATAATATTATTTTTTGTACATGGAATTCGCTTTATCCAAGATGTCGGGAACTTGCTGGTAGATGTGCGAAATGCATTTAATAAACTTTGTGGCTTGATTAGCTTTAAATTGAACATGTGAAAATTATTCACGTGTAGTTGCAAGATGCAATGCAACATCAATGGGACATAATGGTTAAAATTTCAAGCCCAATTGAAATTGGCTATATCCAGTCGAGCTATGGAGAGATTTGTTATAATTTTGTTGCACATAGGGAAGACTCTCATCCCATATTCATGGATGCTTAGATTTATACATGTGTAGTATATGCACTATTATCTTGTTTATGACTTTTATTTGGCCATCAATATTGGGGTGGAATAAAGTCAACTTAGTGTACTTGGTGTCCAACAATGACGAGAGGCTTGACTAGAATTCACTTAGGAACCTGCGATTTCGATATGATATAATGGTTTGTGGGATCACAAAATGTACCCACACTCTTTCAAAGAATAGTTTGGAAATGGATTCTGCTGCGATAACTTCTTGGAGGTAGCCAATATGGGCATATTATAAAATTCGTTGATGACCACAAATTAAAAATAATTTCGATGCTTAGTACAATGAAGGATAGACATATAGTCCATGGAGATGGATTCCTAAGGTCAACAAGGAATAGGAAGAGGATTATAGATGCCTCCTTCATGATTGGGTTAGTGATGGAACATGAATGCTAGGATCTAATATATTTTCCAAAATAATGTTAGATATTTGGCGATTGCAAATAATTTTTTGGCACTACAACTCTCTTTTCTAGACCAAAGTGTCCTACGACCTCACTATAGTCCACATCAAAAATTATCTTGGCACACTTGCTTGAAGGAACAAAAAGGTGTCCCAAGTGGCATAGAAATGACTCTTGGAGGTCGAGGTCTAGAAATTTCTTACTATCCATCAACTTCTATTATGTGGTGGAAAATTCTGGATCATTTTTGTAAAGTTGGAGCCATCTAAGATTCACTTCACCGCAATATTTGAGAATATTGGTCAGGGTAAAAACTAGTGGTCGATTGAGGAAATATGCAACATTATTGGTTTTTATCTTCCTTTACTTAGTGTTTAAATTAAATTATTGTAGGTATGTGGACATATTTTCATGGCGGTCATTCTACAACTTCCCTTGTGTCTACATAAACTAAAGATGTCAATCATCAGTGTGGATGATCATCCCTTCCCCTGAATGCAATATTTCGACTGTCGGAAATTCTGCATCATGGAATATATCTCTTTATCGTAGGCGAGGTATTTTTGAATTGTATGAGAGAGTTTCTCACTATGATAGGCCACTGAATTCCATTACTGGGTGAGATTTTCACCAATGGCATAGTCAAAGGCATATGTATGAAGGAATATTTTTTTTAAGAATATTAAGAAAATTCATTTGAAAGTATAGAAAAAAATGACAAAGCTATAAGAAATATAAAATTATAAGCATAAGAACACACAAGGAAGTCATTTAGAGTGGGAGATAGTATGGTTACATTTAAATAAGGAAATACTATACCTTCCTTGCAATAATATTAAGGATATATGGCATGATACTTTCAATATATTTGAGGAGGTTGGATATAATTCCCATAGACTAAATCTACCCTGATACATACACATTTAGTTTGTCAAGAATGTGGAGAATCTTAAAGTCTTCGAGCATTCCATGCTGAACAAAGAGGAGGGGCTATTTTTTCCTTCCATAGAAGACTTAGCACAAGATTCTCAAATAGATTTAGAATATGAGATTCATATATATAACAGCGACTGAACATCAAGACAATAGTAGCCTATATTTTGGTATATTGTGTCAAAATTTCAACTTCTAGGCAAAGCAAAATGATTCTCTAGGGAGAAGCTAGAGGAATAATTTCCTCACCAAGATTTTGGGGACCAAAAGACTCCAAAAAATGGGGAGATATGATAGAAATTGTATTTTTATATTAGTTTTCATCTATTTCAATGCTTTTCAAGTGAAGAAAGAGATTAGCGATTAAGCTTGTAGGGTCATCTTTGCTGGTGAATACTAGCTTGGAGAACTGGGCTCTTAACGTTTCCATAACCATTTTAATTCATAAAATATTTTTTGGTGGTCAATTTTTTCCACTTTACCATAGGAACATGACAATATTTTCAATACTAATAATATTTTTTAATGTAACTTATTATGAAAAATTTATTCCTCATGCAAATTAACCTACTATGTTAACCACTCGTATATTAGCAAATTCCATGTTAGCCCATATCACTCATGCATATGAGGCTAGCCATGTATGAAATTTGAATAATGCACTGTAATTTTCAAACCTAAAAAATATACTTAAGGATTGAAGGAGTGAAAAGCTACCCCTATTTGGATATAGAGCTATGTCAAATATCAGGATGAGTAGGGATTATAGTATATGTTCTTTTATCTTAGTCGAGGAAAGAAAATAGAAATGGGAGGTTAGAGAGAAAAATGGTTGGGGATAGGATTCCAAAGAGGTGTCAAATAAATCCATAGAGATTACCTATTTCTTCATACATTCATAAATGTTTTCATATAAAAGGAAAAAGAGCAAATTAGAATCAACTTCTAGTCGAGTTTTTGTAGTAGGATATCATAAGGAAAAAATTTGTATCTATAGTGCATGGTTTCTTTATTTCGTTCTATTTTCAATTTAAATGATTTCTCCTAATTTTATTAATGAAAAATCAACTTAATTAATGTTGAATCAAACAAATTAAACTAAATAATCTTGAATATAATGAGAAATTAACATAAAATATTTAAGAAATAAATTTATTGGAGTTGTTGTGAAGAATTATTCTAGTGGAATATCATATATAAATATACTATCGTTGGTATATGTATCAATATTCAATTTATAAAATGAGTCAATTCGATATATCTCCCAAGTTAGAGATCTGCAAGGAAAATGGTTTTCTAGGGTTCATGACAAACCGTGCAATGAAGCTGGTCCAGGCACAGATTGTCATAACCGTAGCTTCTTAACACCTTTGGAATCGTAATCTGATCATAGACTACCTTCGTGCAATGTATCTCCCATTGGGAGGGGGGGATACTATTCCTCCCCCCACAGGCAACAATGAAGTTAAAATCTCGTCTTTGGTTAAATATGATGCTGAACAGATTCCCTCTGTCATGATAGAGCACATGCAAGACGTTGATGCGATGTAGCAAGACAAAACGCAATAATCCACAGACAATATGGAGTCGTCAAAGGTGAATTCTGCTACCTGCAGATCCATTGCGGCTGAGCACCCTACGATAGACCTACCAAGCCATTGTATTAATGCTCAAATCCAGTTTATGAAACACAATGCACTCATAGGGAAATTTATTGGCTTCTGGCCAACTGAGAAGGCCCTGCAGGGATGGATCGCTTCTAAATGGAAATGAAAGGGACATGTAACCCTATAGTTAGGCCCCAAAGGATTTTTCAATGCCATTTTTAATTGCATAGAAGACAGAAATAGAATCTTATATGGCGGCCCCTATTTTTTTAACTTAGCTAGCCTGTATCTAAGAGATTGGATTGAAATATTCAATCCAGAAAAAGAGGATTTCATTTGTTCTTCAGTATGGATCAGGATGTACTCTCTGCCTATGGAATACTGGGATGAAGAATTGTTGAAGGACATCGGCAATGGATTAGGAGAGTTGATAAATAATGCAGAGGAAACAAATCTCAGAAGATACACTTCATATTCCCGAATATGCGTCTAAATGCATCTAAACAAAGCTCTCTCAGACTCGGTAAGCCTATATCATAATGATTTTTAATGGATACAACCTATAGACTATGAACATGTACCCTTTCACTACAGAAAATGCCATGATCATGGTCATCTCTTTCGAGATTTCCCTTTAAATATATCCTCCAAATCTAATGTCACCTCCGAAAATTTTGATGTAAAGAGATTACCAAAAGTATCCAATCGAAAAAATCACAACAAAAAACCCCCATCTACTCCCAAAAGTCCACATCTCACATCCAACACTCCATCCACTAGTAACAGCTTTGATATCCTTGTGCAGGAAACGCAGTCTGAAAATGAACCCCCTAAACAACCTGAAACATCTTCTAAGCCTTCCACCTCTTCCCTCTCCTCTAATCCTTCTGCATCTCGAAATATACCGAAAGCTGTTCAAGAATCTGCAACCCCGATCTCCATTCTTAGTAAGGAGACAGACCTAATTATATGGAAACCGAATTGTATGGATATATATAGCCTATTACAAGATCCTTTCCATACTAATTACTCAACACCAGAAAGTAGTCAACCCAGCCTCATGGAAGAGGAACCAGAGAGCATTGATCTAGGATATCTAGATATCTTCGGTCTCAAACAAGCCTGCAAAAAGAAAGAGTACGATAAAATAACAGCTAGACAGATAGAAAGTTTAGATGTGGTTCTTTTTCACGCACAACAGCAAAGAAAATTAGGCATACAACCAGGTAGTCATTGGGATGGAAAAGAAACCCTTAAAGAAACAAATAAAAGGGGAAGAAAACTAGATCTGAAAAGAACCATCATCATTGGGGATATGCTGGTGGAATCTGGAAGATATCCCAAGTTGACCAAGTTCTATAGGCCATTAGCCAATAATTCCCCATGAAGCTCACCTCATGGAATATAAGAGGGCTATAAATCCCTGTGAAATATAGAATGATCAAAAATATAATACAGCAAGGGAGACCTCAAATATTTTTCATGCAAGAAACCAAATGCAATAGTAGTACCCTTCGTTCCATTCTATCCAGAGCTTGGACAGGATGTCATTCTGTCATTTTTGATGCCTCTGGTGCTTTAGGAGGACTTGCCATTGATTGGGATACACAAGCTATCTCGCTCATTGATATACATGCCTCGCATAATATCATTCAGGACACTTTTCATCTCATAGGAACGAATATTCATGGTTACCTTTTCAATGTATACTTCCCTCAAGTTTCCATGCACAAGATGGCGCTAGTAAACATGATGGAAGCTCTCAATTCCAATAGAGCCAATCCATTATGGATCATAGGTGGGGATTTTATTATGATCACCAAGCTCGAAGAAAAGAAAGGAGGAAAATCTAAGTTAGAGATTGAAAGTAGCCACTTCAAGGAATTCATCCAAAGAAACTGGCTTATTGATCTTCCATTTACTATTGGAATGCATATATGGAACAACAAACGGTCAGGAACCCAACAAATTTCCTCCAAGCTGGATCGCTTTCTTATTTCATACAATTCCATTCATTTAGGAGGAGACATTCTTGCTTCCATATTGCCTCTTTTAGGTTCATATCACTGGCCCATATCTCTTCAATGGCAGCGACCTGGAGATTCCACCAAACGACCCTTTATATTTGAAGTGTTCTGGCTTACCCATCCAGAATTCAAAAGCATGGTCGTCACAGCTTGGAAAAAATTCTCTCCTCATGAAGGATCCAAAATGTACCAATTTCAACAACAGCTAAGAAATCTCAAACTACAAATCAAAAAATGGAATCACTCAACTTTTGGAAACATCTTCCAGGAGCAAAAATTTCTAGAAGAAAACATGGTTGAGCTCCAGCAAAAAATCATCAATGAAGGGAGAACTGAATCTCTAGCTACTCAGGAAAAAAACCTTCTTTCTGAGCTAGAGGAAAGACGAAAGCAAGAGGAAATACTCTCGAAGTAGAAATCAAAAATAAGATGGTTAAAAGAGGGGGAAAGAAACACCAAGTTATTTCATCGCTCAGCCATTCAACGGTGAATGCATAATAGAATTGTTCAGGTACAAAATCAGCAAGGAGAACAGCTGGAAGAACATGATGACATAGAACAAGAGCTTCTCAATCATTTCAAACATGTTCATGAAGAAACCCAAGCCAGCAGACAACCGGCCATAAACAAAATCCTTCAACATATTTCTAAAATAATAGCAGATGATCACAATCAGATGCTCCTTCGACTGGTCACTCTTCAGGAAGTCAAATCTATGATGGGTCAATTCAAATATGGAAACGCTCCAGGTCCTAACGGGTTTACTTCAATTTTTTTCATCATTTCTCGGATCTTATAAAAGTGGATGTCTCGCAATTAGTAGAAGAATCTAGGACTCTGCACTGGCTGCTACCATCCCTAAATTCTACTTTCATCGCCCTCATCCCAAAATAGAACCATTCAAATACTCCGGACAAATTTAGACCCATAGTGCTCTGCAATGCCATTTACAAAGTGATCTCCAAGGTCATTGCCAATAGACTCAAGCCTCTTCTACCACTGCTTATCTCACCTGAACAAACTGGATATGTGGAAGGACATCAAATACTTGATGGAATCATTCTCATGCATGAAATTATCCACTCCCTAAAACACAACAAAATGCAGGCATGCTACTAAAAATTGATCTTTCTAATGAATTTGATAAGTTAAGTTGGAATTACATTAAACATATGCTCCCAGCCTTAGCTTCTAGCCCCACTTGGGTTAGATGGGTCATGAATCTCATTTCCTCTACCTTTTTCTCAATCCTTGTTAATGGCATTCCCTCATGCCTCTTCTCCCCCTCTAGAGGCATTTGCCAAGGAGACCCTCTTTCACCTTTCCTTTTTGTCCACATGGCAGAAGGTCTAGCCCGTATCATTCAGCATGCTCTTCACACTTAGAAGCTTTGAGGCATCGCTGTCCATGGATCCCCTGCAACCACTCACCAATAGTTTGTGGATGAAAACATGTTATTCAGGCACCCCTTTGTTCAAGAAGCTCTCTCGTTCAAATCCTTACTTGACACCTTTTCAGAGGCTTCTGGCACTTCTATCAATGCTCCAAATCTCAGATTTTCTTCTTTAATACTCCTACTATGACACAAAACATTAGAGCCAGAATTCTTGGCTTCTCCATAAATTCACTCCCTAAAAAGTATATGGGTGCTCCACTGATTGATTCTGCGATTAAACATGCTTCCTGGAAAATGATTCTAGAAAAGCTTGAAGCCCGACTCTCCTCTTGGACTTATAGAGCTCTTAACATGGCAAGCCGACTTATTCTTATCAAATCAGTTTTACAATCAATGTCATTGTATTTATTCTCTATTCTAACAGCACCAAAATGGGTGCTCAAAAAGATAAAAAACCTGTAGTGTAACTTTCTTTGGGCATCCACAGGGAAAAATCGCAAAGAGGCATTAGTTAAATGGATGACTATTTTCACACAAAAGAAGGATGGGGGTCTAGGACTTCGAGATCCTTACCATAGTATTGTAATCATGGGAGCACAGAAATGGTGGAAATGGATGTCTGATCCACAGAGGCCATGGGAAAAACTCTGGACAGTAAAATATGGTAATAATAGACTGCTAGAGGATCTTATCAGATTATCAACAGATGAAGCAGGTTCATTAATCTGGAATGTGGCCAAACAACGTAGGGCCATAATACAATAGCATAGCTTTTGGGAGATCAGAGATGGGGGGCACTGCAATATTTTGGGTCCATTCATGGCAAGAAAGACCCAAGCTCGTCGATATTATCAAACCTCAGACACTGGATGATCTGATCATTCATTTGGATGAAAAAGGTCAAACAACACTGGTCTTCTTCCACAAACCATGGATATTGGTAATGGAAACAAGAAACACAAATAATTATCTAGGGGCAATACAATTTACACAAAGAAACAGATACAAAACTCAACAACAGGAAGATCAGACACTCAGAAAAGAAATATATTCTCAAATGGTGATACACTCCTCACGGAATGTTCTCCACCAAGGAAGCTTACACACTGATGATTCCCTCTCTAGACCCTAAAGACCCTCTCTAGTATCACATATGGTCTCCAAGCATGTGGCCCAAAATCTCCACCTTTTTATGGCTACTCTGTCATAAAAGGATCCTCACATGGGACAATATCCTTAAAAAAGGATTCATTGGGCCCTCACGTTTCCCCAACTAAAACCAACACAATGAAACCATTCAGCATATCATGGATTCGTGCATTCTAGCAAACAAATTATGGGAAAAACTCAGCTTCAGATGTAAAAAATGGGTAGAATTTCAGGGGATATCACCATTACTATTCGCAATTGGCCTTTGGATCCGTATAATTGCAAGTTGTTAAATTCACTCTGGAGGCTTATTCTGGGACTTTTTCTTTGGACAATATAGAAGGAAATGAATAAGAAATTTTTTAAGAATCAATGCACTCCTTTGGAAACTATCTGGAACAATTTCTGCAATAACATACAAGAATCCCTGGCTCTCCACACATGGCAGGAAGAAGTCTTACCTACTCAACCTCTGGAACAGTCCATTTGGGATAATTGGAATCTCCTGATTCCCTTTGCTCCCTCTAGTATGCCTGCTTCCACCAACAATTCAGATCCCCCCAGGCAATTGAACTCCCCCTCCAGCGGGCCTCATAAAATTGAATTTTGACGGTGCCTCCGAAGGTAACCCAGGAGATGCAGGATATGGTGGTATATTCAGGGATCCTAGTGGCAACCCCCTCTTGATCTTCTTTGGTTCAATAGGATGGGACACTAATAATTATGCTGAATTGGAAGGTTTATGGCAAGGACTCTGTTTGGCTCAACAACACAACTACTTCCCTATTGAAATTGAGGGGGACTTTCAAATACTAATCAATATGGAAAATCAAATACTTTTGGGAGATCTTGCTTCCAAGGTGGAAAATAACTGGAGACTGGTAGCTCGATTAGAGCTCATCGATCAATGGCTAAATAAAAATAGAGCTATCTCCTTCATTCATGTCAAAAGAGCTGAAAATAAAGTTGCAAATCTACTGGAAAACAAGGGGGTGGACACCGATCAAATATTAAACTCTGGATCCCTTACCGTTCTTCATGACAGTTCTCTTATATAGGAATGTACTGATCAGGTGCACAAAGACACTGCAATCCTGGATGTGGGTGTTAATTAAGGAAGGTGTTAAGGTGGGTTTACGGTAGGGCTTATGGAAATTGATCAGGCTTCCCAGGCAAGATCACACAGGGAGCATTAAATTGATCCACCGATGACCTTAATGGCTCATTTACACAGCTCTTCAGTCGATGCTTGCCTCATCTCTTCAAAATGGGCTCTCAGGGTCATCTTTCTCCTCCTCTTGTGTTGCTAAGCTGCAATTTCCCCCCTGGACTGTCGGAGCCGAGCTCTCGAATGCCTATAGGGAGGCGTTACAGTCTTCTTTGCTGCATAGAGGTGATGCCTGGTTTTCATTTTTCACATAGCTTGTTTTTCAGTTTGCATCTTTCTTATGAGACTTTAAACCCGGAGTCTTCGGCTCCCTCGGTCCATAGTTCTCCTAAGCCTAAGCTTCACCGTCATTGCAATCCTCCCCGAGTCAGCATGCCCCGCTTATGACATCAAATTCACTGTCACTGCAGTAGCAACCATGGCAGAGCCGCTCACTTGTCTCCTTCACCCCACAATGATTCCTCTTCCCCTTCGCTGGAGCATTCCTATAGCCGCTATCCAACAAATCACAGTGGGTGCGGCCGCACCAGGTCTACATGCGAGTCTCGTTCCCAGTCTTTGACTTCCCAACCCACCACTAGCTCGCTGACACTGCCTCATCTGGAAGCATTTGTCTCTCCGCAGTGAGCCTATTCTGTCGTCTCCTAGAAACCAGCCCATTCCACTCAGTTCCATTATACATGTACCATGGATAGACCCTGAATTACTGCAATTATAACTATGTCCTTCAGGGACGAACCTTCCAGCTCTGAAGGTATTCGACCCACCAAAATGAAGAAGAGTGCAATGTGTCATGGAACTCCCACGGCAATTGCGAAAGGTGGCCCTGCCTCCAGTTGCAGAAGAAAAGTTCGGGAAACCAATAGTGAGGAATGGTCGGGTGAAGAACATGAACGCAACAAAGCTCGCCACTCCAACGCCACCACAACAGCTGAGGACTCCACCTCTTTTGAGGACGCCACGTGTGAAAAGCGAGCAGCTGAGGATGCCACATGTGCAAAGCGTGCAACTGAGGATGCTGTTGATGAGTACAGATGCCTGATAGTGGAAGAGCCCCCTCCTTCACCAAATGATACTTAGACCCTCAGGTTCTATCTGGTTTTGGTCTTTGGCCGTGAGTCTTTTGGGCCTGTTTTAAAGATTTTGCATTGTAATGCTTCTTGTTTTTGGATATTTCAAACGATTTTCTTTTTTTATAGTGGGCAGTGATAACACTTCCAAATGGACAGGTTTCCATTTCAAGGGCAGTCATTTTTTTTGCTATTTTGAAGAATTATACCCATCACATAGGCTAGAATTGCAAGCCTCCTTGTATTTTTATGTTAGATTAATAGAATTTAGACTTATTTAGAAAAAAAAATATTCACTTTATAAAAAAAAATTAATCCAACATTTATAGTCACAAATTAACAACTACATTTATAAAGAGATGTTCCAGAAGAAGAGAAAAAAATATTTCTTGTTCATTTGGATTTTGAATATAGAAGAAATTCATTTGAACATATTATGGATGGTATTTGATGTTTTTTTCTCTTTTGAGCACACTTTTCTATGTAAATAATTAGCACATGTTTAAAACAAAAAAAAATTCGAATATATATTTATTAACGATTTTCTATTTAATCTCTTAGCATCTCATATATATTCCATGGTAGCTTATATTCACACACCAATTTACACTATTCATAATACATCTTATTGTGTGTCTTTTAACCAACTATAAGCGTATTACTAAATAGTGATATTTACCTAGTTTTATTTACATTTATTTAAACCATGCACTCACTAGTCAAAATATTAATTTTCAAATCTAACTTGAAAATGGCATCCCATTTTAATAGCAATGATTTTTTTAGAATATGAAGATTATCGCTTACATTTTGACTTCTCATGTGGTAGTTTTGTAGTAACTTTGGAGGAAAATTTTTTCAATATGCATGTTCACCTGTTATTACATTACGAAATATACTTGATATATATGCAAGTTTGGAATTCACACTATTTTATGAATGTTGTTTTTTTTTACCCTCATCGACATTTGTTGTATGTAGTTCTGACATATTATTTGAAGAAAATTTAGAGAATAAACATGAGAATGACTTTCCATTGAGACTTCTTCAAAATTCTATTAGTTATGACATATTATTTTAAGAAAATTTAGAGAGGAAGTGTGAGAATGATTTTCCATTTCGGCTTCCTTGAATGTCTATTATCATGATATTTGGGAAAATATTTGAATACACATTAAGATCTAGATTTGTAATATAAATCTCCAACTAATTTTCCCCACCTCTAGAGAACATTGTTTGAAATGTCATGTCCAACAATAACAATCCATTTTTATACCCATCTATGTGACAGGAACTATTGTATGTTGGTTAATTCTTCTTTATATGGAGTAAGTTCAGTTTCCCTATAGCAGCAAAGGAAGTTGACTCACAACCTTCTAATATATCTTCAATACCTAGAACCTTTTCAAACATTTCAAACTCCATGCCATTTTCTATATTTCAAAATACAACAATATGTTGCATTTTCGAATCTAGTAACTCTTTGAGTGCATAATATCAATTTCAACACTATGATAATATTGATCATTATTAATCATATACAATTATGTAATTCTTTTTCTCCTTTTAATAATGAAATCACAATTTTTTTCTTTCTCACATTTTCTTGGGCCCACATGTTGAATGTATTACCCTCAATATTGTAGTGGCTCTTTCTATCAATATCTCTTTGAATTAGATTGAAACATTAGATTGATATGTTTAGGAGTTGAAAACCTATGAAAATTAAATCACATGAATGCACGGATATGATTCAAACTCATGAAGCATTTAAGTATGACAGAACTTATCAATTCCCTTACTATTATTTTTTATATGCAATAACTTGTTCTTCACATGAAACCATTGGTAGATTACGTTACTTTAGACATTTATCATCTTCTAGCTCCATGGTTGATTATTTGGTGATCTACATCTATTGAAAACAAGTTTAGTTTATATAACTACCCAAAAATATCTCTTAATTGTATTGAGGGATGTGCTATTAGTTTTATCTATTTCTAATTATATGTTCTTCTCTACCATCATCATCTATTTTTTTCAATTTAAATCATTTTCTTTTAGAATCTCTTTAACATAGTTCTTATCTTCATTTATTCTTCATAATTGCATATTTTTATTTTATGATACTTTATTCATTATTTTTCCTTTGATTGTCAATCACTAGTTGTTATATCTTTGTTGCTCATTTTTATGTCTTTTAGTCTTCAATTTGAACTATTTTTTTGTATTTGATTCAATGTTTGTGATCCAAATCATTGTTTTTGTAGACTTTTTATTACTGGATTACTATTATTATTTATTTTAACATTAAAAATTATATTAAATTACTTATAATTTATATCTTTATATTAAATAAAAAAATTAATATAACATGACGTAAATGATATAAATCCAAAATAATTATTCAGCAATAATAAGTTAAATATTATAATATATGTAAATACACATTTCTGAAATCTTGTGAAAGAGAAACGGACAAATTACAAAAAATTAACAACTGCTGATAGCAACACAAAATAATAAAAAATAATTTAATATATATCCATGTGAAACTCAATGTATAATTATGTTTGTAAAAGTCACACACGTAATTTTATTAACAGGTAAAGCTTAAGAAATGTCATTATGATAATGGACCTTGGAGACATAGGGAATCAAGAATGTAAAAACCCAATGCTATTGTTAAATACCAGTGCATTATAAATTGTGCGAGGCATTCACCTCTTAGATAATTAAAATCAATATGAAACTCCCTGCACAAAAATGACGTCAAAGCTTTAGAAAGCAGTACAACATGTTTATTTATATCCATATTCCATCATGAAGGAGTTATCGTGTCCGTTTTCATTTTTTGTTAGACAATCTGAATATCTGAATATCTGTTAAACTAGAGATAAAGTTTTAGTAGTAACATGACACATTTCAGTATTGCCCCTTCACTAACCATTCTCATTCTTTAAGGATTCTCATGCCACCTTTAGTACAAGTACTGATGGTTGGAATTGTTGGATCCTAATGCAGCACAACTAAAATCGACGTTTTGGATAGGTATTAGATATTGAATTGTGGCCAAGGCTACTGCCATGGGAATGAAAGGAATGGTATTCAAATTTTTACTATGTCATAGGAATAATAAATTTTTACTATGTCATAGAATTCAAATATAATAGAATTCCACTTTCCTCCCGTATATTCAAGAACTACGGTGGTATCTGTAGTGTGCATACAACGAAGAATAACATGAATACAACGTATTGGAATGTCTAGTATAAGAAACATAGTTATAGATGACAAAATTTAAAGGAAAAAAAATGATGCAGCCATGTTCGAAACAAGGAAAACCGCTAAATTTACTTACCTATGTGCCTGTATTCTCTGCACCCACAGAAATATCAGAAAAAATCTAAACATTTTATTACCTAGAATATAACACCACTTTGCTAAAATGTAGTAGTTAAACAAATTGTTCAGAATAACTATTAACAAGAACTATCATTCTTTATAGGCTATCAATATTTAATATGGTTAACAATTCATAAATTATGGTTACTCGTAAGACCAGGAAAAGCAATTGACGCAAAAATGCATGGTTAAAGCTATTTCTAACGCTATTGAGAGAACGCATATAAAAAAATAATTAATAACAATAATACCTGAATCTTGATAATGACCCACCAAAAAGAACTACTCATACAGAAATAGTTTGAATTTCAAATTGTTCATTATAATTTTTCAATTGTCTTCCCATTATATATATATATATATATATATATATATATATATATATATATAAACTTCAATGGATAAGGAAGAGGTTACATCTGTATTGGTATTGATATTTTATTAATAATATATAATATGTGAAAAATTAATATAATAATAAATATTAAATTAATTAGTTTTTTTTTTTAATTTTAAATTAATTTAATTTTTATATTGAATTTATAAAATTAATGATGAACTATACGACCAAAAAGTAATAATGTAACTAATTTAAAAAAACAATTTCTTAACCATATAAATCACAAAAATTTGAATTCAGAAAATTAATAATATTTATATAATAATAATAATAATAATAATAATTTGACATTGTGAAATTTTTTTTTTAAGAACAAAGGACCAAGCTATACTCAATAACTTAAGTTATAATATTTATAACTTATTGAAATATCATTATTTTTATATTTATAAATTATTGAAATAATTTTGTTATAAAAAATCATTAATCTAGTTTATAGTAAAGAACGTTGATGTGAAAACTAAGTTGATGTATTTGTGTTTAAGTTCCTCTGTGATAATATTGATAATATATTAATGAACAATAAAAAAATATATATGTCTACCTAGTAGAGGCAGAGGAAGAGAAGATGAGTACCATAATAGTAATTCTTTTGTTCAAAAGAACATATCTTCCAAATAATTGTCACGGTTGAAAATAGATCTATCTAAAGTAAATGGAATACTAAAACAAGTAGCTTTAGTGTTTCTCGTTTCTAGTTTAGCCACTATGCTAGCATGGATAACATTCATATAGAGTGATAAAAATCAAGAAAGCTAGAAATAAAGTGTCGTGCATACCTAGTCATATATTCTGACCTCATTTGCCGTTTTAGGTCTCTCCTCTCCTTATTAAGACATTATGAAATCCATATTAGCCACATTTTCCACAAGTTTGGTGACTCTACTATCTACATTTTTCACTTATGGCTTTGTAGCATCTACAAACAACAAGACCCTTTGTTGTAAAAATTTAAATAAAGCCTTATTCATTATTTTTATTTGTTAATATATGCCAATTGCATGTATGCATGTATTAAATATGCATGTGTGGTTCTTGTGTGTGGAATCTATGGACGGGCATTGCTAATGACCTCATCATTGTCCTAGACTTCTTCTTTTTTTACTCTTGCATCCATTCAAGATTATTTTGGATCTAATTTTCTCCAATAAGTAGTTCCTTTAATTTTTCTATTATTTGTACACTCAATTTGGGTGGGCACTTGTTTCAAGGCCTTCCATTACTGTGACATCTTGCTTCCTCTTGATCTCTATTGACCAATAATATGATGTATTTCCAATTGAAAATTCAACAATGGTAAATAAGGAAATCAAATCAAAGTGAAAGTGCAGATAAGATGTACCTACGAGGATAGGGAGTCGATTAAAAGGACGAGGAGAATGGAATGAGGAATGAACCTAGGTGTACTTAAAGGAGAATCATAGGATAGAAGTAGGAATTCAAGATATTAAGGGAGAACGAAGTACATTTGATAGGGATGAGCATAAGTGATGAAATAAACCACTAGAATGGAAACATATATAAATAAAAAGTTGACGGAAAAGTGAAAAAAATATTGACCCTCGTTGATTCATAGGAAAATGGAACATAGTTTTCGAGAATGGACTTCTTGTATCTATGAACTGGATGGCATAAAAATAATGAGATGGTATAGTTAGACAAAACAAAATCTAATTTAATTGCATTATGTCCAAAGGAGATATCCTTGAAGAAGATGATGCTCCCTATTGGCCTCAAAATTTTCTTTATTTTTCTTTGTAATGAATTTGCATGGTAAATGGAGGACACAGGAAATTTTCATTCACTTCAGGTGATTTTATTGAATTAGAACCCCAACTATGGTACAAATTACCATCATCCACCTTTGTAGTGTATGTTAAAATTTGTAACTATGCTATGATACTTGTACATAATTTTATATGAAAATGAGTACATTAAATTTGTTACACTTTTCCACAATAAATGTGAAAAGCTTACTTTTCCACAATAAATGTGAAAAGCTTACTGTGGTACAAATTACCATCATCCACCTTGTAGTCCATGCTAGAATTTGTAACTACACTATGATACTTGTACATATTTTTATATGAAAATGAGCACATTAAATTTGTTAAAATTTTCCAAAATAAATGTGAAAAGGCTACTATTTTTAATATTAATGACACCAATCACATTTTTGGCTTGTAATGGCTAGGTGGGTTTCTCAAATTGATATGTATTTTGTCAGGTACCCAACCTCTCCCAACATTTCTTTTTTATACACATGCTCTTGGTGTAAGTATTTACTTTATAGTCTCTTCCCTATAATTATAATTATTCCTTCTACTTTAAATTTCTTCAAAAAAATTGGCTATTATGTTTCTTTTTTAATATTTTTATCTAGTACCTTATATGGAAATTAATGAAGACCAAATATTTTTTTTTATGTTATAGTGACTAAATTTGGCTCGTCTATATATGTTTTCAACCAGTAAAATAGTCACTATGGGCTCATATTGGATGCCCCTTTAAATTTCATTAATGGATAGAGGCATTAGTATACTGTTTACATTCATCATGTGGGTAAGGTTTTTTTTTTTTCATGTTCCCACGAATGGAATGGAGGGTATGCAATTCGTAGTCATGTACCTTCCTACCCTAATGAAATATAACTTGACGATTCATACTTTCTCTTTATTTATATATCCATGTGAATCTTAGATATCAGACTTAATTAAATTTATTCCATTCATATATATACTTTTATCAACAATGTCTAATTGATATGATTCCTAGCTAGACTCTATAGAGTCATTAGGTATCAATTTTATTTATGCAATCCCCACTTAAATAGTTTATGAATGTCGAAGTGTTATTAAAGGGGTGGAGGCAACCACCATCAGATTTTGTGCTTGAATTGTAATTAGCTAGCTCCTCCTGGCTCACGTGAACTTCACATGGTGATCAATCTTGGAACTCATGAATGCTAAAGATCTCAGTGTACCCATCCAACCACAACCATTGTTTTTTTCCTAACCCTAAGCTAATGTATCAAGACCGTTCTATTTATGTTTGGGGGTTCTTTCGCGAGTTGAGTTTTGTCATGGACGAATAGTTTCACCACAAGACGTGTTGGTAACACAATATTAGTATGGTATTACTAGGAGTCGTGGCCTCCTAAGACCATACTCACTTTCCAAATGATACTCGTAAATCGTTTTTTTTTGTTTTATTTCTTATTTTTAATACAATTTCTTATGAGATAGTTTGATCTAAGCTTATGCAAGAATGAATAAAATAAATATATAAACATAAAAACATAACTGGAAATGATATAAAACTTAATCTCATTAATACCAAAGAAATTTAATATTGTTACATACAGAATGGAAATAAACTAGCTCGGGCCATGGTAGCTTATATTAAAAAAGATATGTGGCACATAAATCCCTATGAACTATGTTAAGATGACGCTCAAGGGAAATTTTATTATTGAACAACAATGGAAAACACTAAAAAATGAAAACCCTAACCTCAGGAGATGGAACACCAAGAGTTTTCGGGCCTTGTTGCAGTTAGTTGGGAAAGCAACTTCCAAGGGTCATAACTTTGTTATATTATCTTTGTTTGGTGCGTACGATACCTTGTCAGAAATATCTCTATGAGCACTAAAATATTTTTCATAGTTACATTCCTACGGCTAAGGGCTTGCCGGAGGCCTGAAAATACACCATTTATGTAGTAAAAAATTTTCCAGAAGTTCAGGACCCGAAAAACTACTTGAAATTGTAAATGCTCCTATAAACATTGAAAATGATGAAATATACTAGATATATAGGTGGAATAGGTGGGTGGCCACAAATATCCACCCAGATGAGTCCTCCCTCATGAGGAAGATATGGTCCTCATAACATGGAGAGCCTCCATGAGGTGAGGAAATTTATGTTGAACTTGGCCCCTAATGAACCAACTTCCCTGGTGAAGGAGTTGGCCTACCTTGAAAACTCAATATAGCTAGATGCTCTATTGGCACGTTTTCCTCATATTCATGTCCATGATCTAATTAGTTGTTACATGTTCCATGCATTGTAGGTTTAACTCTGTGGGTGTGAGTTGTATTACAATGTGAGATGTCTCCAATAATGGTGGAAATTATGGTCGAAGGAGGTCCACATTAAACACTAGGTGCAAACCAAAGAATAGTGGAATTTTGATCTCAAATATATTGTCCCCTATAGCCTTGGTGATTGTGGATGACCCATATTATAGTGGGAGAATTTTTGGTGGGGTCGAGCGAGGTGATCCTTCTGCAAATGTAGCAAAAATTTGCACCCACCTAGAACTTGTGTGGCACTAGATGTTGATCATGTCATTTCTTGTATTTAGCATTAGCCTTGTCCAATATGTCATGGACTTGTCGGAGGACATGTTAAATCGGCTCAAAGAAGTTGTTCACCCTATCAACTTCAGACTGGATATGAGACAAACCTTCTTGAGTAATTTCAAATGCTATGGCCACATCAATGGGACATAGTGGATGGAATTCCAACCCCAGCAGAAAGTGGCTATGGCTAGTTGAGTTATGAGGAGCTACGTTGTAGCCTTGTTGGAGATAGGGGAGCTTCTCATGCCATGTGTGTAGATCCTTCGATTTTTACATTCACATAATGTGTACGATCATTGTGTTGATGACCTTTTTATCACCATCAGTTTGGGCGTGGACAGTCGTGGATTTGGTGATCTTGGTATCTAGCATATAACAAAAACTTGACCAAAATGTACTTAGGAACATGTTGTCTAGATTTGAGGTAATGGACTGTGGGATCCGAAAGTGGACCCACACTCATTCAAAGAAGAGTTTGACAGTGGCTTATTTTGTGATTCTCTTCTTGAAGGCTTCCATAATGGCCATCTTATATAATTTTTCAATGACCTCAAAAACATGGTCGGTTCCATGCTTGGTAGAAGCAAGGCTTGACATTTTATCTAGGGAATTGATTACCAAGGTCAAATAGGGGTAGGAATTGAAGTATAAAGGCCTTGATTCTTGATGGCCAGTTTGGGAATGGCGTAGGAAATGAAGCATCATATTTACTTCCCAACATCTTGTCAAAGGTTATACCAATATAAATACTTCTATATTATTGTCATTGTTTTCTCCACCCTGAAATTTCCAATGACTGACTCTAGTGCAATTCCCAAATAATATTGTCACACTCACTTAAAGTAACACAAAGGTGTCCTAGGTGCCATAACAATGCATACTAGAGGTGAAACATTGGAAATTTATTTCCTTCTAGGAGTGTCTGATATGTGTTTCCAAATTCTAGATCACTCTTGTAAATATGCGGCCACCTCGAAGTCTAGTTACCATAAGAGTCGAGCACAATGGTCACCTCCATGATCAATGATCAGTTGAAGGAGTTAGAAACATTTTTCGTGCTGACCTTCTTATACTTAATTCTTATACTGAAATAATTCTACAACTTCCCTTGTGTCTATATAAATTGCATGGGTTGGTGGTCTGTGTGGATGATCGTTTTCTTCCCCATAATGTAATGCTTCCATTTTAAAAAATATTGCATAATGGAATACATTTATTTTTCATAGATAGGATACTTTCAGAGTGTTTCTGAAAGTGTCTCACTGGAATATACCACTAGATTCCACTACCGAGTAAGAACTGCAATAATAGTATAGTCGAAGGCATCTGTCTCAATCCCAAATTCTTCCTGCAGGTCTCATATTGTAATACCTTTGCAAAGAAGAGTCAATGCCTCAACTCGACGAACTCCTTTTGTTGGGATTTAGAGGAAAATAAATTTTCATTTTCTCCTCCCTTGATGAATTGAATCAAAGGCCAAGTGATATGAGAGAAACCAAACAGAACTGGCAGTAGAATTTGACAAGACTCGAGAAGCTATGAAGCTATACTATAGGGGTTGGGGATGGAAAATACCGAATGACTTGTATATTGGATAAGTCCATAAGAACACCCCGCTCATCAATGATATACCGTATAAAATGAACTTGGGTTATGACAAAAGTGCATTTCTACAAATTGGCACAAAAATTCTATTTTTGTAGTTCTTGGAGGAGCTGTCAAATTTGGTGGAGGTGCTCTTCATAACTTTGGCTTAAGATCAGTCTATCATCAAAATACACCACCATTAATGATTTGGTGAAGGGTCACAAGAGGTCTTCTATCAATGGCATGAAGGTTGTAGTTGAATTCGTAAACTCAAAAGGCATTACCAACCATTCGAAAAGGTAGTCCTTGGATATGATGGTATTATTTTGTTAGTCCCCATAAATTTTTAATAGACAAATTAGGGGGCTAAATTGTTTTTGAGCCTTCAAGGAATGCATCTGCCTTGAAGACACATCATCCTTGAAGTCTCTTGTGCCTTTGCCTTTGACAAATTCCCCTCTGCTGACTCCCTTTAAAAGGTCTCACTGATTTGCAAAGGTTGTGCCCCAAAGGTCTACATCTGTCCCTGGTACCCCTGCAGAATTGTCCATTTCATCCATGTTTTCCTTTTTCAAAGTCCCCCTTTTACCCCAAATTCCCTCCCTTAACCCTTCTTACCTGATAACCAACAACCAAACAAATAATCTAACCAAGAAACCCTAAGACTTATAACTAGCCTAACATCTTAACACTGAGCTTCAATGTCATATACCTTTGACATATCATAGAGAGATCCCTCTCTGGACCTACGAGGCCTAGATCCCGAGGTCTGAAAGTGGTTTGATGGTGTCTCATCTTTTTTTCTTGCCAATCTGGCCAAAACATGGGAACCCCAACATATTCAACACATTGAAGGGTTCGATTGATAACTACCGAAAGCCAAACTTTAATTCATTTCTGCTGAAATATTTGACCCTTTGAGTTGGTCCAAAAGGTCATCAATCTGAGGGATCAAATATCTATTTTGGACAATAACCTTTTTCAGTACCCGATAGTCAATATAGAGTCTTTAGGTCCCTTCCTTATTTTGTAACAACATGATTGGGCTCCCACAGGGTGATGAACTTGGCCTGATGTTACCTTTCTACAACAACTCCTGAATTTGACTCTTGATTTAATCATTCTACATAACACAAAATTGATAGATTGTTCCATTGGGTAGCAACACGCTAGAGATCATATCGATAAAATGCTTAACCTAACAGTGTAGAGGTACCCCTAAAGGTCAGGTGATGATGTCCCTATAGTCCTCCACGACCTTGTCCATCTACTTTTATCGTGCGAAGGAGCCCTGTCTGGAGGTCGTGTCCAAAATATTCTTCTAGTTCTCGGGAAAAATCATAAGGAAGAAATATTTCTCATTTTGCGAGATGATATTAATCCTTTTCTTTGTAGTGTTCAGAGAGATGATGATAGGTGTTGCTACCTCTGTTATCTTGTACAAATTATTTCCAAAATTAATAATAACAAGGTGAGGCCCAAATTCATACACAACATGTTGTTTCCCCAAGTATGGTTGGCTTAGTAATACATCACAAACTTCAAGAAAATCAACATCAGACAATACCTCATCTGTGAAGTGCTTTATGTTGTAAGGGAGGCCACATTGTTGGATGGCATGGAGATCTCATCCATGGGGAAGCCACCCGATAGTGTATGTCTATTGGGTCCCTATATTACTAGTGTAGTCCCTTATTATTGTTAGCGTAGCCCCCTTATTGTTATTGTTGTACCCCTGTAACCCATATATTTTTATTATTGTGCCCTTACATTATTATTCTTAGGTTGGCTAGGATTATATTGTGTCCCCATGGAGTCCTACATATAGAATGATTTTTTCTCCTTTGTATCATCCAAGAATTGTTCATTTATGTAATGTAAAGGAGGTTTAACCCTCGAAGTGGCTTACTTATAAGGTGTTCATCTCTCTTTTCTTCTATTTTTGGAGTTGATTTCATAACATTTGGTATCAGAGCTTTGGATTCTATGGTTTCGCTACTCAAAATAGGTCATTGTGGAATTTTCTCTATAACTTATTTCCTATGAATTTTCAGAAGCTTAATTTTTTATCACGTAAAGCCCAAATCCCGTGGAACTTCATGTGAAAATTTTAGATCTTGATTTGCAATATTTTCAAAGATATGATCTATGGAAGTTAGGATTTGTGCAGGCTCCTGAATTTCATCTAAAAGAGGTGACCGTGGGAAAATTTTCATAACTCTCTTTTTGAGCATCAGATTGGAATTCTGTAAAATGTGTCTGAAATAATAATGAATTTAGTTCCTTTTTTATCAATTTCAGAGCTGAAGGAGGAACAAATGACACGTGGTATGCCATACAAGTTTGATCTACTAAACCAGTCCATAATTAGGTCATTGTGGGAGATTTGGCACAAATTTGCCTTGAAGCATCCAAATTAGGTCTGACCTGTGGAATTTGAAATGAAATTCAGAGGGATACTACAAGACAGTATTTCAGATATTGAAGCTTTGAAGTCGTACATATAATTCAGTTTCAATACCAAGCTCCTCGAAAGGGAGAAAAAGGTGCATATTTTTTTTTTCAAACTGCATAAGTCCTGTTTGAAAAAACAGTTTGAAGTGATTCCAAGGGAATATTGAGACATATATATCAATATTGGGTTCTTAAATTCCCCCTGAAAATAATTCAACGCCCATTAAGCCCTCACAATCCTGTACTGTGACTCATGAAGATGAAGAAGTGCAACATGATATATCAAAATTACAAGAACAAGTGCACCAAATTTCACTCTTGCAAAGAGCAACAAAAAATGAAATGGAAGTTTTGAAGAAATGTGTGGAAGCTAAGATGCATGGTTTGAAGAAAGTTGTGAAAGGTAATATGGATGGTTTGAAGAATGGCATGGAAGACATGGAAGCTAAGATCGAAGAAAAAATGAATGACAACATGGAATACATGAAGAATGATCTAAAAGCGGACATGGAAGGTTTGGAACAAGGTTTGACAAAGTTGATACAAAAAATCATTCCTAATGGAGAAATTAGAGTAGAGGAGACTCATGATGGGAACAAAGTAAATGTTAATCGCGATTTCATAAACTCGAATGTTGGATGGAAGACCCACCATATTCCAAAAATTGATATCAGGAAGAATGATGGCAAGGATCTCGTAACATGGATACTACATATGGAGCAATATTTTGATCCCAATAATGTGAAAAAAACACAAAAGGTACACATTGCAACTTTGTATTTAGAAAAAATACATTTTTATGGTATCGATGGCTATGCTCCCGTAAAATTATTGTCACTTGGTCAATTTTTATAGAGGAATGATAGCACATTATGAGGATACAAAGCGCAACAACTTCTTTATCCAATTGACAAATCTTAAAAAAAAGGTTTTAGTGCTGGAGGACATTGAGGACTTCCAAAAATTTAATATAAGGGTAATTGATATTCTAGAGGAACACAATATTATTGTCTTAATAGGGACTTTAAAGGATAACATCCAACATGATGTTTGTGTTTGGGAACCTGATTCATTGGATAAGGCATTCAGGTTGGAAAGAAAATTGAATGTGAAATTATCATGACAAGGAAGCCTACCACTCACATGTATAAATATGAAAGTTTTGCTACTCCTAGACTTCCACAACCTTTAAGGTTGACAACACAACAATTGGAAGAAAATACACTAAAGGTGATAAGTGTGCTAAGAATAAATAATTTTACATAGATTGTGAAGAGGAGGAAGAAAATTAACAAGAGACTTCAAAAGACAAGGATATACACCAGGATCCAACACAAGAGAAATAATAAATGAGCCCGACCATATCATGTAATGCATTGGTAGGAATTACCACTCCTCAAACAATGAAGATAGAAGGACATATTGATAAGAAAAGGGTAATCATGTTGATTGATTCAGGTAGTACCCATAATTTTATTCATTGTAAGGTATTCAAGGAATTGAATTGCTTCCTATACCTAGCACCAAAATGTCAAGTGATGGCTGAAAATGGAGGAACTATAAATTTCTCTCGAAAATGCCATAATATCAAGCTAACCATGGGGAATATGTATTTAATAGTCCAATGCTTTCCATTCCAATGGGAGGTGTTGATGTTGTACTAGGAGTACAATGGTTACAATCTTTGGGGATGTTAGTTTTTAATTTTCAAGAACTTCTATTGAATTATTTTCAAAAGGAAAATAAGTTGAATTACGGGGTATCGCAGGGATTCCAAGAAATATATCAAGCTCTAATTTCATGAAAAAGCTTCTGAAGAAAGAACAATGAGGTCTAATCTCACAATTATGCACACTAGAAGTTCCAACATCAAAATCATCTATTTCTACATATCTCCCAAAAGTCTTGGACAATCATTCCAAGGTGTTTGAAACTCTGAAAGGACTCCCACCTTTTCGTGATCATGATCATGCTATTCATTTGATTCCAAGAAGTGTTGCTCCAAACATCAGGCCTTACAGATATCCTTATGTCCAAAAGAGAGAAATTGAACATATGATTGCAGAAATGTTAGAGGCTTGTATAATTCAACCTAGTCAAAGTTATTTCTGTGCTCCAGTAGTATTGGTGGAAAAGAAGGATGCATCATGGCACACGTGTCTGCATTATACGGAGCTCAATAAGCTCATTATTAATGATAAATTCTCCATTCCTATGATTGATGAATTATTGGATGAATTACATGGAGCAATTTATTTTACCAAGTTGGATATTCATTCAGGATATCATCAAATTAGAATGAAGGCTGAAGATATTTCGAAAACAACATTTCAAACTCATAAAGGCCATTATGAATTTTTTTTCATGCCTTTTGGACTTACCAATGCATTTTCTACATTTCAAAGGTTGATGAATTCCATTTTCAAACCCTTAGAAAATTTGTGTTAGTATTTTTTGATGATATACTAATGTACAACAGGTCTTGGAAGTATCATGTTCAACATGTTGACAGGGCACTCCAACTACTAGAGGAGAAAAAATTATATGAAAATACATCCAAATGCTTATTTGGAGTACAAGAGGTGGAATATTTGGATCATATTTTGTCTCACGACGGTGTTAAAGTAGAACCTAAAAAAATTAAAGCCATTATGGAATGGAAAGTCCCCACAACCATAAAGTAGTTGCGAGGATTTCTCAAGTTAACAGGGCATTATCGCAAGCCTGTTAGAATTATGCGAGAATAGGAGCACCTCTAACAACATTATTGAAGAAAGATGAATTTTCATGGACTCTTGAAGAAACTAAGGGCTTTGAACATCTTAAAGAGGCAATGTTCCTAGGACCAGTCTTAGCTACACCAAACTTCAGAATAACCTTTATTGTTGAATGTGATGCCTCAGGAAATGGAATTTGTGTTATTTTAATGCAAGAAGGAAGACCCATTTCTTTTGAAAGTCATCTAATAAAAGGAAAGTATTTATAGAAAGATATTTATTATAAGGAAACGTTGGAAATACTACATGCACTAAAGAAATGGAAAACTTACCTAATGGGAAGACACTTGAAGGTAAAAAATAATCATGATAGTCTTAAATAATTTTTGGAACAAAGGCTATCTTCATAAGAGTAGCAAAAATGGGCCAAAAATATGATGGGTTATGACTTTGAAATCATCTACAAAAAAGGGAAGCTAAATTTTTTTGCAGATGCGCTCTTAAGAAAGGATGAAGAGGTGGAATAATTGCTCTGTGCCATTTCAATTATCCAACTAGATTGAATAATCAAAGCAATGGATGAATGTAACAAGGACGGAGCAGTGTGGACAATCATTCAAAAATTGCAGCAAGATCCTATTACATCTGATACATTTAGTTGGAAAAACGATTCCTTATGGTACAAATATCTCTTATATATTTGTAATAATTCCCAAATAAAAAAAAATATTATTTTGTGTCAAACCAAGAGGTAACTCCTCAAATCAGAATGTGTATTAGCTGAAGAATGCATATGTATTTATACATGGAGGTGAGGCTATTGGGATTCATCTCCCAATGACTCTTGGCCTTCCTTATTTCCTAATATTAAATAATATACAAAATTAAATATCCACACCCATCCCATAGGATTAGGTGTCAACATTCCCCCCTTTAATCCGAAGGGATGTTGGTGAGTCCAAGCATCGATCTGAACTTTTCAAACTTTTCTCTTCCAAGTGCTTTGGAGAAGATGTCAGTAGTTTTCTCATTTGTGGAACAATGATGTAGATGGATGGCTTTGGCGTGAACATGATGTCGAATTAGATGGTACTTTGTATTTATGTGCTTTGTTTGATCATGGAACTTTGGGTTCTTGGCCAACTTTATTGTAGAAGTGTTGTCGATCATGAGTGGAGTGGAATACATTTTTTTCATCTGCAAATCTTCCAGGATCTTCCGGAGCCACACAATTTCCTTTGTTGCTTCCGCTGTTGCCACATTTTCTGCCTCGGTCGTGGAATCTACTGGAACTGACTGTTTGCGTGATCTCCATGAGACAGCTCCTGATCCAAGACTCATGGTGTAACCTGTAGTAGACATCCCTGTTTCTTTGTCGCCATCAAAGTCTAAATCAGAATATTCGATCAAGCTGAAGTCGCCTACCTGTGTATATTTGAGTCCAAATTCTTGAGTCCCCTTCAAGTACCTTAGCACTCTTTTTGCAGCAGACCAATGTCCTTCACAAGGTTTTTGCATGAACCTTGAGAGGATTCCAATAGCAAATTAAATGTCAGGTCTGGTGGTGGTCAGGTAGATAAGACTTCCTGCAAGCTGTCTACACTTAGTTGCATCCTCAAATTCCTTCCCTTCAATAGATGTGAGCTTCAAGTTTTGTTCCATTGGAGTGGTTAAGGGATTACAATCATCCATGCCAAATTTGTTCAAGAGATCTCCAATGTACTTCTTTTAAGAAAGAAATATGAATTTAGGATGTTGAATTACTTCAATACCCAAATAGTAATGAACATGACCCAAATCAGTCATTTCAAAACCTTTCTTCAACTCTTTCTTCATGGATGAAATATAGCTCTCATTGTTTCCTGTTATCAAAATATCATCTACATATACCACAAGATATACAACTGTTTTTCCAACTTTCTTAACAAACAAAGTTGCATCATCAAGATCAAAATGTTTGAAGTCAAGTTTCAGAAGATGCTCGGTTAACTTCTCATACCAGGCTCGTGGTGCTTGCTTGAGGCCATCCAAGGATTTTACAAGTTTGCAAACTTTGTGTTCTTGACCCTTTATCAAAAATCCTTCTGGCTGGGACATATAAACTTTCTCCTTTAGATCTCCATCCAAGAAGGTTGTTTTTACATCCATCTGATGGAATTTCCATCCATTCTGAGCTGCTAAGGAAAAGAGAGTCCGAATGGTGGTCCATTTTTCTGTGGCAGCAAAAGTTTCTTCATAATCGACTCCTTATTTTTGTGCAAAACCTTTTGCCACAAGCCTGGCCTTGTGCTTTTCAAGTGAGCCATCTGCTTTGTACTTGTTCTTGTAGACCCACTTACAGCCAATTGGTTTCGTTCCCAAAGGCGAATCAACCAGCTTCCAGGTGCCATTCTTTATCAAGGCATCATACTCCTTCTGCATCGCTTCTTTCCATTCATCATGAGAAGCGGCTTATTTGAAGGAAGTTGGTTCATGATCTGTAGACAAACTCAATTCATAGTTATAAGCAATATCCATATCAATAGGAGAATCAGAATTATCTACATCACCTTCGATTTGTTGAGTGGAACTTCTTGTTCCTATTTTTCCAACCTCATCAGGATGAACATTCTCCAGTGTCTTTGTCAGCCATTTGGGAGGACCTTTCTTAGATGGCCCCAGCTGGTCATTTGACTGAGTTGGGATTGATTCAAGATTCAATCTCCCAATTCTATCAATCACATCATCGAATGTGTCATCCATGGTTGTTTCTTCATGTGGGGGAGAGAGTGCTTCAGGACATGATTCCACAGTTTGATTCAATATCAGAATCCCCCCTTCAAGATGTGGAATCACATTATCAAATTCTTGGAAGGAATTTGCATGTGTGAATCTATCCAGGCGATCAAGTTGCCGCTCAACAACCTTGTCACTCTTGGAAGATTCAAGAAATATGACATCTCTTGCTATTACAAATTTCTTATTTTCTTCATCATAGAGACGATATCCTTTGGAGGTATTGGAGTACCCCAAGAAGATACATTTTCTACTTCTAGCACCAAGTTTGTTCCTTTGACCCTTGGGTATCAATGCATAACAGGTGGACCCAAAGACCCTAAAATGCTTTACCGAAGGAATGTGGCCATGCCACATTTAAAAAGGAGTTTTGTTTCTAATTGAACTTGAAGGACACCTATTCTTTATGTAAACAGCACATAGAACTGCATCAGCCCAAAACATCAATTTCACATTCTTGAAAAATAACATGGAGCGAACCATATTTAGAATAGTTCTGTTCATTCTTTCAGCTACACCGTTCTGTTGTGGATTATATGGCATAGTTGTTTGATATTTGATTCCATGTTGACGAAGATAATTTTCAAATTCGTTTGAAGTGTATTCTTTTCCATTATCAGTACGTAGAGAGCCAATATGTGTTTGTGCATCATTTTCAATCCATGCATGAAAATTATTGAAAGTTTGAAAAGCATCAAACTTATTCTTCAGTAAGTAAATCCAACACATTCTGGTGTAGTCATCAATAAATGTCATCATGTATTTGTTTCCATTTGCAGAAGCAATAGGCATAGGGCCACATAAATATGAATGAACAAGCTCAAGTTTTCTATGTGCTCTGGAGTGTGAATCATGAAATGGTTGTTTTCTATGCTTTCCTAGAATACAAGCATCACATTCCTTAGGTTTTCTAGGAATTGTAGGCAGTCCATTAACACCATTTTTCTTCAACAAACGAAGGCTTTCATAGTTTAAGTGTCCAAATCTAGCATGCCATAAAAGACTTGATGGGAATGTACTTTCATCATGATGTGAACTGAATGCAAAGTTTTGAGCATGAGCAGATGAACCTTTCAGCTTCAAGAGTCTCCCTTCTTCTATTCCCTCCATGACAAGTGAGTGATCTGATGCTTTTTTGACCTCTGCCTTGCCATCAAACAAGTGAACTGAGTGTCCTTGTTGCCGGATTTCGATCAGGGACAACAAGTTTCTCTTCAACTCCGGGAGGTATAGAACCTCATGTATGATATGATCAGGAAGACCAGGCAGTTTAAGCCTGACTGTGCCAAGCCCTGATGGCTTGAGTTTGGATTTATCTGCGAAATATACTGCTCCATCAACTTTGTCAGTGAATTCTTCAAAAAAATCTTTTCTAAATTTCATGTGACATGTTGCTCCTGAATCTAGAAACCAATCATCTCTCCATGAAGTAAATGAAACATCAAATAGGTTTTCAGTTACTCCATTGTTACAATGTGCTAGAACAGAATGAGCTGATTCAGCTGGTTTACCTTTGTCTTTGTCATTAGTTTTACCTTTGTCTTGATTTTGTTTTACGCCTGAGCTTTAGATTGTCTGCCCCCCTTTTCTCTAAAGTTTATTCTTCGTCTTCTACCTTCTCTTCCTCTAGATGGACCTGAAGCATGTCTCTTTTCTCTCTGTGCCAAGTAGGTAGAATCTTTAGAAGATGAAGGGACTGTCATCTTCTTTTGAAGGAGGAGAGAAAAAAGCTTTGCTGGAGAATCTCTTTTGAAGGAGAGAAAACAAAAATACTCTTTGCTGGAAAATATACTGAAAAAACTCTTTGCTACAAATATACTGAATTTAAAGGACAGAAACACTTTTTGCTAAAAGACTGAATTTAAAAGGACACAAAAGCTCTTGCTAAAAAACTGAATTTTGCACCAAAAAAAATATATGTATTTTTTTTTTTTTTGGAAAAAAAAAATTGTATGGGAGGTCGATATGGAATGGAAGGGAGGTATTATGAATGTGAATGGTATTAAAAATGAGTGGAGCGGTGTAATATGAAGTGGAGTGGTATTATGAATGTGGGAAGTGGAATGGTATTGTAAATAGAATGAAGGGCGGTATTGGATATGGGAGAGGGCGTTATTAAAAATGTAATTGTAATATGGACAACGCTTTTGTTATATGGAAGGGAGGTGTTAAGGGCAGTGTAGAATATATACAATGGACAGAGCTGTGTTTTATATATATCGACAGCGTTTGAGCAGTCAATGGAGGGGCAGAATGAAAATAATGAGGGGCGGTATTTGAGAAGAGCGGTAATGAATGTGGGAGGGGCATCGTATGAGGCGTATTGTATGGAGAGACAGTGATATATATATATTGGGACAACGTATAGGAGATGTGTTACGGGTATGACTGCTATATAAACTATTCCAAAACAAATATATACCACGATGTATACAAATGGAACAATGTATCATGTGGAACAATGACAACGTATTTTATGTAGAGCGATGTATTATATGCAATGTATTGGATGACTGTGCAGCGTTGTATACAACTGCAGACAAAGGAATGGGAGCGTATTATAACACAACTGCGAACAGAGGAATGGGAGCGTATTATAACACAACTGTGGACAGAGGAATGGGAGCGTATTATAATAAGAGCATATATAAAATGGACAGCGCTGTATGGAAACGAACTGTGTAGACAGTGGTGTGTATTGATATTTGTGCTGTGGGAACGTTGTGACAGTAGTGAGGCGGTATATAGCGTATATAGTGAGGTGGTATATAGCGTATTGATATTATATGCAGTGGGAACATTGTGACAGTAGTGAGGCGGTATATAGCGTGAACGTTGTGGAGATAGAGCAGTGAATTACATAATAGACAGGCGGAGGGTCGGACCAGCGTTGAATTTAGAGTGACAGCAATATTATAAAATGTGAAATGCTAGAGCGAAGTGCATGGTAATGAGGCGGTATTGAAAAATGAGCGCTATATATATATGTGTGACAGCATACAGTGTAGAATGAATTGGGCGGATTCTATGTTAAATAAGGTAGATAGGGTGGGATGTAGCACTGGAGGGCCGATAAATGGAGCGGATTCCACTATGGAGGGTGTATTGAACAGTGCAACGTATTGTATAACGATGGCAATGGGACTATGGAATAGAGGGATGTGAGGAATGTGAATGAGAGAGGAGCGCTGGTCGATGAGGGACATAGCATAGTGAGGGAAGTGTGAGAGGCATTGGGTAGGTGAGGGAGAAGTGAGGGCGTTACAAAAAAAATGAAATAGCATTGTTCAGGACTGTAGAATTGTAGAGTGGCAGGGGCTGCAATTTGCAGAATTTTAGGGTCTGTAGAATTGTAGAATCTTCAGAGCTGCAGGAGCTGCAAAATGTCAGACCTGTGGATAATTGAAGAGAAAAAAAAATGCAGAATAAAAGTATAGCAATTTAGGAGCAGCAAAAAACTATTAATAAAAACTGACTGAGCAAAGGAGAGGGAGTTACACCACAGGCAGAAATGCCAATAGTGGGGCTGGCTCTGATACTATGTCAAACCAGGAGGTAACTCGGCAAATGAGAATGTGTATTAGCTGAAGAATGCATATGTATTTATACATGGAGGTGAGGCTATTGGGATTCATCTCCCAATGACTCTTGGCCTTCCTTATTTCCTAATATTAAATAATATACAAAATTAAATATCCACACCCATCCCATAGGATTAGGTGTCAACATTTTCGAATTGCACACTTCTCCTTTAGGAGGACACTCAGGATTTTAAAAAAATTAGCACAGTGTGAAGAAAGAATTTTTTTGGGATGACCTTAAATCTGATATTAAAAAGTTTGTGGCAGAATTTTTGGTTTGTAAGCAAAATAAGGTTGAGGCAATTAAGACCCTGGGTAATCTACAACCTTTATCCATTCCATGTCAACATTGGGAGGAGATTTTAATGGATTGTATCATAGGTTTTCATAATTACAAAGGAAAGAGTGCCATCATGGTGATATTTTGTAGACTTACCAAGTATGTACACTTTTGTGCATTATCTCATCCATTTAAAGAAAATAGAGTTTCTACTACAATTATAGAAACAATGCAAAAGCTACATGGAAAACCAAAGATTATTATAAGTGACAGAGATCCCATTTTTACTGGAAATTTTTGGATGAAATTATTTTCTTGTTTGGGTACTCAACTAACTCATAGCTCATATTATCATCCCCAATCTGATGGTCAAACTGAGACTGTGAAAAATTGTTTGGAACGACATCTACGTTGTTTTGTATCTGCTAAAAAAACACAATGGGTCAAGTGGTTACCTCTGGCGGAATGGTGGTATAACACTTCCTTCCATATTGCAACAAAAATGACCCCATTTATTGCACTTTATGGATATCATTCATCGTCCATCACATCAGATTTAGGAGAAAATTCTAATTTTCAAGCAGTGGAAGATGAAATTGAGCATCAACAACAAGTTTTCCAACTCTTAAAGGATAACCTAAATTTGGCGCAAAATTGAATGAACCAACAGGAAAATCAACATCATAGCGAGAGAAGTTTTGATGTAGGAGATTGGGTATTTTTACGGCTACAACCATAAAAACAAATTTCCCTCAAGAAAGCTAAGAAGGATAATAAATTATCGCCAAATTACTTTGGTTCTTACAAGGTGTTGCAAAATATTGGTACTATGGCATAAAAATTGGAGCTTCCTGCTTCTTTGCGAGTGCATCCAGTTTTCCATGTTTCATGGTTAAAGAAGGTTATAGGTGAAAAACATCCAGTTCAAACAATACTTCCAAACCTTTATCAGGAAGGAAAAATCAGATTGGAACCTGAAAAAGTCACGGAAACAAGAAATTGACATCTATGAAATCGATCAGTTTCAAAGTATCTCATCAAGTGGATGAACTTACCCACTAGAGATTATACATGGGAGGATGAGAATTTTATAAGAAGCATGCAGAGCTACTCAAGCATTGAGGACAACAATTTTTTGATGGAGAGGGGCATGTTATGTCCCTATATTACTAGTGTAGTCCCTTATTTTTGTTAGTGTAGCCCCCATATTGTTATTTTTGTAACCCTGTAACCCCAATATTGTTATTATTGTGTGCTTACATTATTATATTAGGTCGGCTAGGCTTATATTGTGACCCCATGGAATCCTATATATAGAAGGAGATTTTTTCATTTTTATCATCCAAGAATTGTTCATTTATGTTTAATTTAAAGTAGGTTTCCCCCTAGAAGTGGCCTATTTCTAAGGCATTGATCTCTCTTTTCTTCTAGTTTTGGAGCTGGTTTCATAACAATGCTTGTAGGTGTGTTTTTCTTGGTAGGCCTAGTCGCTTCATGGAATTTTCTAAGAGGAGGCTCTTTTGGCTCCTGCCATCGAAAATGAACTCCAACAAAAAACCCTTCACCCAAATCTATTAATGGAAGAGGGAATTCCATCATCTAGATCTTCGGGCTCATCCTTCCAGATCTTGGTGGTGGAAACCATGGTACAAGGCTCTGCATCAATAATATTATTCCCCTTTTGATTCCCCTTATTGGGTTCTGACTCAGAGTCAAAATATGCATCTGATTCGAAAGCCTTAAACTCGCCGACCAGTGAATTCTTGACGTGACGCTCTGAACCAGGTGTATATTGGTGGCCACCCACCTATTCCATTTGGGCTCGCATCATCAGTTCACTCACGTTTTCTGTTTTGGCACAACTTAATATTTTTAGAAATTTTTCGGGTCCTCAATTTCTGGAGTCGTTTTGAGGCCTTAGACGATGGTTTTTTGGAAAACCAGGATAACATCAAAAGTTGTAGTCCTTGGATAGATATTTCTAACAAGGTATGGTGCGCATCAAATGGAGATCATATGCCAAAGTTATGTCACTTCGAAGTTAAAATATTCCAAAATTAGCATGCAACTAATTGGAATATTAATTTTTGTTTTGCTTCTTAGATAGGAGAATAACAGGGTAGTGAGACCCATAAATCTCCTTAGTAGGAACAAAATCACTCCTAATGTGCATGGAGGGCATCAAAGTACCTGGATAAAGCACCCTTATGTGTGAATATGGGATGGAGCATGTGCAATGGGTCAACTTTGACCAAATCAATAGTGTTGCTATGGAGGGAGTGGGAATTCCATGAGAGACAACACAGTTTTCGAGGGAGATTCCTTGCATGGATGTAGTGGATTTAATGAGTGGGGCCCAAGGTGAGAAGTATCACAAAGCATATAATGAAGGGGATGGCAGCCATGCAAAGCATGTTTTGATTATTATTTTTATTATGGTATGTTATGACTTGTTTCTCTCTTTAGCTATTTAGCGGAGACTGCAGTGCTCTTTAGCACAAGGGTGTTCCTGAGTGGGAATCCCACCTTCATCCTCAAGGGAATTCGAGTGCCCGCTCAATAGAATTTTTTTTGCTACATTTCCACATTCCGGCATCAGGGCAAGCTACAAATTTCTTCTGCAGCATAGCTTCTATTTAGAGTTGTGTTGTGTTGCAGGGTGTAGCAGTGGAAGATTTGATAGGGCCTTTTCTGAGCTATTTTTTAGTGGAGGAAGCGTTCCTCCCATTTGGAGGTTAGTAATGAGGGTCCTTTGGCATTATTTGCAGTATTTTTCATTAGGAAAATCCATTACGATCACCTACAGCATAGTTTCAGTCTTGGACTAGGTTATTTCAGAGGGCAGTTATAGGGGAGGTTTGAGTGCCTCATGTGGGGTGTTGGATTTTCCATGAAGGGATCAACCTTTCATTTGAAGAGACCACTAGAGGAAAGCCACATACTTCTACATCAATTTCAGTCATGTCCTTATATTTTCTTCAGTTGTAGTGATTCTTCAACCCTAGGGCTTTAGATCACTATATTATATTTTGTATATTCCCGGAAACCCTTTCTCGGTTGTCTAGGAAAAGTGTTGTGGAGCATAGATCTCCATTTTCAACCTTGCATGAGAATTGCATTATCAAATCCATCTATTTATCTTTTCTAGCTGTAGCTTTAGTCACTAAAACTATGTTGTATGTGCTTGAGGCATTTTTTGTAGTAGCTATATTACATGTTTTGGTGCTTTTAGGCATTAGAGGCTTCTCTTGCCTAGCTTGAGGGACTTGATCCCCCAAGATATTATACTTATTTTTTTCTATTATACTGAATAACATGAATATATATTTAGCTCATGCTTGATGTGTTTTTATTTTCTACTATTTCCTGTTATTGTGTGTTATATTGCTGCTCTACCAATTTTAGTATAGTAGAGTGGCATCAGAGCATAATCTTGGCTCAGCCTGTGAAGAATTACATCTATGTTATGAGAAGAAGAAGAGGCTTCTCACAGAAAGGAGAAGTTTTACATTAGAGAAAAAGGAAAAACTCCAATTTCCGAAGAAATGAAGGGAAAGGAGTTTTCAAAACTTCTTCTCCAAACTATGCATGATATTAATAGAGAAATCAAGGAAATGAGGAGGGAAAGACATAAATATTCTGCTAAAATGTTTTCACATGATGAAAGCTCCAGTTATTCATATTATGGGCATGAGCATTCATCCACATAATTAGATCCACAATGCTCTAACATGCCTACATTCATAGAAAGAGAGATGGAGGAAGGAGATGCACCAAAGGAGGATAATCTTGGTGACTGTCTGCAAGAATATGAATATCAATCTCGAAGGTTCAAGGAGCATATAACCTTCCAATTTTGTTTCCAAATGAAAGAGAATAGAAGGCCTAGAAATAAAAATATAAGAAAAAGGTGCAAGCAACATGCTTTGGGTAGATTATTTCTACCTACTTTTGATGGGTCACCTAAGTGCACAGCTAAGGCTTGGGTGGAGGAGCTTGACACCTATTTTCAACAACACCAGGTTTAAGAAAAGGAAGCCATTAAAGTATCAATGCTGCATCTTGAAGGTAGGGCTCATGATTGGTGGTTTTATAGTTCTTCTTCATTGATTCATGCAAATATAGCTACTTATGCAAGGTTTAATAGGAGGTTAGTGAATAGTTTTAATATAAAACATTATGAAACATCCTTAGTTGAGCTAGCCAAGCCCAAGCGATCAAAACCTTGGCATCATTTGGAAGGATCCATAAACGGAAATCCATTCCAAAATCTTATTGATGGGGTTATAAACTTGTAGAATACCTTGACAAAGGAAAGATCCCCACTTCAGGAAGAGATCTCTTCTCACAAGGAAGACATGGAGATTATTTTTTCAAAAGAGGATCAAGACAAAGGGCCTGTTAATGATGATGATGTATCCTCCAATAATGATTAAGGGGGAGAGTAGGCAAGAGGAAACAACATTGTAACACTAGGAGGAGATCTATTACCACCTATAGATGGAAATGGGGCAATTTCTCCAATCAAAGGATCCCTTTTATATTTGCAAGGAGTTCCAAAGGATCCAACATGTGGATACCATGGCACAATCTAGGAGCAGCATGTGCCAACATAGATAGATTGTGAGCCTCTACAGATAGAAGGAGAAAATATAAAGGAGGGCCAGCATCAGGTGATTAGGAGCATAGACCCCTATCCATTTCAGGAGCTTCATGCACACAAGAATCATGATGATATGTGCAGTGACAGAAGGGACAAATTAGTCCACTCACATAGTCTAATCCAAACATTGATGTCTCATTACGTGGAGGAATTCCACCTTGGAGGCTACCAGATCGGGAGTTGATGAGACGTGCCTCACAACATGTTCCACCAGTCATAGATCCAGGAGGTGTGAGAACCTTCGAAGGACTTGGTACAACACAGAGAGTGTTGGGTAGGCTCAAGGAGGAGCGAGACATTCTCCCAATATCAGTATTACCCACTCTCACCAAAAATCTTGCACTGAGAGAATATGTTTTAGTGATGGATGATGGCACCATAATTGTGCAATGAGATTACCCCATGGCTTTGTAGAATCAGAAGATACTTCCACATAGGGAGGGATCTTCCATATATGGTAGAGGTTGGTGTCCACTCATGCATACCTTGGTCAAACTCAGAAATTTTTGGATGAGCGATAGCTTCCCATGGAAGGCTAGCCTCCAAAAATTCAACCTTCACTAGAGCATGAGCAGCAGGAGGAGGAGGAGCATAGGCAGGATAACAGGATCCTGGCATATGACTTTGGAATGGGAGATGTCATATAAGAGGGCAACCACATGACAGGTGCTTTACATGGTAGATTAGTAGCACTGTCATTATGGGGTATAGATCTGTATTGGAGATCCCATCCATTGGTGGAATACTCCAAGGATCTCTTTTCATGCAGGATACTTGATGGTGATTTATCAGATGAGAGATATTCAGTGAGAGATGGGGTCATCTACTATCAGAGTAGGATATTATTTACTAAAGCATCTAAGCTCAAGAAAAAGCTACTAAATTATTCATATGAGGATTTTCTCTCCATCCACATTGATTTCATAGGAGCATACCATAATATCATGGAGGGATTCATTTGGTAAGGATTCAAAGAGGAGATGCACCATCATATGAGGAGATGCATGGATTGTTTGGAGGTTGAGGAGAGACATAATGCTTTGGTATAGTTATCACAACCACTTCCTTCCTCATTAAGAATGAGAATAGGCCTATCTATGAGCCACTTCACCAGCTTTTTCAAGGTACATGGTAACAATTATGTTTATGTGCATTATGATTCACTTACTATGTATTTGTATTTCCTTGCCATCCATGTACATGCATTTCTCCAAGAGTGGGAACACTTTCTTATAGAATTCATGGTATACTTGGGGCCATAAGGAGTGATGAGCATGCTCACTCCCTAGGAGATCTTAGGGAGATGATATATTATTCAGGGTGTACTACATTGGCACCAAACATCATTCACATTCTACAAGCATGTGAGAAGATTGGGAAAACAAGCAAGTGGTTGAGAAACCACTCATCATATCATATTCTGAGGCAGTTAGGCATTAAACTGAGCTAGTTACACTTGAGGGACCATTATCCTTCTCTGGTATTATATATGGTAGCTAGTATGACTATGATTATGATCCCATATGTTGATGATGTCCTTATCATTTTTGTGGGGAATTATTGGAGGGATCTCACATGGATTATCTCACATGGATTGGATGTGCCAAATGGGAATGAGATTATCCACATTTCTTATGCTTCATGCTTTAGGGAGAAAATTGGGCAACCCATGATTACTACATTTCACCACTTATTTCCTTATGCAGTGAGTCATATGGTTAACTTGATCACTTGGGAGATGCCTCTCATGAGAATTTGGGAGGATTTTTTCTATGAATTACAATTTTGGAGGGTGATTTGTTTTGCGTGGATGATAGCTTGGGGATTGTAGCTTCACATGGGAATCAAGGTTCCCAATATTTTTTAGTTTCCATTCCTTGAGAATGCATCTAGACAAGATATAGTTTCCTCCATGGATATCCCACTTCTTCATGATGATATCCATTTGGATTTGTCACCAAAGGCTAACATTTACACTTGGGGGGAGCAACTATGGAACAGATTGATGAGAAAACATCTTGTTCATTGGAAGAGCTTATCATATGAGGATGCTATAGGAGGAGGAGAGGAGGATCTTTAGTACTATCCTTGTAGTTTCTTTAGGACAAGAAAAATTTTGCAAGGAAGGACTATAATATTCCAAAATTAGCATGCAACTAATTGGAATATTAATTTTTGTTTTTCTCCTTAGATAGGAGAATAAGAGTGTAGGGAGACCCATAAATCTACTTAGTAGGAATAAAACCACTCCTAATGTGAATGGAGAGCATCAAAGTAGCTGGATAAAGAACCCTTATGTGTTAATAGGTGATGGAGAATGTGGAATGGGTCAAATTTGATCAAATCAACAACATTGGAATGGAGGGAGTGGACATTCAATGAGAGACAACATAGTTATGGAGGGAGATTCCTTGCATGGAAGTAGTGGATTTAATAAGTGGGGCCCAAGGCGAGAAGGCTCAGAAATAATATAAGGAAGGGGATGGCAGCCATGAAGGGTATGTTTTCATTATTATTTTGATTATGGTCTATTACAACTTGTTTTTCTCTTCAGCTATTTAACGGAGACTGCAACGCTGTTTAGCACAAGGGTGTTCCCGAGCGAGAATCCCACCTTCATCCTCAGGGGACTTCGAGTGCCAAATCTGGAGAAGTTATTGGGATACATTTCCACATTCTAGCATTAGGCCAAGCTACACCTTTCTTCTACAATGCAGTTTCTGTTTAGAATTGTGTTGTGTTGGAGGGTGGAGTAGTGGAATATTTGATAGGGCCATTTCCGAGCTAGTTTTCTTCCATTTGTAGGTGAGTAAGAAGGGTCCTTGGGCATTATTGTAGTATTTGGTATCATTCCAAGACATTACCATCACCTACAACATAGTTTCAGTATTGGACTATGTCATTTCAGAGGGCAGTTTGCAGGGGAGGTTTCAATGCCTCATTTAGGGTGTTTTATTTTCAGTGAAGGGATCAACCATTCACTTGAAGAGATCATTGGAGGAGAGATACATATTTATACATTAGTTTTGGTCACCTCATTACCTGTTCTTTAGTTGTAGTGATTATTCAGCCCTAGGGCATTAGATCACCATCTTATATTTTGTATATTTCCAGAAACCCTTTCTAGTTTGTCTAGGAAAAGTGTTGGGGAGCATAGATCTCCATTTTCAGCCTCATATGTGAATTGTATTATCATATATATCCATATATTTATATTTTACAGCTGCAGTTTTAGTCACTAAAATGACACTGTATGGGCTTGAGGCATTTTGTGTAGTAGTTGTATTACATGTTTTGGTGCTTTTAGGAATCAAAGGCTTCTCTTACCTAATTTGAGGGACTTGATCCCCCAAGATATTACACTTAGTTGTTACTTTTATACTTAATACCATGGATCTATATTTGGCTCATGCTTTATGTATTTCTATTTGCTGCTATTTCCCATTATTGTGTGCTATATTACTACTCTCTCAATTCTGGGATAGTATAGAAGTTGAAACACCAATTTACCCAAACTGGGCCCATATTTTTTGTGCTTCATCTCCTATGGTTAGGTTTTTAGATGTTTAGGGTTTTCCATTATTTCTCAATAATAAATAGGCCCCCAAACCTCATTGAAAAATAGTTCAGAGGCATGTAGCCACCACATCTCTTCTCAGAGATAAGCCTATCAGTGCCCTAGCTGTTTATTTCCATTATGTCTATAAGCATACTCATGTTATATGATATTAAGGAAATGAAGTAATATTTTTTCTACATCTCTCTGTTTATGTCCATTTTTGTATTTCTTGCATTCATGCATAAGTCCAAATCACACTGATTCGTGTTCTAAGTGGAGCTCTTATGGAAATCACATCACTTTCCCATGTCCTTATTTTTCTTTGTGGTGGTGTTGTTTGCTTGCGTCTTCAATGGGTTATCATGAGTCACTGCACGTTGGCTTTTTTACTTTTTTTTTGTGGTTTTGGGATGCCTATCCCTTGTTTCAAATTTGAATATCCAATGTATCAGTTCTTCTATTTAAACTTCTACTTGATCATGACAAAAAATTGGTAGGACATACAAATTGAGGATATGTCTAGGAACTCCATTTCATCCTAGATGTACATATGAAAATAGGCATGATAGTTGAGTACAAAATGCTTCTCATAATACTTAATACCCAGCTTCATGCAAAGGGCATGAGAAAAATTTGTGAACTCCAACATATCTTGGTCTGTTCCCTACCATACCATGGCCAACTTTATGTATTTAACTTCATAACTACTGACATGGTAATATTGTTCCTTTATGGTGTTTCAGAAATAATTCCAAGTGGGTGAGGCTAAAAACGGTGAGGATTTCCCCTCGTAATTGTTCTCACAGTCGTTTTCCCACTAGTCTTTGACATGGGGGATGGCTCTCATGAGGTAAAATGTAATATTTTCCTAGTTGGAGAAGTCTTGCGCTGAAGAATATCATTCCAACACATTTAACCATCTATCTATGATGTCCACATCTACCTGACATTCAAATATGGTAATTTGAAATTCAAATTGTACCTTAAAGGGAGTGGCACCTCTAGAGTGGCTATCGAATGAAGATGTTTCTCCTGTGGTGTTATAGCACCACTTATCACCATTATATACTTTATGACTTACACATTGGCCTTGGGCAGCCCTTCCATTCAGACTTGGTAACATTTATCAAAAAAAAGTATTTTAAAATCCATACATGACTTTGCCCAAATTTTTCTGTGTATACACTCGGGTCCATATATAGCGAACCCCTGTATGCTATTTAAAATATTTAAAAAATATAAAATTTCCATATTATTCAGGCGGGTTTTATGGTTTTTCCTGTAACTTAACTACCACATCCCATGGCCTAAATTTTCCCCAACTGAGAAAAATAATTTGTGGAAGTATAAATATGTCTAAAGGGAATGGCCTAAGGGAGGAAGAAAGAGAATTATAGATATTATAACATGTTATAGCCCTGATCAAGTCTGATATTTCACCTGTGCCTCTTGCACTTCCCAGATTTTTAGGAAACCCTTGTTTCCTTGCGATGATCACTCTCATTCTATGTGACATCCTTTGTGCACCATTCATGGAATAAGCTTTGTGAAGCTAGGACTAGACGAATTCGATGGATGGTTTTGCTCAAGGCCATGGAAAATCTCAGGTGATTTTTCCACTATTTTTTTCTATACATGTTATCAATAAAATAATTTCCATCTTGTTCTTGATGTTCACGTGTCATATATCTCTTATACATTCTTAATAATCTTGAATAATTTATTTCTTCTTATCTTAATGATATTATGTATGTTATATTGTTAACATCTAGGACATATATGCCATAAAACTACGTTTGTGCTTGTTATTTGTTTACTTGTAGGTTCTGGAGGACGAGGAGTTGCAGGGGGTTTTAACCCTACGAGATCTACTACAAATGAAGGATAAACAGGTAAGATATGCAATCCTCAATTTCTAGTTTAAAGCATCGTAGTTGGTGATTTGAGTCCTTTTTGTGATGACATGCCCCTGCTTTGTGAGGTTTACCAACCCAGAACCTTACGGTAAAATTACCCATACTAGAACTGGTGACTCCGTTGGATATTATATCCATGTAATTCCTAGTTTGGGTTTTTTTTAGCTATCTTGTAGGTTCCTTGACACGTTAATCACATTTACAGTCTACTAAGTCCTTTTCCCAACCAGACAAAAGTCTTGGTCTCCTGATCAAGCTTGACATTTTATTTTTTGCCTTATTTTTGTTTACATACGCTACTTAGGTTGTACAAAATCGTGTATGCCCACCGTATTCTCCAAAAGGACCCGCGTATACACGAGTTTATTTGGTTACAGTTCCCCATACACGCATGTTCCATACAACAAACCCGCGTATGCTTAGGAAAATTTGAAAATTTGAGTTTTGAAGCCCTATCACCATTTCTTGTCTATGGTTGGCCACTCATGTGGTACCTTTAAGGTATCTAGAGTAGGTTTTTTGTGGTTTTATGTCTATTTCTCTTGTTCTTGTGAAAAACTAGTCATTTGGTAATTTGCCTATTTTTCACAATTGCAATTGTGGTTGTAGCACCAAGATATCTTCCTGGAGTTGTTGGTTGTTCTAACCATTTAGAATAGTGAGCCTTTGCTTGTTTTCTCATCTTGGCCTTATGCATTGCTTCGCTTCTGGTTTTTTTCTCTTTTGACTTCTTTGGTTTTCTTGACTTCTTGGGACTAGCCTTTTAGTGAATTTTGAATTGACCTTTCTTGGTTTTTTGAGTTTTCGTTCGCTAGAAGAGTGTGCTACTATTCTGAATCAGCTTCTTGGGTCTTTTGCTTCTTCTTGCTTATTTGAGTCTCACTATGAAAGTAGCATAGTTGGATTATGCACTTTGAGGCCTCTTTGTGACTCATTTTCTTGATTTCGGTTCTTCAGTAGTTTTGAGCTTGTCTTTTTGAATTATTTTTCTTTCCCTTATAAGTAAAAATAAAAAAAGCATTTATTGTTTTCAATTGCTTTTTCTTTGATGTCATTTTTATGGTTTTCATACGTTTTGAAGAAGTTTGGTTAGTTTCTCATTTTTTGTTCATTTGCTTGCTTTTGAAAGGAGTCTTTTCTATATTTCTCTCTCTCTTACATCAAGTGCATTTTGGAATTTTCTATGTTTATTATTTGTTGTTGGGACTAACCTTGATTTTCTGTCAAAATTGATTGAACCATTCCTCTCTAGAGACTCATTTTTCTTCTTTAGTTAGCAATCCTAGATTTTGCATATCATTGGTAGTTTTGCATTAGGTTCACTGAAGGATTTTAGTCTTTTTCATATTTTTCTGAAGTGTATGAAAAATGAGTAACTGAAAAGAAAAACAAGTCTCTTTTCTTATTTAGTTTCATAGAACCTATTTATAAATATCTTTTCATCGAAATAAAAATATTGCATTCGCATGTAGTAGGTTTTCATTGATTTCTTTTGCGTCGATAAACAACATCAATTTCACTTCTGTATAATTTTGAATTAATTAACAACCAATTTAAAATCAAGTGCTATAATTAAAATCAACTAGAATTTTTTGTATTATCGTCATTAATCATACACCAACTAGCTAGGTTGTAATGCCTTGGAATAGGTGAGTGGAGAGTTAACTCTCCAAGGCCGCTCAAACTATTAAACATAGAAAGTTTATTAATGAGAAAAATCCAACTCCGTTAAGTGGATCGGGAAAGCTCTACCTCTAGAGAGTTAAGCGCGAGGGAGAGTGAGAGCAGAGGAGAGAGATACCCCCTCTCCTATTTTTTGAATCTTGACCTAAGACTGTTCCACCGAGCTATCGATACATATTTGTGCCCTTAGTTGCCTCTGCTAGGGACCAGACAAGTGACTGTGGGGAGGAATACTCGTGGAACTTGAGATAGGTGTTGCATCACTTTCATCAGTACTTCCGAAGGGTGCGATTGTGAAGCTCGAGAACTTTCACCAGAAAAGGTTGCTTTCAGGAGGTCAATGTAATTATTTATGTTACTTTCGCTAGTAGGATTGGGGCGTAATTACCCCACACTATTTTCAGAAGGTCCTCTTATTTCGCTTTCTAATATTTTGTTGTTCGGTCCTAATCACCTGGAGCAGAAATGCCTGAAGGTCGCTTGATTGACTGTATCTTAGGAACTTTTTAGAGTGTGATCCTTGCTCCTAGATTTCTTAGGTTCTTATATTTTTTGAGTCTAAACTTAATCTCATATAGTGGCTGATCGATCGCCTCATCGATTCAGGAGGCTTTGTGGGATTTCTCCTATAAGTGCCAAGAATTCTTCAAGAAAGCGTAGGAGTAATTCAGTGGGTGAATTTTATCTTGCGATTTCGAATGCAATGGAGAGTGATCATTCGTATGGGTTTATTGTTTCTGTGGGCGGTCTTGGAACTAGTACTAGTGTAGAGGGGAGTACTCCACTCATCTCTAGGGTCTTGTTTCAAGCATAAGAATTCAAAGTTGAAGAAGTTCCAACCTCCTCAGACCCCTTCATCTCCTCTTCCTACTAGTTTTCCCAAAGTCCTTTTCTACATCATACCTAAGTCTTAGAGACCGACTAGCCCTTTTCCATCATATCCCTTTCTTTCGATGGCCAAAGCTGGGAACACAAATTTGCCTATGAGCATTGAAAGTGTTCATACTCCTCTTTCATTCAAAGGAGGAGGAACTATTGCCATTTCAATAATCGCTTCTAGTCCTACTATGTTTGGCTCTAATTCTATTACATATTTGAGTGGTAGCACCCAAGAATATGCCTCTCAATATAGCCCCTTTTCTTTTGGAATGCCTTCTAGTGGAATTCCTTCTGTCTCCTTTTCTGTTGTCTTGGCGGTCTCGGTGCCTATGCCTTTTATGGCTAGGGGATCAGCTTCATTTCAAGGTTTCCTCTTTGGGAGTGGGCATATTTGTCATTTGAACCCTTCCTTAGGATCCCTGCCCTTCACCTTTGAAAATCAAGGAAGAAATCCTTTTTCGGGAGTTCAAGGCTCTAATCTATTTCGGGATGGAACCTTGCTTTTACAACATTAGGAGCTGGGAGTCAGTTTTACTCTGGTGAGCAAGGGAATGTTTTTTTGCCTTGAGTGGGTGCTTCTCAAGGTTTTTATCCATTTTCAAATGCTTGGAACCCTTACCAAGGGGTTTATCCATCATTCAATACCTCAGTTGGAGGGAATGTCCCTATTTATAGTAACCCTATGTTTGGAGGGGGTCCTTCCTCGAATTCTGGCTCACAGGGCTTCTCTTATGGCTCATATTTTTCTACGAAAAACATCCGACAACCTGGTGCCTCAACAAATTGAGGCTATTCTTCTTATAATGTGGGGAATCCTTCCTATGGGGGATAGAAGTCACAGGCTCCTCCACACTTACCATTCTTGGGAACTAAAAACTTTCCAGATCTATCAAAATTGAATAACGAACCTGTTTGGTATAGTTTGAGTTGGCATCCGGTCCCCACTAAACTACCCTCAGACATTCCAAAATTTTAAGGGAAGATCGATGAGGATCCGATAGACCATGTCAGAACATTCCACTTATGGTGTTCGTCAAACTCCCTTATCGACGATTCAATTAGGTTGAGATTATGTCAACGAACCTTCATTGGAAATGCAGAAAAATGGTATATTGAGCCAAAAAGGGGTAGTTTTTCTACTTTTGGTGAGTCAGCTACTATTTTCTTGAACCATTTTTAGTTTCCTATCCATTATGATGCAGGGACTAATATCTTGACCAATTTCCAGCAAGACCAAGTAACTCACATTTCTGATCATATTCAGTAATGGAGGAGAAGGAAGGGGCTAATGAAAGATTAGATTCTGAATGAGTTCCTTCTCGAATGGTTTATAAAATATCTGCAGCCATAAATCTCAAAGGATATATCCCTTTCAGGGGTATTTTATGAAGAGAAGGCTATTTTTAGGGCTCAACAGTTAGAACTGGGCTATTCTCAGTCTGGAGTCCTTAATAAAATATTTTTGGATGCTCCTCACTCTAAGCTAGATTTAGCCAAAATAAAACCTGGTCCTCATGATGACGGACTTGTTGGTATAGTCAATAGCAGTATGGCTAACCTGCTAAATGAAATGCAGCAATTGTATATACAATTTTCTCCTTCTAGTCAGGCTACGCCTTCAGTGTCAACTCCTTCTCATCCCCTGGCTATTAATGTCATTCAAATTTATAACTCCAAAGGAAATCAACAATTTGATGAGAAGATGAAGGGATGAAATAATATGAAAAAAGGCATTGATGGGAAGGGGAATGTGAACAAATCCAATGATCATGTTAGTGAGGGTAAGAGGGATAATAAAAATAAGGTTAAGTTTCCATGCAAGTTGTGCACTGGAGACCATATTACTCACCTCTGCCCTAAAATTCAAGATTCTTAGCTTTTGTTAGCTCGGCAGGGTTCTTTAGTTTGTAGGTTGTACTGAAAAACCATTTTCCCCAAGGGAAAAAATTTCTTGCTGGCATGAATGCGAATAATGGAGCTCCCTATGTGGGCAACCAGGAAGGGGAAAATCCATCAAACATATACATGAGGAGTGCTCACATAAATATCACTACAAGATATCCTTATTATGGCAAAGATGGGTCTGGGAAAGCTAAGGGTGCTCCTAATAGTGCTGAGCCACTCCATATAGAGAGGCCTATAGTTGATTTTATACCTCGGATGTCGAAAGGATATACATAGCATACAAAGATCAATCCTAATGCCAAGGCTACCCAGAAGTACTTGATTGTAGAAGATCTGGCTCAAATTCCTTGTGCCATGTCTGCGTTAGAGGTACTCCAGTCATGTTCTACAAAAAGGAGTGCATTACTCACTACTATTGGGGCTGTTGATCCAAATAATTATCTGATGATCATATTTGATATGTCGAATTTCAAAAAGAGACTTCCTCATCATATGGCTTTATAGATTAATTCTACGTATCAGAAGTTTAATATCTTTTGAATAGTTAATGACGAGGGTGCTTCCATATGTGTGATGTCTCCTGCATGTTGGAAGGCTATTGGATCTCCTTCAACTATCCCTTTTTCTACTCTTCTGACTGCGTTTGATGGTCATTCTCACAGGCTACACGACATTGTTCCATCTTTACCCATCTATATTGGAGGTAAAAATGTCAATATCGAGGTCAAGATAGTTGATGCAAATGTAGAATATAACCTTTTGTTGGGGCGAGACTAGATCTATAAGATCAATGTTATTGCTTCCTCATTGTTTCGCACTTTATGTTTCCCTCATGAAGGGATAATTGTCACTGTTGATTAGATGGACTATTCTCCTATAGATCCGAATACATCTGTTGACTCGATTGTTCGCTTGGTGAATGATACCAAGAAAATTGTTAAGAATTTTGGGGTTGGAATGTATACATCCTTGATGGGTACTTTTTATTTTCCACCTCCTTCATTTCATACTGAGGTTATTTCATCCTCCAGGGTTCCTACTCGGAGAGGGTTATGTCAAAATCATTATTTTTCATACCCTTGGACCTTACCTTCTCCTACCTCCACATTAGAAGAAGGCCAAGTTGGTGGAGTTGCATTTCCTATGTCTGCAGCTAAGATTTCTTATAGATATATTGTTGACTCTGCAGATTCCATATAAGTTTCTCCTTCATCGGAAGAATTGGACGGAGATGTGGCTTCGGCTTGGAATCTTAGTTCATATTTTGCCCAGAATTTCCTTGATTCCACTCTTCCATATTAATAGGCCATTCGGGAAGAAATAAATGTCGTTTAAATACTGTGGGATGATTTTCATTATCGGTCCTATTTTCAAACAAATTTATGAGAAGTTGAATCAAGTTTCTCTAGCCTTCAGTCTTTTGGCCTTGTTCACCTAATTTTTAACCCTTTAGCACCAACACAAGTATTTTTTGAAGGGAACATGGTTGTCATTTCTACTACTACCCCAATGAACATCTCTACAGATCCCAGCATTATTGAGAATGCCTTCATTGGAGCTGAATGTTGCCTAAAGAAATTCCTACTTACACTGATCTCTTTCGAGAATTTCGGGATGTGTTTTCTTGGTCTTATGAGGAAATGCATGGTGTAGATCTATCTATTTTCTAGGATGAGATCAAGATGTATGAAAATGCTAAGCCTATTTGACAAAAGCTTCATCTGGTAAACCCTAGGAAGGCTGCAGCTATCAAAGCCGAGGTGGAGAAGCTACTTAAGGCAGGTTTCATATATCCTGTTCCATTAACTGAGTGGGTTTCAAATTTAGTTCATGTAGACAAGAAACAAGGAATTATATGAGTCTCCATCGATTTTAGGGATTTGAATATGGCATGTCCTAAAGATAATTAACCCACACCATTTAGAGATCAAATCATCAATGAGTGTGCAGGTAATGATATTTTCTCCTTCATGGACGGTTTCTCGGGATATAATCAGTTCACTATCCGTCTTGAAGATCAGCATAAGACTGCTTTTCTTTGTCCTTGGGGTACCTTTTCTTAAAATAATATGCCTTTCGGCCATAAAAATGATGGAGCTACCTTTCAACAGGCTATTTCCTATGCCTTCCATGACATCAAGCATATCATCGAAGTGTACTTGGATGATTTAACTTCTCCTTCTCCCACGATAATTTATCATCCTTCACACCTTAATCAAGTTTTTGAATGATTTCGGTATTATAAAATTCGGTTGAACCCTAATAAGTATGTTTTCGCTATCACATCCCGTTGGTTGTTGGGATTCATCATGTCTACAGAAGGGATTCAGGTAAATCCGTTCAAGTTTTAGGCAACACTTCAATTGCCTCCCCCTTCTTCGTTCCATCAGATTCAAAGTCTACAAGGCAAAGCCAATTTCTTACAGAGTTTCATCGTGAATTATGTTGAGATTACAAAGGGATTTATGAGGTTTTTGAAGAAAGGAGTTCATTTTTTTTAGATGAATTTGCTCAATGCTCATTCGATGCTTTGAAAAAATCATTGACCTCTGCTCCATTAATGAGACCATCTAATTATAGCATGGATTTCCTCTTGTATCTTACTGCAGCAAAATATACCATATGTATGGTTCTGGTTTAGGAAGATGATGCTCTTTGCGATCATGTTGTATACTACCTTAGTCGAGACTTGGTAGGTCCTCAAATCCGGTATTCTCCGATTGAGAAACTTACTTTGGCAGCTCTTCATGTTGTCCAACGGCTCAAATATTATATCCTCCTTCGCAAAGATTATTTTTTGGTAGCAGTCAATCCATTTCAATTTGTTCTCACTAGGAAAGTTAGTGGGGGGAAACACAATCGATGGATTGTTATTTTGCAAGAATTAGATCTTGAATTTCTATCTGCCTAATCCAAGAAGTCATTAGTATTCTTGGAGTTGATTTCTAATTTTCCCTATGGAGAATATATTTTTTATGAAGAATCATTTCCTGATGAACATATTTTCCTAATTTATTTATAGGATCCTTGGTACAGAGATCTCATAGTTTATCTCTAGACTACGAAGTTTCCCTTAGCTTTTTCGAAAGATGAGCATCGAAAATTGCATTAGTTAGCTAAAATTTATTTGATTATTGGTGACACTCTATATTGTAGGGGTGTCGATTCGATCCTTAGATGCTGCTTAACTCTCGAAGAAGCTGACATTGTGTTGAATGATTCCCATAGTTGATGTTGTGGTGGTCATCTATATGGGCTTGCTATAGCCCAAAAAATATTTTGTGTAGGATACCTTTGGCCCTCGATTTTCAAATATTGTTTTAAGGTGGTAAAAAGGTGTCATCCCTATCAAGTTTATACCCAGAATATGCGCGTTCATCCAGCTCTGCTATTTCCTGTCAGCATTGTCAGTCCTTTCACAAAGTGGGGTATTGATTATACTACATGTAACCTACCTTTGGCTAAGGGCCACAAGTACATTATTGTAGCTCTAGACTACTTTAAGAAGTGGGTTGAGGCTATGCCTACTTTTGAGAATGACGGTGGGACAATAGCCCTGTTCCTATTCAATCAAGTCATTTCTCACTTTGGTATCCCCAAAGAGATTGTCACTGACCATGGAAATCATTTTCAGAACAATATTATGGTTGAATTGGCTCTGAAATTAGGTTTTCAGTAGGAGCATTCATCTCCTTACTATCTTCAAGCCAATGGGTAAGTTGAAGCCATTAAAAAATCCTTGAAGACAATTATTCAACAGACAATTGGTAAATCCAGATCCAATTGGCATATCATGTTGTACCCTACACTTTGCGCATACTGGATGTCTGGAAAGACTGCAAACAGTTTCACTCTGTTTCAACTAACTTATGGTTTGGAATCTATATTTCCAATTGAATGTGAAATTCCTTCCCTCAAGATGGTAGTTGAGCTTCTTCCTGACACTTCCAGTCTCGAAGAATGCCTTATCCATATAGAACATCTCGATGATTAGTGTAGAGATGTATTTACGATGAATGAGGGGCATAAGAAATGGGTGAAGGTTTAGTACGATAAGGTGGTCAAACCTAGGGTTTTCTCCAAAGGTGACCTTGCCTTGGTTTACACCCAAGAGAAGGATGCCTTTCGGGTAGGCAAGTTCAAATCTATGTGGTATGGCCCCTTTATCATAAAAAAGGTCCCAAAAAAGAGAGCTTATGCCTTGGTTGATTTTGATGGGAAAGAGTTGGTGGAGCCTAGAAATGGGCTCTATTTGAAGAAGTATTATGCTTACGCTTAAACCTAGCATCTGCTTTGTTGTATATATTGTATTTTTTGTACATGTCTGGTTTTCATTTTTTGGTATGACTTTGATGATTTTGATCTGCTTTGGCAGGTATTATTGGATGAGATGAGTCATTTTTGCTTTGCCAATGGTGCTAGTAGACATACTCGAAACCTGGCTTCCACGGCTTAGGTAATCCACTATCCATCTAGTCATTTATTTGTTTCAAGAGGTGTCTACATTGGTTCTACTTCGAACAATGTGGAAGAATACACTACATTGGTCAACCTACTCTCAGACGCAATATCTCTTCGTGTTGATTCATTAGTAGTTTACTTGGATTCACAACTGGTCGTTTCACAATTAAACAACACCTATCGTGTCAGAGATCCATTTTTGCATCGATTATTTTTTAGGGTACTTTTGTTACAATGTTCATTTCAATTTATTACATTCGTTAGCAGACTCATTAGCTAATCAAGCACTTGATAAGGACATTAATCATTTACTAATTTAAATATATCAAAACATCATTCATCATTATACATTTGGGACAATGAAATCAGATAAATTTCTATGTATATATATATATATATGAGAGTGTTAAAAATATACAAAATTTGGACCATCATGTCCTACAAAATTAGGGCTTATGCCCGACCATGTCTATCATAAAAAAATATTAGAGTCATCCGATCAAATCTAAATCTACTCTTGAGGTCCCTCCCCAACATTTGAGTTTTGATAGAACACAATAGCAGTAGCTACACAGCGGAATAACCGCACCGAGTCTCGTGGTACTCCAACCACCCGCCTATGGATAGCCTTGGGAAGGTCCTCTATAGCTTCCATGGGTGCTTGGCGAGTCAAACTCTCCAACTTTATTTGGATAGCATGGAGGGTCCTTCTTGGGACTTTAGCATCTGCCTCGCCTCTGTGGCACTTGTGCCTTGGGTATTCCTCTGGCCTAACTGGTTGCATGTCTGCATCATAATCGTTAAAATTTTGTAAGTCATATTGTGCTATCAAAAACATTTTTTCACTTTTACATATGATTTGAAAAAATCACAAAAAATCATATAATCAAAAAATCAAATGTCGAATCTTATCAATTGCACCCCATGCTACTCTCAGTGGAAGAACCAAATCAGGATCTACTCGAAATTCCATCCCAGCATAGGGATAGTCCTCAACTGAGATGACTTGTTCTGCCCATCATTGGAATAAATCATCATCCCAGGTTGTTCAGGGAACTTAACTTCCCCCCAATATCTTCATCAAATCTACTCATCGTGCTATCCTCGGATCTCCTGAGCTTCTGATAGTTGAGATGATCTTTAGCCAAAGCCTTAGGACTCTCTTAAAGAAAAATGTCAACAGAATGGTGCTGTATCCAAATTTTTTTGTCTTTGTCTGCCAGATAGAAGTCAGTTGTTTTTTCATATTAGCTAATAAGGATGTGCACCAGTCATAAATATGAGTCAAACATTCCACTACTATACTCATATGAGTGTGTGAAGCCTGGTGTAGAGAAGTTGATCCTGCCACTCTACCAATAGTAAAGAGAAGGATTTTCACGTACAAATCCCATACATTTTTCATTACGATATGAGTCCCCACCTTCTTTGCATCATATACATAATAGACTCGAACATAGTCATCTACGTTAATCCCTCTAGTGGGCTTACCATGCAAATCAACTGGGTCTCCCCTTCGGGAAAGTCCCATGATAAAATATTTGTCTTCCAGCTCTATTTTCAATGGCATCTGATCGATTATAAAGAAATGTTCATCTGGTTCCCAATGACCAACCAAAATCTCAAGCAACAGAGCATTGCTTTTCATATTCAACATCTTCAAAATTTTGAGTAACCCACAGCTCCAAAGTATATATAAGGATTTTTTCTCCTCCATCATTTCATTATCAATAGCACTTTTCTCTCTTTCTCTCCAAATGGTAGTCATCCTGGGAAATTTCATGTATTGAAAAATAAGATATATGTTTTGGAATTTCTCTCTGCGCATACATGACCTCATTCAGACACAGTCACGTCTATATGCGAGTTCCTCATGACGAACCCGTGTATACGCAAAGGGTTTCAAAGAAAATATATTTCCTATGGTCAAAAATATAAAAATTTGCTTAAAATAGGAATGAAATTGAGAAATGATATGAGTGCAAGGTTTACATGACTGATTTGAGGTGATTAAGTGGTCGGTTGCTTCGTATCCAAGAAGAGGATTTTTTTCTCCAAAGCTCTTTTTCCACTTCTACACAACACAAATGATCAAAATGCGAGTCAAAATGCTTATTTATACCTAGAATTTGAAATTTTTTTCATGAAATTCATTTGTGTCTATTGAGTTTGATTAAGGTTGTTTAACCTTTTCTCTTGCAGGCATTGGGAAAAGTTATTTTCAGGTACATTCTGGTGAATTTGAGATATTTCCAATTTTCCTTCGAGTCCATGACCATTGACCTGTCATGGTAGGTATATGATTTTGAACTAGCATATATGTTAGGGAATTTACTTTCTATTGCATTTTTTCAAACTAGCCTCCATTTTGGTCACTTTCCATAAGGTCAATCCCATAATGTCGTTACTATTTCACCCATTTAACTCACCGATTTTTTAAATCATGACTTGCTGGTAGAGCCATCCTCTACATGGGCTTCCTAGTTAGTTCCTCACTAGCATTTTTCACCCATGCTGCAATTTATGTAGGCTCGGGAGTCCTCTTTAGTCCCACCATGACTTGTGCATTGAAGTTTCATTCTTCCTCTTCTTCGGTATCTTTATTCTGATCATTTACCTTAGCAGATCCCATGTGTTGTCAAGTTATATTACTGAATTGCATATTGAATACTTGTTTATCTTGGCCTTTATCCATCTTCATTTGAACTCATTTTTAAGCCTTCTTTTGAGCATGTATTTCTATACAATTTAACCATGCAATCATTTAGCCTTTGTGACTTAACACCTTTACCAATGGATGGAAGATTCCTTTGAGTGTCACTAACCAATTTTAACCACATTGCATTGAGCATAGGATTGTTCCTATCACAGGAACTAGTGCATATGTTTAATGAAGCTCATTATATCCATTGTACTATAGACATTCTTTTATTCATTTTCAAGCTTTGAAATATGAAAAAGAAAAAAATAAATAAATATTTGAAAAATTGCAGGAATGAGACCATACTTCCATACTTGATGGCAGCTCCAGAGTCAGTCGTGTCACCCTTGAACAAAGCACAAAAAGCTAATTATTTTCTGCATTTGGGATGGTTTTAGTTTTTGACATAGGAGAATCCATAACCTTGTTATTGATTTAGTACTCCCCCGGTTGGTTATCTCTTCCAATCATATGGATGGTTTGTTTATGCCTCCTGCATGAAAAATGTATACAAAGTTATCATTTGCTGCCATAGTCAACATGAGTCATTCTTTCGTTCAAGGGAAGTTAACCTGAGTCAGCCATTCTATAGTGTCTTTTGACTCATTTCTCAATCGGCCATCCCAGTTTTGTCAGAATATGGTTTTATCACATAAGCTATTTGGTCCTTTTCTCGTGCTAGTTTGAGAAGGTCTCCCTTGACTTCTTGATGGCAGGTTTCCTCTTATTAACTATGACATATTTCTCTGAGAGTAAACCTAGAGTCATACCCTGGCCCTATTTCCATCATTGATAGGTGACCTTGTGCTCAACATTTGGTCAACATCAAGGGTCTTTGACTGAATGGTTCCCATTCTGTTCAACTTTATATTACATTATCGCACCTAGAATTCGTGTAGTACCTTGATTTTCATTTGACCCTATCGGTGGACATCTCACCTCTTTGTCAGCTTTCCTTATTTTTTGGTTCATAGAGTTTCTCCCGTGCGTTAGATACATTTTTTTCATGCTAGGAACGTACTTCGGGTTGGTTACTTCACTTTTCTTCATCTGATTCCTTCCAAATCTTACCCTGCAGATTATACTCATGCTAGACTGATGTGGGATGCCTTAATGCCTTCCTTCTAGTAGATCTTTTCTTATAGACTCCAAATCATTTCTATGGGAATAAGGTCTAGTGTCCTTTTGTCAGTACCTTAGGGTTTTTAGTCATAAGTGGTAGACTCTTTGCCATCGACTATGAGAATACATCATTGTCTCTTGATTGATAGACTATCTCAAGTGTTTGACTTCAACTCATTTATTTGCACTTTTTGGATTGTACTGGGGCACCTTGACACTCATTATCATTATCGATGGGTTGTATTGCATTTTTTAATGGTATACATCAATTATCGGTAATCAAATGATTTCTCAAATGGTCAACCTTAGCTCATTTATTAATGTTGTGTAGAATTGTTCCATGGTTATCAGTGAAGACCGCAGGTTTGCGTCAACATGATTTGGTTCACTTTGATAGCTCCTTCAGTTTTGTGCTAGTGACACCATCCACCCTTATATGTCGTAGTTTCATCACAACATCATCTTCTCTGTTTGCACCCGAGTTACGTGTTGTACCATTTTTTCCACCACTTATGATTGGATAATTCGATATTTAGTTGTGGTTTCAGTGATTGGATATATATGCAGCATCATTGATCAATATTCTATATGTGATACTTGACATGATTTTGACTTATACCTTCGGGCAGTGATCAGATGATTCATTATATACTTTACATTCTAGTTTTACTTGTATACATGTTGGATCCACCCCATGCTTCATGTGTGCACATACCTCTCTTTCACTGAGCATGGGTATGCCCGCCTCGGACCTGAGCTATCATTCTGATTTCTATCACTAGTTTTTGGTAGGCTAAAATCTGGTGAAGTCCTCTCTAGTCCTCGCAAGCTTCTTTCTATGAACATAATACATTTCAGTCATCATGTACCCCTTGTGACCTCATATATTAGGGGGAATTTTTTATAGAATCTTTTATCAACACTATATACTTGATGACTTATGCATTGGCCTTGGGAAGCCCTTCCATTCAGACTTGGTCAAATTTCTCAAAAAACAATAGTTTAGAATCCATACGCGGCTCTACCCAATTTTTTCCACATATACACTCAGGTCCATATATAGCGAACTCGCGTATGCTATTTAAAATATTAAAAAAATATAAAATATCCCTATTATTGTGGCAGGGTTTATGGTTTTTCCTATAACTTAACTACCCCAACCTGTTGCCTAATTGTTCCCCCTTGAGGAGCTAATTTGAGGAAGTATAAATACCCCTCAAGGGAATGGACTAAGGGGGGAAGAGAGCAAATTATAGATATTATAGCCTGTTATACCCTTGATGAAGTCTAATATTTCCATTGTGGCTCCTGGAATTCCCAGATTTTTAGGAAAATGTTGTTTCCTCATGACGATCACTCTCATTCTATGTGAGATGCTTTCTACGCTATTCCTGGAAGAAGCTTTGTGAGTCTAGGGTTGGACGAATCCGAAGGATAGTTTTTCTCAAGGCTGTGGTAGATCTCAGGTGATTTCTCCACTATTTTTTTATGTACATGTAACTAATAAATGAAGTGCCATCTTGTTCCTGATGTTCATGTGTCATATATCTCTTATACATGCTTAATAATATTGAATAATTTATTTGTTGTTATCTTTATGAGATTATGTATGCTATTTCGCTAACATCTAGGACATATATGTTGTACAAATAGGTTTTTTTGCTTGTTCTTTGTTGATCTACAGATTTTGGAGCACAAGGAGTTGCAGGGATTTTGAACCCTACGGGATCTACTACAAACGAAGGATAAATGGGTAAGATCTACAATCCTCACTTTCTAGTTCAAAGCATAGAATTTTGTAATTTGAGTCCTTCTTTTGATGGCATGCCCCTGTTTTGTGAGGTTTACCAACCCAGGAACTTAGGGTAAAATCTCTCGTGACATGTGGGTAGTCTTCGAAGGATTTGGGAAACATTATCAATCATCACATTCCTCTATTTCTTGAGGGATTCCTCTAGAAATATTTTGAAAGTATATCCTTCTCCCTCATTTTTTCTTCTTCTTCTATAGGAGGTCTTTGGGGTTTGCGAGGCTGATAATGCAAAGGTTCAACCAGATCGAGCCCTAAATCCCTATACCCTGACCTTATTAGGGACATGGAAAGAAAAAATAAGAGAGAGTAGACTACTATGATACCACTAATCTGAACTTATGCAAGAACACAATAGAATAAAAATATTAAAATTAACACAGAAGTGCACCAGAAATAAAACTCAATTTCATTAATATCAAAGAAATTAAATATGTTTACATACAAAATGGAAACAAACGAGCTCGAGATATGGTAGCTTATCTCTTAGAAGATATGTGGTGGCTAGATGCCTATGAATTGTATTAAAACGAGGCTGAAGTGCCTTTTTATTATTGAGAAATAAGAGAAAACCCTAAACAACAAAAACCATAACCTCAGGAGATGAAACACAAAGAGTTTGTGAGCAATGTTGGGGTTACTTGGGAAGCCAACTTGCTCGGGTCGAAACTTGGTTATATTATCTCCTTTTCGTGCATATGATACCTTGACAGAAATATATCTCTAAGTACTATAGGATATTCCATAGGCCCATGCCTAGTACTATGGGCCTACTACAGACCTCAACAAAATTCCATTTACGGGGTCAAAACTCTTATGCGTAGGTTTTAACCCTATACAAAAATTATCTTCAAATGAACTCTTATAATAGAAAATAAAACAATAGTGACAAACTAAAACATAAAACATATATACAAATATATTTTCCCCTAGATCCCAAAACCATGACTACCAACTTGATTTTTCCTTATTTTCCTTTCAATGTTACAGCACATATATATACATGATGAAGCATTCGTAAAACCCAATCCATTAACCTTGGATTCGAACATAACCATAATTACTTTGACCCAATCTATAAAATACCATGGGAAAAACACCATCATGCCCAAAACCATGTGCAAGCCCATGCACAAAACCACAACTAGGTATGCCCCAAACCCGTTCCAGGGGGGCTACCAGCCCCATCCAAAACCCCGACAAGGGTTGTTGCACCCCTCTGTGACGACCATGTTGAGCCCGACACAAGCATATGGGTGTTGGTCACCCCCCTCTTACCCCCCCACCTTGCACCACCCCCCCCGCCCCACTTCACCCATGGGGCTAGTCATGGAAAGAATACAATACACAATCAACACTATGGAATTTTAACACTGAAAAAATTGCTAACAATAGTAAATGCTACTATAAATAAGGAAATTTATGAAGCCAAATCGAGCTCTAGGTGGAATAGGTGGGTGGCCATCAATATCCACCTGGATCATAGTCTTACTGACTAAATTTTCCATTAAGGTGGGAACAAGGTATCTCCACAATTGTTGTGGTACCTCCCGTTCATCCTTATCTTCCTAGCAATACTATATTATTCAAGGAATACCTGTATTATTATCTTCATGTTAACATTATCATTTTTTTTCTCTAATTAATTTTTTATTGTTTGGGTTACATCGTTTTCTTATGAATGCAGATGAAATCAATTCTTTGTTGATTTCTTGGCCTTCATCTCTCTTCATGAGTGAAAATTGCATGTACTAAATTTCGTAGGGTAGAATCACTTTTCCTTATAGCGGCAATGCACTCGGATAACACAACATGTATATTTTATATAATGCTTTTTTAAGTCTCTGTTCATTTTCTCTATAGTTATTTGGTTTTATTATCTTCCTCTATCTTACCAATGGAGGAAGCTACAAACCTTCATCGGTTCCTACTAGCCCAATGATAAAAATCCTATCATGTGCAGAGTATACTACCGAGGGTCATCACCACTACCGATATCATAGTTATTAGTACACAAAAATTCCTTTATTTTTATTTTTGTTTGTTAAATATCAATACATTCACTTGCAAGGTGCTGGTGCTCATCGCACACCCTCTTTATTTTCTTGTTACTGGTATGCACATATTGGTTTATTTCATGGTTCTTAAGGAACAAAGGACTTGTGTTATGATTGCATCTTACTATAATATAGGTTTTTTTATATTATACAATCCTTTCGTCTCCTTGCAGGTCATCTCAAGAATAATCGATATTTTTTTGTGTTCTCTTACACTCTTGGCATAGAGAGGGATTTTTATATTTATTTTTAGTTTTATATTGATCTTCCTTCAGTATAAAAAAGGGGTTGTGGAAAATATTTTCCTTGGCAAGTGACGTAAAGGCTACATGTGCGGCCTAGAAGTTTTGACTTTGATTCAAATTCCTTCTACTTTTTGTTGTTGTTGCATATAAATTTGTAGGTATAGATAACTATTTTAATTGATTTCCATTTCATTACATAGGCAAGGAAATATATAACTTAAATGTGGATGTCAAATTATTCTATTGTTGTCTTTTGTATACGTGTCTACTAAAGGGTTTGAACGGTCGAAATTTCTCTTGATAAAGTCTAATAGTCATGATTTCATATCTTTTTCTTTGTGAAATTTTCAGTACCTCTAGACCATAAGAGCCTGACTTGGTCCCTCCTCACCCTTAAGATGATTTAGGTTTGTTGAGTTTTTGGTATGAAGTATATGCTCAATTTTCCTATATATCATCAAATGTAAAAATTATTATTCTATACACTCCTTCTCTCAACATAATTTAAATTACAAAGAGAGAGCCCATACATGCATAACATTTAATACTTGTATCATATCTTGTTCTTACTATAGTTACAACCCCTTGGTACGTCCTTTCAATTATTTTATTTATTATTATTTTTTCTTCTAATACTGTCAACAAACATTAAGAGAAGAATGGTGGCTTGCAGTTTATTTTTCCTCTTTCATAGCATATATTGTGTTCCTAACTATAGACATATACATTGTTGTGGAACATACTTTGGCACCCTCTTCATCTCATTTACTAGCATTCAGTCCTTGTTCTCCTCATGATTCCAAAAGGTCAGTTCCATTGTGTCAATAAAACAACTAAATTGAATTGTGGGAAACATGTTAAGAATAGACTTAAATTATGTTTTACATAGGTACAACCAATATGCCATTTCTTAATATTCTCCCTTAGTCATACTATTTGTTTATTTATCTATTTATTTTCTTCTAAATACACTCACCAGTAAACCATTACCATTTATACATATATAATATATACATAAGAAATCAATTCCCTGAAAGAGAAGATATGATTCCAGAAGACCAGTTCTATTGTGTCGATAAAAAAATTGAATTGAATTCTGGAAAACATGTCAAGAATAGAATAAAATTATGTTTTTCATGAGTATAACCAATATGCCAAACCTAGTTGTATTTTCTTAAGGTTCTTCCTTAGTCATACTATTTTTTTAATTTTTTTAAATTTTCTTCTAAATACAGTCACCAGTGAAACATTACCATTTTATACATATGAAATATATACATAAGACATCAATTCCCTATGAGAGATGATATGGCCTATATTCTCACTATTGCAAATATGTTAAATCCATATAATAATAGTTTAGGCCCTTTTTGTTATTGTTAGTGTATCCTCATTATTGTCATTTTTGTGCCCAGGTAATCCCCATAGTGTTATTTTGCCCCATAGAAGCCAACTATTACTATTTTTGTGCACTTACATTATTATTGTGATGTAGGATCTGATTAAATTTGGACCCCTTAGACTCGTATATATAGAAAGTAGGTTTTTTTCATTTGAATTATCCAAAAATTGTTCATTTATGTAGTTTAAAGTAGGTTTCCCCCTCAAAGAGGCTAATTTATGATTCTTTGATCTAAATTTTATTCTATTTTGTGAGCTGGTTTCATAACATTTGGAATTGGAGCTTGGGATTCTAGGGTTTATCTTCTTCAAATAGCTCATCTTGGAATTTTCAATGTAACGTTTTTTCTACAAGGCTTAGAAAGCTGAAACTTTTACCACATGGATCCGATATCGTGATGAACTTTGTTTAAGAATTTCAGTCAATGGATCACAGTATTTTTAGAGATATGGTATATGTAAGTTAGGGTTTTTGCAGGCTCCTAAATTTCATCTCAAATAGGTGACCAAGGGAAATCATAATAACTTTCATTTCATGCATCAAATTGGAATGCTGTAAAATTTTACCAAAACTGCATGGACTATAGTTTGTTTTGTAAATTTATTTCAAAGTTGAAGGTTGAAACAGTGACATGTGGCACATTATACAACTTAGATCTACTAAACCATCCCATAATTAGGTAATTGTGGGAGATTGGGCATAACATTACCTTGAAAAATCCAAATTAGGTCAAACATGTGGCACTGTAAATAAGACTCATAGCGCTACTACAAGACAAAAGATAAAATACTTGGGAGATCAAATAACAAAGATACATAAGTTTCAATATCTAAATTCTCAAAAGAAAGAAAAAAGTGTGTATCTTTTTTTAAAATTACATAACTTTTGTTTGAAAAATTAGTTTAAAGAGATTCCAAGGGAATATTGAAGCATAGATATCAGTATTTGGCTCTATAATGCCTCCCAAAAATAATTACATACCCAAAAATCCATCAGAAATGTTCACTATGATGCACGAAGAGGAAGAAGTGAAAAACATTTATCTTTCATGAAAAGTAACCAAAAATGAAATGGAAGCTAAGATGGATGGTTTGAAGAATGTCATGGAAACTAAGATTGATGGTGAAGAAGAAAAACTAAAAGAAAACATGGATGAAATGAAGAATTATCTAAAAGAAGACATGGAAGGTTTGACAAAGTTGCTACAAGAAATGATTCCTAATGGAAAAAAGGTAGTAGATGAAACTCACGATGACAAAAAAATAAATTTTAGTCATTATTTCATAGACTCTAATGTTGAATTTAAAGCCCACCATATTCTAAATATCGATATGAGTAATTTTAATGTCAAGGATCTGATAACATGGATACTACAAATGGAGCAATACTTTCAGTTCCATATCGTGCAACACACACAAAAGGTATGCATTTCAACTTTATATATAGAAAAAAATCAGTTTTTATGGTATTGATGGATTTTTTTTCATAAACGACTTCTCAGATTGACAATTTATATAGATGAAATGATATCACATTACGAGTATACAAAGAGAAACACCTTATTTAGCCAACTGATAACTCACAAACAAAGTGGTTCAAGGATGGAGCATATTGAGGACTTCCAAAAATTAAATATAAGGGTAAATAATACTCCAGAGGAACATAGGATTGATATCTTCATAGGGACTTTAAGGAATAACATCCAACATGAGGTTCTCCATTGGGAACCTAATACATTGGAGAAGGCATTCAGGTTGGCAAGAAAAATTGAAAGAAAAATTATGGCGACAAGGAAGCGTACCACTCACAACTATAAATATAGAAGTGTTTCTACTCCTTGCCTTCCACAACCTATAAGGTTGACACTAGAACAGTTGGAAGAGCACAGAGAAAAAGGTATGTGTTACAGTTGTGATAACAAATATAGTAAAGGTAATAAGTTTGCTGAGAAGAACTTATTTTACATAGATTGTGAAGAGGAGGAATAAAAGGAAAAAGAAACTCAAAAAGAAGAGGATATACACTAGGAATTGGACTTAGAGAATGAAGATATGAATGTGCCCATATTCTATAATTCATTGGGAAGAATTACCACTACTAAAACCCTCAAGATAGAAGGACATATCAAGAATAAAAAGGTAATAACTTTTATTGATTCAGGTAGTACCCATAATTTTATTCATTGTAAGGTAGCCAAGGAATTGAATTTCTTCCTATATCTACCACCATATTTTCAAGTGATGGCTGCAAATGGAGGAACTATAAATTTCTCTATAAAGTTCCATAATATCAAGCTAAGCATGGGGGAATATGTATTGAATATCCCAATGCTTTCCATTCCAATTGGTGGTGCTGATTTGGTTCTAAGAGTTCAATGGTTACAGTATTTAGGTTCAATAACTTTTAATTTTCAAGAACGTTTCTTGAAATTTTTTTGGGAAGCAAAGGAAGTTTAATTAAAGGGTATTACAGGGAAACAAGGAACATTAATAAGATTTAATGGCATGAAAAAACTTCTAAAGAAACAACAACAAGGCATAATTGAAAAATTAAGCTCCCTAGAGTTTCAAAAATCAAAATCATCTATTTCTCCAGATCTCCAAAAAGTCTTGGAAAATAATTATAAGGTATTTGAGACTCCCAAATGCCTACCACCTATTCACAATCATGATCATGATATTCATTTGATTCTAGGAAGTGTTCTTCCACAAATCAAGATTACAGATATCCCTATGCCCAAAAGAGATAAATTGAACGTCTGATTGTAGAAATGCTAGATGTCAGTATAATTCAACCTAGTCAAATTTATTTCTCTTCTCCAATAGAACTAAAGCAAAAGAAGGATGGATGATGGTGCATGTGTCTGGATTATAGAGAGTTGAAAGATATCACTATTAAAGATAAATTTCCCATTCCTATCATTGATGAATTATTGGATGAATTACATGGAGCAATTTACTTCACCAAGTTGGATCTCCCCTCATGATATTATCAAATTATAATCAGTACTGAAGACATTCTGAAAATAACATTTATAACTCATGAGGGTCATTATGAATTTTTGGTCATGCCTTTTTGCCTTACCAATACACCTTGTACATTTCAAGGGTCGATAAATTTAATTTTCAAACCCTCCCTTAAAAATTACGACTGAAGACATTATGAAAAGAACATTTAGAACTCATGAGGGTCATTATAAATTTTTGGTCATGACTTTTGGCCTTATCAATACACCTTCTACATTTCAAGGGTTGATGAATTTAATTTTCAAACCCTTCCTTAAAAATTTTGTGTTAGTATTTTTGAGGATATACTAATATATAACATGTCTTCTAATGATCATGTTCAACATGTTGACCATGTGCTCAAACTATTGGAGGAGAAATAATTATATGGAAAAACCTCTAAATACTTCTTTGGAGTACAAGAGGTGGAATTTCTAGGTCATATTGTATCTTGTGAGGGTGTTATGCTATACCCTAACAAATTTAAATCCATTAAGGCGTGGAAAATCCCCACAACCTTAAAGCATCTACGAGGATTTCTCGAGTTAACTGGTTATTATCACAAGTTTGTTAAGAATTATGGGAGAATAGCAGAACCTATAACAACCTTACTAAAAAAATATGCATTTTATTGGACTGCAGAAGCAAGTAAGGCCTTTCAACATATTAAAGATGAAATCTGCCAAGCATCGGTCTTAGCTACGCAAAACTTCCGAAAAACCTGTATTGTGGAATGCGATGATTGGCTCCGTCGACAACTGATTTTCGTGGAGGATTGGCCCTACTCTGGCACATATTTCACTGATGACTCAGACCTCCCACTCCCGAAGGGAGAAGATTGGGATGAAGATCTGGGTGAGACACAATTTTTTAAGTTCTATGAGAATTATGATTTTTTGGTTTATTTATGTATGTTATGACATTAAATCCATGTGATGTAGATGTTGGCCCAAAGAGACTTGTCAGTATGTCACCGATAGCGATGTGAATCCCTCGTGATTTTGACCCTCAAGGCGAGGGCGACGAGGAATATGAGATAGTGCACAACCTAGAGGGGATCACTTAAGGAGTCCCAGATTATGTACGTTTTGATGATGTTCCTCATGCCTATCAGAGACATACTATACGGGTGCCCATCTGAATCCACCACTTGGTGAGCCGGCTAGTATGGGCCATGACATGTTATCATGAGCGTCATGCTAATTAGACACCTAGGTTTATTTTATCTGCATATTTTTCGAGACATGATGTCTCAGGATGTAACAGAAACATACACATTTTTTGACGTTATGATGCACACAGTTGCAAAAATGTGATGTGTGTGTGTGTGTGTGTGTGTGTGTGTGTGTGTATATATATATATATATATATATATTTCCTTACATGGATCTCTTACATATGATGATGCTTTTAAAAATTATGCAAATTTCTATCTAATACAATGTTAGCCATTGTATCAGTTAATGTGTTCATTCGTCTAGGAATATGTTGATAAGTAATAAAATAGAAATGTCTTTCCAACAAACAAATACGTAAATACAATCTCAAAATGTGTGGATTTCTAACCAGATAATGATTATTGAGTTGCACAACGACAAGCTGTGAATCTAGATTTACAAGAAATGCATGTATGTCGAGGTTGATTGCCTCGGTTAATAGCTCAATGACAGTGCTATATTCAACGACATTTTTTTTAGTTCATCCTAGATAAATACCTTGCAAATCTATCAACTCACCAGTAGGATCATAAATTACAGAGGCTGTTGAAGACAAATTCCTGGTACTACAGGAAGCAAGACCCACGAAACTAACATAAGGGGTAATACACATCTGGACAAGAAGCAAGACCCAATAAGCAGGAAAATGCTCACAAAGCACACCAAACCCAAAAACATGTACAAAAATGAAAATAACACCTATGTACACTTGTTATGCATGAATGATTCATGCATAATATTTTTTGAGATACAACCCATTTCTGGGATGTTGAAGAGGATGACCTTCATAGTCAATCAGCTCACAGGCCCCATTTTGCAACACACATTTAACGATGAAGGGTCCATGCCACATAGGTTGAAATTTTCCTAGCCGCAACTTATCATGAGCTTGGTCATATAGGAGGACGAGATCTCCTTCCATGAAAGAATGAGGGGAAACTGATTGATCAAAATGAGCTTTGACTTGCTTCTTTTGTGCTTCGATGACCAAAGCGGCTAAGCGATGAGTTTCATCCAACCTCTCTAGGTAAAGGAGATGCTCTTCTTTCGGCGAAGTGTTTTACAGTAATTCCATAGTTAACTTGAGAGAAGTTATTTCACACTCAATCGGGAGAGTAGCTTCCAGATCATAAACCAAATGAAAAGGGTGTGAATCTAGTCGCACTCATAGTGGAAGTTCAGTATGCCCAAAGAGCCAAAAATAACATGAGATGTGAGTTTGATTTTTGGATCCCAATCATACGCTGAAGCATTGTGACAAGAACTTTGTTCATAGCTTCAACCTGGCCATTGGCTTGAGGGTAGTACGACATTGAGCTGTCGTGATGCAGACCCAACTTAGAAGTCAAATCCACCACCATATAATGCCGCAAAATTGGAACCATGATTGGTAACGATGGCTTGAAGGACACAAAAACTAGCAATAATATGATTGAATATGAACTGAGCAGTTGTATAACTGTCAGTGGTAAGTGTAGGCATTGCTTCGGCCCATTTGGTGAAGTAGTCCACGTCTACGATGATATAAGCATGCCCCCCGGCCGAGTGAGAGTTACACGTCATAAAATAGATGCCCCATTTTGAAAAGGGACCAACGATAATGATAGGGTGAAGAGGAACATGTGACACATGAAATTTGCATTAATAAATCTGGCAATCATGACATTCACGAACTGTGACAATACATTCTTTGAAAATGGAAGGCAAAAAATAACTAGCACAAAGTATCTTTTGTGCATTAGCATAACCAGACATGTGACCACCACAGGCGCCACTGTGACAATCATTAAATACTTTCTTAGCATCCTCGAGGGTCAAACATCGAAAAAGTACAGAATCAACTCCAACACGATATAGCATATCTCTGAATATACGATAAGGTTGTGAGTGACGTCAGATATGGCAGCAGGCATCCTTTTTCAACTTAGATCGGAATGTGGAAGTGTAGAGATATATGATGATATCACCATACCACTGGTCGAGGGTGCTAATCAAGAAAATTGTATCGTCTGCAATACGGTCCTCAGAACGAGACAGAGCGGAGTCGGAAGGGAGGGAAAAAATCAAATTAGCAAGAGCTAGTGATTTCTTTGATTTGGCAGAAGTAAATTCCAAATCGAACTCTTGGAGGATAACGATCCACTTCAAGTATTTCCCCCCAGCAATTGTCGAGAAAAAATATAGGTCATTGGGTTACAAATGGAAATAATAGTCACCGTACGCAAAAGAATATAATGACGAAAGTGCTGAATGGCCTGGACCGCAGCTAGTGCTAACTTCTCAAGAAGGTTATGAGACAAGTAATAAATGACGTGTTCATTACCGCCATCATCGTCTTGTACCAAAACCATTGCAATTATACTAAAAGTGACAGCTAAATAGAGGGGAAAATCACGATGATAGTTCGGAGGATGTAATAAAGGAGCGTTGACCAACAATGTCTTGAGTGCACAAAAATATTGTTGAGAAATCTCATCCCAACAAAAAGAGACATCCTATTTCAGAAGTCGTGTGAATCCTTTAGATACATCGGCATAGTTCGGCATAAAATGGCATAGAAAATTTTCCTTTCCTTACAGACTCTACAATTGATGTAATGAGGATGGAGATGGGAGATTGAAAATAGCCTCAACCTTGAGTGGGTCGAGGCAAATTTTGTCTTTAGACATGATAAACCATAAAAGTTTACCAGAATCAACATAGAAGACACAGTTATGCAGATTAATCCAAATGTTGTAGTGTCGACAACGAAGAAAGATCTGACGAAGATGGTCTGGATGGTCCCTACACTTAGCTGAATGATCTGGAAGGTCATCTAGGTAAGGCTGAATGATGTGATGCATGTCATGGAAAGCGTAGGACATTGCTCGCTAGAATGTGGCCCCTAAATTATTCAAGCCAAAAGGGAGATTCTTGTATGCGAAGGTACCCCAAGGATAGATAAAATCCATCTTGTGTTGATTAGCTGGGAGAATGTTAATCTGATTATATCCAGAAAATCTATCCATAAGGGAAAAAATCTCACTCTCGGCACAGTCATCAATGATTTGATTGATGAAGGGAGTAGGATAATTATCCTTAGGACAGGCCTGATTTATATCACGGTAATCAACACAGACATGGATGGTTCCCTATTTATTATTGATAGGAATGATGTTCGAAACCCATTCTTTCAAGGGAATTGGATAAATAAAACCAGTTTTGAGAAGTTTTTCAACTTCACATTTAATTGCCGCAGCCTTTCTAGGGTGCACCGGACAAGGAAACTAGCGAACAGGCTTCGAACCAGGATAGGTAGGAATCTCATGCACCACTATACTAGGATCAATGTTGGGCATTTCTTTATAGGACCATCCCAAGACATCATATAATTCGTGGAAAAGTCTAGTATAAACTTGGACTTCATCTGAAGAACAAGTGACCCCCACATGGATGTTCTCGAAAATTCCTGACTTCACGAAAATTTCAATAGGTATCGTCTGTGTGATATTGCTCAAGTTTCCTTCTGTAAAGAATTCATGTGTCAGGATTGACATTTGAAGCAGAGGAGAAGGGGCTTGAGATGAAAAATTCTCAAGACATGTAGGCATAGCCCCGAGGGTAGGCATAAATGAAGAACGATGATGACCATCGTCCCACGGTAGGTCTTCGAGAGACATGGTTTCTATGATAGCTTCATCGAAAGGAAACACTTCTTTCAAAGGATCAGGCGAGTCTGAATTGCCGAGCTAGGGGGATTGAGAATACACGTTAAGAGACAAGATCAAAGGAGCACCATCAAATGGTGGAGTATCTGATGCAACAATGAGTTCAAAATAATCAATTTCAATCGAAATTAAAGGAGTTGAATCTCCATATGAATTGACTTGTTCAAGTGAAGGAATAATCCATGGGTCATCAGACCGGGAGATCATATTAACTTGAACAGTCTTTGGTGGAAAAAGGGGAAAAATACCCATGAGGGCTAGATCCTTGAAGAGACCTGGCCCAATTCTCTCGAAGGGAGTAGGGATCTTGTCCACATATGGAAATTTGTTCTTGGAAGAAGAGGTGAAGAATGAAAATTGATTGACAGTAACAATCTTTCCCTCGTGTGGAAATTTCAAAACACGGAAGAGGGTGGATGGAAAACAAAACATAGCTGAGTCCAACTATGACCGAGTAGAAGATTGTAATTGAGTTTGGAATCAACTACTTCTACTTCAACATTGACTATCTTCCCTTTCAAGGTAATCAGAAAACTTGCAAGAACACCCAAAGGTTTTGATTCCCTTCAATCAAATGCTTCAATGGCATTTGGTGAGGAATTCATGGCTGGAGAGCCAATGGCCTTCCAGCAAGAAACTGTCATGACGCAGGTTGATGCACCTTCATCCACAATGGCTCTATGGATGTCGAGACCATTAATAATGACTTGTATAATGAGCACAATCTGGTGTGGAAGTCATGGGACAAAATTCTCTAGATCGAAAGCGAGAAGGCTAGTATCAGTAGGATCAACCCTGTCGATCGCAGATAATAAAGCATTCCACTGAGACAAACAACTCTGAAGTACTTCTAATGGGGAAATTGCAGACAGTGCCTATGCTAAATCCTCAACAATACTATAATGTTGAGCAGCACGGGCCTTGGGATTATAAGAACACTTCCGGAGAACACCTTTGGAAGGTGGTCGCATAGTGGGCTCAGCATTGGGCCTTTCAATCTCAAAAGAGCCAGAAACAGATGGGGGAGGAGGACCATCAACGATCTCTTTCACCGTTGCCTGGTGTGACCGAGCATAATATTTCGACCGAGTAGCGATAGAAACGGATGTAGAACCGTTCATCATGAACACCTGAGAGCCAAATGGAGCAGACGAGTGAGGTTTCTCGACCATCTGGGTATGCTGAGATGGAAAAGGTTCTTTAAGAAAAATAGGAGTGCCTTGAGTGCCCTTGCACAATCTACTCACTTCAGCCCGTCAAGGATAGGCATTGGTGCAATGTTCTTCATCACAAATCATACAGGGGTACTTCAGTTTATGCTATGAACCATCATCAGCACGAGATTTGGATGAATATGGTTTCGAGGCATCAGGGCTTGGCCTTGCCTTTACCCTTCTTTTTCGCTTTAGAGGTATTATCCACAGGATTGGCCTGAATGACATTGACCTCTGAGGTTTTACCAGGATTCAGGCTAGACTCAGGGGCAATATCATTGGAAGAATTATACTTTTTCTTCCTAGGGTTGGAAGAAGAAGACTTACGCGAAGTCTGAGACACAAAACCAATAATACCGTCGATGGATGGGGTCATCAGTGTGTTAGAAGTTGTAAGTCGAGGGGCATCAGCCAAAATATCATACAATATGCCCGATTGAGAGTACACGAGATCAGGGTATTAGGCACGAGAAATGGCCTATTCCTCGGTTACACATCCCCCCCATGGATATGTCATTCGCGATCTTATTGAAAAAGGAGGTAGTGAACCAATGAGTAAGAAGCTGATCAGGAATTCCAAGTTTGATCAAGCTATGAAGACGTCTCCATTCATGAATATGGTCCGAGATATGAGTAGCCCGGTCCTGTTTCAAGGAATTGAGGAGATGCGTCCCGGCTTCATAACAAACCAATAACTAAAAATGAGTAAGGAATGCCATGGTGAGAGAGTTGAAATCTTGAAAGATACCACGAGAGAGCTTGATATACTACATAACAGCTCCACTAGTAAGAGTCCATTAGAAAAGATGAAGCCGAATAGAATTGTCAACCCAAGAGTTAGAGGAACACCACAAGTGGTAAGTCATAACATGTGCTTGGGGGTCTTCTTCAGACTTGCCCTCAAATTTGGGACAATCACCAGGAATCTTAGTCGGAATCAAAGGCAAATATGGGTTATGAATAATAGGATCATTCGTTAACTTTGACACATCCGGTAACTCCAATGTGGCGAGAAATGGTAATTGAGGGTTAAAAGGCATAACAAGTCCTTGATAAGAACCTGAATTCACATTCCACCCTATTTGAGAAAAATTATGCCCTCATTGGTTCTGTCCCAAAGGATTTTGACGATATGGGGGATAAGCCAAATAATTCTGTTGATATTGAGCATTGGGATATTGATTTTGAGTATACCACTGAGGTCCTTGCTGAGCAACATTAGGATTTTGCAGCGGAATGTAAGCATGCCCTTGCGGTTGATTATACTGCAACTGAGATTGAGGGTTATAGGTAAAACCTTGAGGCGCACTATACTGGTCGATATTGACCACAATGGAAATAAATGCCTTGGGTTTGAACTGGTTGTTGATAAGTGGGGCCATGTTGAGCTGAATGAATAGGGTGGACCGGCTCTTGGGCAGACTGAATAGGCTACTGAAAAGTAGGACCCTGTTGTGACGCAGAGTAAAATTGTTGTTGAGCAGATTGAGCCGGTCGTTGGGCCAGTTGAGTAGGTTACCCCTATAGAGCAGGTTCGCCAAGATGTTGAGGGCCAACAAGGTGCCCCTACTGAGCAGGTTGGCTTGATGGTTGCAATAGACCAGGTTGCCTCGGAGGAGGACCAGAGGGTTGTCCTTGTTGCCCAACGTTCGGACCAATTTGAGTATATGAACTTGCTTTTTGAAGAAAAGGTTGTCCATGCGACGAATAGATTTACCCCCTAGGACCGTAAGAAGGTCCTGGTTGATAGAAAGGTTGACCAAAAGGCTCCTAGTGTTGTACTTTTTGGACCATAGGTTGACCTTGTAAAGGTTGGCCTTGCAGATCGTAAGGTTGTCCCTAAGGACCTAATGCAAGCCCCGACTGAATTGAAGGTTGTCCCAGAAAGGGTTGTCCTTGTGGGCCAGGGGGTTGCACCTAATAATTCCTTCCAATCTCAGGAACGATTTCATAGGGGTCATAAACAGGAATTTCATGCTCATCATAATGATGGGGAGTAGGAAACGCATAGATGGGGGTACCAAAAACATCATAGTGATGAGGAGTAAGATAGGGAAAATAGACAGGATTACAATATTCATCATAATGGTGTGGTGGATTAACAGGAGCATGAGGCTACTGAGAAACCTGAGAGTTTTTTTGATGAATAACTAATAGATACTCTTCAAAATTAAGGCCACCAAGTATCTCAGTCGAGGCCGCTAGTGACTGACTGATCGACGTAGATGCAGCCATACAAAGAATAGGTTGAATTGGGACAGATGTAACTGAAGGCGACAAAGCAAGTGACATTGGTGATAGTCCTAATGATGGAAGGAGTGGACTCCTGAATGGAGTAGATGCTTCCATGGATGCAAGACCAGCAATAATATGACCTAGGGACCTATATCCAGTTGGAAGCGACATTGATGGTGAAGATTGAGCATACACATGAGGGGTGTTTTCAGGGAAAAGTTGGTATTCTTCAGTAGAAATAGGAATTCCATCACAACCAATAGGACCTGATGTGTCCATGTCTGACTCTTTTGTAAGATATTCGAAAATACTACGGGGACTAGGAGGTATAACAACAACTATAAATGGTGATCCGGATGTAAGAGGAGGAAACTATTCCTCGTCCCCAAAACCAGACCAAGCGCTCGAGGGAGGCTAATTGAACTCAAATGGCTCGTCAGTGGGAGATTGGGTAGCAAGGGGTAAGACCGACGGGAGAATAGGCTACTAAAGCTTGGAAAAACTAGAGGATTGAGGAGTTTCAAATGAACTATCTGGTAAAGGACTACCTCTAAAAGGGAGTGAGGATGACGAAGCTGGTGGTTCTACCACCGTGACTACTTCACAACAAGAAGGAAAAAGAGAGCTCTAAGCAAAGACTCAAGAAACCAAGGCAAACAAAAACAGGCCAAGTGTTAAAACTTTTAATGGGCATGTGATCGTGGGTAGTTTATTTTACGACACTGAAACCAAACATTGTTGTTTCATTTTTTAAGAGTCAAGAAATAGGCAAAAGATGACTCTAGTTACTTTCAATTTTGCACGAGCATGAAAGGACAAGTGCTCGATGATATTTTCAAATTTAAGGATTCAGTAAAGATCAAAAATCACAGCTTAGGTATTCTAAGAAAGAGGGTATGCTAGGTTTCCATGAACTCTCATATACACCTTGGTGATCAAATGAAAGAGAAATGACCAAGGACTTAACATATGTGCAAGTAGTCTCCCCGAATGCCGTGTTCGGTGTATCATGGTTACAAGGAGGCAAACTCAACTTCCTATGGATAAAAGGATTGCAACCTAGAAGGGTCTCCCTTTATATACTCGATGGTATGGGGAGCATAAGTATGTACTAGCGTTGTGTCGAGCCAAATGGTGAATCATAGCTACTAGGTTTTAAGACGCCAGAACACGTCTCTAACTTAGACCACTAGAATATTTCGTTAGGTTTCAATGTTGCCTTAGGTTAATTGAAATAGATTTTAACATTGATCTTGGATTAAGTTTCAATTTCCAGGCCTTCACCTATGTTGGATTTCAAATTTTCCTAAATGAAAAACTACATGTAGAAGGATACCATTTTTGTTCAATGAAAGCTATCTACGAGAAGGAAATAAAACTTTCAAGCCATAGCGAATAATGAAATCATGCAAAAAAAATCCACTAATGCATTTAATGCAATCTACAGAAAACAAAACTATTTCCTAGCCTATACAATGCTAGTTATGTGAGAGAACATTTCATTTTCAAAGAAAAAAGAATGCAATATTTTGGTTTTTTCAATGCAATAGAGAAAACAATGCACTAAATAACATGAAAAACAAAACTAAACACTAGCTTGAGAGAGCGAATGTAAAAGTCAAAGTGGAATGACTGCAGCAACATGAAACAAACACAATAATACCCAAACTAATGCTACAATCTTTTCAAATCAAAGATAAATCTCTAAAATGACTCATTCAAGAAATGTAATCAGTGCTTGGAGTAAGAGGAAGAAAAATTAAACGAGAAAGGAAATGATCATTCAACTAATGAACATACTCAACAGGATCAAAGAGACCAAGAGAAATTAAATAGGGAATGAATTCAACAGCTATAAAAAAACTTGATCTCCAAACAGAAGTCTCAGTGCACCAAGGCACTCAGAAACCCTAAGACCTCATGCTACATTGATAAGAAATGGACAAAAAACTGAGGAAAACAAGTCTCCAGCAGTCAAAAACAGTCCAAAGCACTTCAATTACTCTTAAAATAACCTAGAAACAAGTACAACTGACCAAAAACTCATGAAAAAACTCACACCCAAAAACCTACAGGGGTCGGTATGACTGTGAGGTGGTATTGAGCACCAAATAGGGGATGACGCGAGTGCTAGAAAGGCAACATCCGCCAATCGGTGCGACTGTTCAAGGAAAAACCATGCCAAGCCAATTAACTAAGGAAAAGGGAAAAAACTCTATAGAGAAGAGGTCAATCTTGACACTCTAGGGCTGAATAGGGGTTTGAAGCACATTTAAACAACCAGAAAGGTAAACAACAAGACAAAAAAACCCAAAAAACGACCCAACAAGATCAAAGACAAACTCACATTGATCGCCAGTGGAGTCGCCAACTTGTTATGTAGGTAAATCCTCTCTGCAGACAGAGATGATCCCTCTAGCCTTAGAGTGGGTCTAGTAACAAGGAATCATGCTAGAGTGTAGGTTCCTAGATATTTGAATGAAAGAGGATGCGATAAGATGGCCTACCTATGGTCCAATGCTGTTGTTGACAATCGTAGTGGTGATGATATCCTCTCTCTCCTAATTTGGCAAGCCACAACCCCTTTGCTTATCGCGCTTGGACACCTGCATAGAGATCAGAAAATGATAACCACATACCACATACTAATTTCATCCAAAAACTACTAGTCAGTCAGAGAATACTAGGCATATTACATTCGATAAAGACAAAATACAAGATGGGAACTAGACAATAGTCACTTATATTATTAAGTAGAAAGAAGAGATACAACCATGCTCTGACGTTGCGGTCTCCTCCAGCTGGGTTTGTTCGAAGCACGTCTCAAAGCTCTTCAGGGAATTCGGATAGGATAAGGGCCCTCTCAATGGAGTTCCTTCTTGATCTACCTTCTCAATAACTCAGTTATTCAGCTATAGTTTAATTCTCCAAGTTCAACACTTCAGCTGTATAATTCTCTTTGTTTAGCTAGCTTTCATAAAGGGAGAAGGCTTGTTTATATAGAGGAAAAGGAGGAGGTTGGGATCCCTACAAAGGTGGAAGGGAGGCCTATACTTTAGGAGTGTTCCAAGGGAGGTGGAAATTGCTAACTAAAGGAGGAAGCCCGTGGTTGTTTCAACTCAACCACTCCCAATGAATCATCCTCGAGGTGGTTGGAATGGAACCTCCACCTCTATTTTTAAAAAATATTTCATAAAAATCTTGGTGCAGGTGTCTAATTTGCACAGAATTCCAAGTGGCATAGGCTCAATGTTAAATTTCTAGGTCGGTGCGAGGATGTAACGGGCTACTCGCTCCAAGGAAAAAATAGGGATTTTCACAGCTTTGCTTAGGGAAATATCAACAAGAAGAATGTTTATTACATCAAAAAGGATGCAAGGGTGTTATTTGCAAAGCATGACACTGTGTATTGGTCACAAAAACTACCCTCCAATGTGTGAGTAGGGGATTGTAGGGACAATGAAAAAATGTTGTGTAACACATACCAACTAGGGACCCAAGAAAAATAGAGAAATCATTACCACTTTCCATATAGTAATTATATTACACTTGAAACATAAAGCAATGATGAACCATGATATTGATAGCTAGACTCTACAATTCATAATTTCTTATGACTATAATGATCTCCGAGAAAATAACACACAAACCATCGCAAGTTGTTTGAGTCCATGCTTCACAACCGCTGCAACAATCAAACAAACAAATACATTTATAGCTCTATAAGGTGGAATTTTGTTTTGAACCTACACTAATATCCATGCAATGACTCAACACAGATGACTGTGCCAACATACCAGCAATGTTAACGTAGTTCCTCAATGCAAATGATATGCCACTCTACCAGAAATGTTAATGGAGTTCCTCAATGCAGATGATATGCCACTCTGTGATGCGGGAAATTTTAATTGTATATGCTAAAACATAAACCCATGCACCACTGGGACTACATACCCATATGAATAACATTTCCAAGCTATATAGTCTTGTTAATAAAAGCCAAACGGTCCAATGCTTCCATTGTGTTTAGCGTATGGCTTGAGTGTCATTACCTGCATCCACACCAAGGGCGCAGTCCACTACAACATTTTAAAAATATGCATCACCCTCCACAGCAAAAAATCAATTACCTAATACACAGTGATTATATTATAAACAAAAATATAACCATATGCTCCAACTGCTAATGCAACATCAAGTTTATTCCACAGTAACTCATCCTCTCCATCGCTTGCGTTCCAACAAGTATGCGCTTCCATACACTTGAAAACCACGTCAACGCTGAGAATAACAATGAATGTACAGGTTTTTTTAATATTGATTTACCTCCATGAAATTATTCCCAGCACTCCCCAATGCCACAATCAACATTCAGCTACTTCTGCACTCAATTCCGCCTTTGATTGCCTCTATGCCACCACCATCTTAGTGTTTTACCGAATGGGGTTGCTTCCATCGCAATAGCTATTCATTGGCTGCCTTTGCTATTTTGGAATTCATCACACTATCCTTGTTCGTCTCTATGCACATCTCGACCGGTCTTCAATGCATTCAACCTCGCCAGGCATGTGTCTCTAGCTCTGATACCAAATGATGCTAGGATTCTGGGTTAAATCAGGTCCTAGCATATAAAACAATGTGATTCCTTCAATCTTAAAAATCACATCTTGTTCTTCATTAAGAAAGCATTTTGCAACTTAAAATATACATACAGAAAGGAGAGCCATCCAAACAAAATTGCTAGTATAATAATAATCATAATGAATTTTACAAACTCAAAACATCTAGCCGAATATTACAATGAATAGCCTTTCGGCCCTTGGCCCTTTACAAAAAAAACTCTCAACCCATTTCTCACTCTCTATGTATTCCTCATTTTCTCACTTGTTTTTTTATCCTCATACAACCCTCCTATGTATACATAAATATGAATTTATTCCATTCCATAAATTCCTCCACACAAATCTCAACTAAAATCTAAGTTAGATTTATCTTTTTTTGGACTCAACTAAGTCCCGTATATGGAATTCCTAATCCCTAGATTATCTACCCAATTCAATTGCACTCATATCCTTAATTATTAAAGGAATATTTAAAATAACCCTCACATTTATATTTTCTCCCTTAATTTATTAAAATTGAGCAAAATAATTAAAAAACCTCACCACCTAAATCACAAAAATGAATAATACAAATTAAGCTTGATGCTCCTGCATCAATATCACATAACGGACCGGTGGTGGAATGGTAAGGTATGGAGTTTGTAAATAATAGGTCACACGTGCAAGATTTATTGTTGTGATCTTTTGTCGATACTAGTTACAAATAAAGTAATATTTAACTACGAAATTGGTGAATAGGTTGACATATTTATAGGATGAGGTGTAGTGGTAAGTCTTTCAACTCATGAACATGAGCTCAAAGGTTTGATTCCTATGGAAACACATTTCATGGAATTTTCTTTCTTAAATATAACATAAATATAAAAAAATCACACAACTTAAAATGTGATAATAATGGTGTATTGGTAAGGTGAGCAACTTATCCTAGTGAGACCTTGGATTCAAGTTCAACTCTTACCATATTTTGTGTTATATATTTTTCACCAGCCTATCCAGTGTGTTGTATTCCTTCCAAAAGGTACATGTGGCATCCTTGCATTGTTCCATGTGGTGCCCCATGTCAGCATAACTCCATGTGGCATGTCACCCTATTGCCATTCCATATGCTAGCCTCTGGCATTGATATTTCACTACCAAAAACATTTCATCACCAAACACTAACACTGGAAGCGAGAGTGGGATTTGATTCGAGGTTCTTAGGATTACTAACACTATGTAATTTCTTGGCATAAAACATACAAGTTAACCATGGATTATATGGGTTTTACCATTACAAAAAAAAATATTGCACAACATAGAAATAGGTAAATCATATAACAGACTTCAATAGCTATAACATAAAACCTTTTCTTGCAATTAGAACCTTTTAACTGAAAATTACCTCTTGGTGGAGAAACCTAGAATCCGATCATATCACATCTCCATTTAAATGATTAATGCTCGCTTGGTATAGTGTCCTTCATTAAATTTTCATTCAACGTTAATACTCTAGTTGCCAGCGTTTAATTTATTCTCTTAGAAAATTTGCGCTTGTACTTTTTTTTAGCGGATTTTTATTTTCAATTCTGATAATAATGTCGATATTCTATGTGTAAGAATTTTAACACTATTTTTTACAAATTGGTGCTAACTAAATTGTGATAACAAGAAGAAAAGGAAATTGAGCTTAGAGGTATCTAAGGGAAGCCTTATAAATTGATAAGCTCTAATGGAATGACAAAATTACTGTAAAAAGGGAACGATGGTGTAATGGAATAATTATGGTCACTAAATGTTCAAATGTCAATATAATATGTGTTAGGGTACCTTGATAAAATTTTTAACAATCATCGCAACGTATTTATAATAATTCCTAAGGGTCTTTAGCCTAATCGAGATCATGATCATGTTATTCATTTACAGTCGAGAAGTGTAAGAGATATAAATGGATAAGGGAAATAATACTAGAAGTAGAAATAACCCTTGAAACAAGGATTAAGAGGTCAAATAAACTAAAACTTTTGGAGTATATCATCAGACACAAGAACCTACGTGTGAAAGAGAGGACATCAGAAGATGACTTATTTTTTGAGAATTACTAGCACTTAGTCAACTGTTTAGGAAACAATTTTTTGAAGTGGAGTGGAATGTTAATTTGTATATAAGCCCCATGCTAACCCTAAAACCCCGTATTAAGCACTAGATATTGAATGGTTACATTGTTATATTGTTGTGTAGGCTACAACCCCTCATGGTACAATTTAACATAAGTGTACCTCTTGTCTCATATATATATTAAGAATATCTATTATTACAATCATCAAGTATTGTCTTGTACATTATATTCTTTGTAAGAGGCTTTTCTTGCTTGAAGGGGATTGTAATGATTGATTTCTTATAATTTTTAAGGTGCAAGGATCATAAAAAAATACACAAAATTTATTAAACTAGTGCTTACACAAATTACACATTAGGTACATCATTTTACATGATGCATGAGTTCCTTTTTTTATAAAATACATCATCGAAATTATTTAAATTAAACCTCGAGTCGTTTTTTTGGCATATTAGTGCCTATAATATTATATGCAATAGAGAAACCTAAGATTTTTAATATTTAAGCTCACATGTTAGCAATTTTCCTTGTTTCTAAGCATTAGTGCACATGTTTATTTATCTCACTAGTATATATATGTGTGTGTGTGTTTGTATGTATGTATGTATGTATGTATCACTACATACATACATACATACATACATACATATACATACACACACACACACACACACACACACACACACACACACACACACACACACATATAGATATATTTGTAAGCTAGTCTAATTCTATTGATAATAAAAGTATTTTACAATCCATTGTCTGAGTAGAGGAACCTATCCAATTCCTTCTCTCAGTTGTATCCAAAAATTCAAAATGAGGGGCTTCCCATAGTAGGGAAACCAATCCTTTAATTGTATAAAAGAACTTGAAACATATACATACGCTAAAACATGATATAAAGTTGTACAAACTATAGATATAAATATTGTCCATAAGTGGGCTGAGGTGTAAAAATATTTAGTAATTGCATTCTCCCCCATGCTAGATTGCATCAGGTGCTGGTGGTTCCTCCTCAATCACTGGACACTCGTAAATACGGGAAATATCCTCCTCCTCCTTCATGAAGACATGAGGTTTCAACTTCATCTTCTCTACTCTTTCATTGCATTTGCACAAACCACTTGTCCTCCTGTGCCACAGATTGGGTATATACATGGAGGAAGCCTTGATAGGAAAGCTTTCAAGTTTCTTATGCGGAGGGGTAACAGAGTGGGGAATTGTTGATTTGCAGTTTGGGATGACTTGAAGGGCTCAGCTGGAGGCGTGAGGGAGGTGGCGAGTGGAGTTGTGAGAGAATAGGTTGTGGACTGAGTGGAGAAGCCAATAGTGGACAAGGTTTCAGACTGAGCGAAGGAGCTGTCAGTGGCTAGTGTTGCAGACTGAGCACAAGGATCTGAGTCTGGTTCAGAAATGGAGAGAAAATTTCTATCAGCAGAGGCTCTGGTTAGCCTGACCCAGACGACGCACCTGGTGCTGCCTCTGTGAGGCTTTTGTCTCGTCCTGGGTGCCATGACAATGGGATCACAAAGGTTCATTGAGTGCAGGAGGCCATGAGGGAGAATTTTTGTAGAGCTTCGTTGGAAATCTGGAGGATGAATGCGGGACAGAGCGAGGTGTCATACTTTAATGGTTGTGCCTCTTTGATTTAGGCCACATCTTTCCATCACCTACCCCATGAAAAATCTTAACTTCTCTCTATGCGACGTGGTGCGGTCGTCTATCCATGGAACCATCGAACCTCTATAGGACATGTCATCGCACATTGAAGGGTGTGTTGGCCACTGCGTCACCTAGATCCGGGAAGTCATTGTCCTTGTGCAGGATTTCAATGCAGTTAGTTCTCATATATTCCTCCATTATGAATTGGAAAGTGGAGGTGAAGAACTGAATATTCTGATTGACGCCATGGTTGAATAGATAGTCAGACACAACATTTTCCTTTCTTCTTAGATTAGGGAATGTGATGGATTTGTATTGATGAATCCAAAGTTCCAATTTTTGCAAATACTAAGTCAATCTCCAACTCTTGGAGAGTTTTCTAGTAGAGGACGCTGATGTGAGACGAGTTTCAATTTGGATGATGACCTAGGAGTTTCCCTCCACTTCTAGGTGAAATAAATTATGCTTGATGGAAATGATTAGGCCCTGGGTAAGACCTTCTAGCTCTGCTGAGTTGTTACTATCCCAACCGATGTTTCATAGAATATATGAAGAGGGTTTCCCTTGTAATCTTTGAAGATGCCCCCAAACCCGGCTTCCCATAGATTTCCTTTAGAGGCTCCATCGAAATTGATTATGATAAATCTTGGTGGGGAAGATTTACATTTTTTCCTAAACAACAGCATGGATTATTGAAGATGTAGGGGAGATGCTCAATTGATTGAGGTGCACGACCCAATTGTTCCAGATTTAACATTCCATTTTTTATGTTGGGAGACCTCAGTTGGCTCATGGAGATAAGGCTATGGTCTCCATTGATGGAAAAGAGAGCAGCATAGAAGCAGAGAGAAAGAAAAAGAAAACTGACAAGGAGAGCATTAGACATGGAAAAATCCAAAGAGAGATAGCAAAAGAGGCAGCAAAGAGGTAGAGAGGTAGCAGAGACCTGCATAGATCTAGAGAGATATGAAGAGCTACACAGGGTCGAATAGTTGTGAAAAGGGTCATTTGTAGAAGCAAATCAGTAGAGACAGGGCCATTTGAAGAAGTAGCTCAGTAGAGACAGGGCCATTTGAAGAAACAGGGCAGCAAAAAGAAGCACCCCAGGCAGAAGAATATACAGAGACTATAGAGAATATACTAACATGACATGCACTGCCTGTGCACTGTCATGCATAGTAACTGAATTCAAAGAAACGGTCATTCTGAAACAGTGGTTGTATAGGAAACAGTGGTTGGTTGGTTTCTGTATGAAAGGATTTACAAGAAACTATGTATGAATGGCTTTATTTCTACACACCATTGATAGATAAATGGAAAAATGTGGTTGAACCCTATGTCTATTGTGTTTAAACTATACGCGTCAAGGTGAATGATGAGGGGTTGTTTAACCTTTATTTATAGTTATGGAAGCAATGGCGCGGTTTCATAACGAAACCTTAAATAGATGCGATGGGGTGTTTTATCTTACAAGAAGCCCGAATCAAAAGAGCCTGTAGTTAAGAAGCAGATTTTAATGATAATAAAACGTTGAAGAGGTGGATGGAACCTTGAGCTAGAAAGGAGAGGAACCCAGAGCGAAACTATGAACTGTGAAAGCGGGTTTTATAAGCCACTAATGATATTCACGTTTTTTAAAAGTGGTAAGCTGATTTTCCTTTTTGAATGCGATATATGTTATTGGATGATACGTGGCCATAAGTGGTTTTCAAAAACCATTTATATCGCGCAAATTTTGAGTTCTAACCCTCGATCATTTTTATTGTGCGATATCGCGTGAGATCTGTCGAATGAGTGTTCAAATGATTTTTGGAACGCGATAAGCAGTTGAATTTCCAGTCTATTCGATGATTAAAGAAGATGTGGGCCCGGTTACATTATGTTTGATGCGATGGTTGTTTGATAGCCAGAAGTTAATAAACTGTGATAGAATTAAAGGTTGTATGAGGTGGGTCCAACGTTACATATAGTCAAAACTTAATATATATATAATAGGATGCCATACATTGATGATGAATTTAATATGAAGTGTTGGTGGGGTTCATACCTTGGAGGATATGCCATATTCATTACACAAAGAATTTAACACAAAGATAAGTAAAGTATGGTAAGGCGAGAATTACATTATGGGTTTAACCATAGAATTCGAATACTAATTCGAATAAGTTACAAAATGATATTTGGTCCAAAGTTTTAATTTTAATTATAAATGTTAGTGAAAGAAGAAATCAAAGGTAGTTATAAAGGTTTCATTACATTGGACTAAAGACATGATATATAATTACCTTGGGTTTAACGATGTCAACCATTGAAAGTATGATTACTGTGGGACCCAACCAAACTTTAATATTTGCCAGGATCTTAATAAAGTCCAAAGCTTACTTGTTTCATAACGTTCGATTTGGGGATGGTGATATATTTCATATATGAATGGTATGATTGAAATGCAGTGGTGGACGTGATTTATGTTTATTTGTTTACAAAGGATATGGTGGTGTATTGAGAAATGAATACAACGCCGAGAGGAAATTAACTCGAAGGATCTGTGGTAAGCCTATTAAAAATTTCATCTCATTTTGAAATAAATTAAGGGTGAATACTTTGGAATATGTGAGTCCCGATATATATGGTTCTATAACCTTTACTTGTAGAAAGCTTCCGCATAGATTTATATTTGTCGGAATGTGAGTTAAATTGACTCATATTTGAAATTTGGGGAATGTGGTTTTGATAACCATCAGATGTGAAAAGAAAAGACTTTGCATACATTGATTTAATTGCCAACATAGAAAAATGAATGGAGAGGCATCTTTATATGCATAAGACTTTGAGAGTTATTGGGGAACTAAAATGGTAAAATTGTTATATATAAAGCAGATTCAAAATTGTAGTGAACAGGTGAATATGCACAGGAATGAAAATGTGGGCTTGACAGATGTACATACAGAGAAAGCAGGAGAGTGTGCAGAAACTGAAAAAGGTAGTGAACAACAGAAGTATGCAGAACAGTTACTTAACAGCAGCAGAAAAGAAAAAACCAGCAAAGCCAAAGGCCAGAAAAAGGGTTGAGTGAAATTTATATATGTAACTAAAAATGTGAATGTAAATTTTTTAATTGAGTTTATATTGTTTGTGATGCATTGGAAAGTCTCCGGTAGGAAAACAAAATCCCCACCGTAATATTTTAATTAGTACATATTTTTATATTTTTCTAAATGAGCTGGTAAAAGAAATGAGAAGGAAGAAGGCAAAGAGGCATGGATGTCCATTTCAAATTCCCTGAGGAATGCTAATAGTCATAAGGAAATTTCTATAAATAATATCTCATAGATATGCATAGAGGAGTTAGAGAAGTTAGAGAATGCAGAATTGAGGCAGAGAAGATAAGAAGAATGAGGAGCTGAAAGAGAAACAGTGAAGAGTCAAAGATGATATGAAAAAGATAAGAAAGTTGGAGGACAACAATTAAGAAGGTACATAACAGAGATGATATCCAAAGTAAATCAGCAAGTGTTTTTCTTATGAAAGTGTGAGGAAGTTGGAGCTTCCCTATCAAGTTGTAGCTTGATAGATGTCAATTGTAGCTGACTGAGGTTGGAGCCTCCTGTAAGGTGGTGCCTACAGAAAATTGATGGGAGTTGGAGCTTCCTTGCAAGTTGTAGCTTGCATAATTGAGGTAGGAGCCTCCTGTAGGTTGGTGCCTATAGAAAATCAGTGGTGAGAGGGAGTTGGAGCTTGCCTTTGCATCACAACAATAATAAAATGTGGTTTTATCCCTTTATGCGTTTCCACTTATATCTGCTGTCTCTGTGTGTGATGTTTATGTGTTGATATGGTTTATCCATTCTGCTTAATACTTGCTACTCTCACATTAAGTTTTATGTCACATTATCTTAATACTTGCTGCTCACATATTAAGATTTCTCACATATAAATTTGATCATGAAATTAACTTGTAAATAAGTTTAAAGGTCAGTTTAAAATTACATGACTGTGTTAAACTGATTCACCCCCCCCCCTTCTCAGTTTAACTAAGGGTTCAACAATTGGTATTAGAGCAAGTTCCTTCTGTATCATTTTAACAACTCAAAGGAGATCCTAGGTCCCCAGGATGGCTAGCCAAGAAGGATGCCCAACCAATAAAGCCCCTTTCTTCACCGGTGAAAATTAAGCCTTGTGGAAGATTAGAATGAGGACATACATAATGTCTCTAGGAATAGAAGTTTGGGTTGTTGTCGAATTTGGATATGCCCCAAAGGCGACTAACTCAGAGAAAGAAGCCAAACCAGATTTTTTAGCTAATGCAAAGGCCGTGAATGCAATCTTAAATGGACTATGTGAGGCAGAATTTATCAAAGTAATGCATAGCAAGACTACCAAAGAAATGTGGGATACACTAGAAAACATCCATGAGGGAGACAAAAAGGTGCAGACAGACAAATTTCAAGTCTATAGAGCCCAGCTTGAAAATATAAAAATGAATGATGATGAAGACATTACCAGCTTATTTTTAAGGGTTGCAGAAATTGTGAATAACATGAAAGCTCTTGGAGAAACCATAAAAGAAGTTGTAATTGTTCAAAATATACTAAGATCTCTTCCATCCAGCTTTAACCCCAAGGTTTCTTCAATAGAAGAAACAACTGATTGGGAAAAATTGACCATGAACCAATTACTTGGAAATCTAATAGCTTATGAGATGAGACTGCCACAGAGGAAGTCAAATTTGAGGGAGGTAGCCTTTAAGACAGAGAAGAAGAAATAATAAAAGGAATATATATGCTCTTGCTCTGATGAAGAAGAGGCCAAAATTGTCAGGAAATTGGATAGAGGCTCAAGTAAATATACAGGTAAACTTCCATTTAAATTCTTTAACTGTGGAAGAGTTGGACACTATGCTGCTATGTGTCCTCATAAGAAAACAAAGAATCAGAATCAAGAATCAGAGAAAACCATATCAAAGAACTGGCAGAAAGGGAAGAGATTCATTAGAAAGTATTTCTATGCTCAACAAGACATCAGTGCATCTTAAGACTCAGATGAACCCTCAAGTGAAGAAGGAACCTCTGAATTTATATTGATGGCTATAGAAGAGCTTGAAGGATTCCTTCTATAAGATGAGGAATAAGGTGAAGTTGATCTTGAGGGGGAGCTAAGAAGTGCCCTGGAGGAAATTGACAGACTCAAACTGAAGTGTAGAAAACAAAAAGACATTCTCCTCAAATATGTAAGATAAGAAAAAAATTCAGAAGTCCTCATTTAATTGAAAGTAGAGCTTGAAGAAGCCAATAAGGTAGAAGAGATTTTAGTTAAGAAAATTAAGGATAAAATTCAGGAACAAGAGAAATTGGAAGAAGTAGTAGTATTCTTAAGGAAGAAATTAGAAAATTCCCAAAAGAAAGTGTTAATAAATACTCCTCAAATGACAAGCTCTGATAAGTTGAATGAAATTCTAGATGCTCCAAGATCTCCTATGATAAAAACTGGGATAGGCTATGAAGGAGAATCAAGAAAAGGCAAAGAAAAGGAAAACATAAATATCATTTTTGTAAAAGAATATAAGGATAATAAAACAGCTCAGAAGGTTCCTACAGAAGAAGAAACCTGCAATGAAGTAAACAGAAACTAGAAGCAACCTCAAATGACAAAGAATGGAATAAATAAACAGTCAATTGAAAAAGGCTCATATACTCCTAAATATTTCAAATTTGGAAGCCATCAAAGGAGATTCTTCCCCCCTATGAAAAATGCCATTTGTTATGCCTACCACAAACTGGGACATATTGCTGCATACTGTCATACAAGGATAATCAATTCAAACTAGCAAAGGATGCAAATAGTGAAAATACTTCCTTAAGCAAACAAATGGAGAAGAGAACCCTTCATAAGGTATGCAAATTGTTTTTATGGATACCATTTTTACTGTAAGGAATTTGGCCATAGAATCATAGAATGCAGAACATATGGACAAATACTGATGTTCAAAACCTCAAGGAGGTTTATGAATCTTGGAGAATTTACTCGTACTCATAATTCTGCTAAAAATATAATCAAATTCTATGTATGCCATAAAATTTTACATATGTCTTCCAAATGTCTTCTCAGAGAATGTGGCCCATCATCTCAGAAAAGGTAGCAAACAAAAGGATGCATGCAGTGGAAAAAGAAGGTGAATAAATGTGACCTGGCTCTAATAGCTCAAGACTTGAAAAGCCAATGGTATTTGGGTAGTGGTTGCTCAAAGCATATGACTGGATATAGAAGCAAGTTTATAACATTTGATGAAAATAAATATGGAAATGTTACTTTTGGCAATGATAAAGCAAGGAAAATCAAAGGAAAAGGCTCAATCAGTTTGGATAATGGCAGAGGAAAGGCCCAATATGTACTATTTGTTGATGGGTTGAAAGCAAATCTGTTGAGTGTCAGTCAAATGTGTGATAAAGGCTATGAATTTCTTTTTAGAGAACAATACTGTGAAGTAAGATCAAGCACCATAGGAAAGACCCTGATCAAAGGTGTTCGAACAGAAAGTAATGTCTACATAGTGAAAGAAGAGAATGAATTATGCCACCTTGGAAAACTTGAGGAGTCATGGTTATGGCATAGAAGATTGGGACACCTTAACTTCGACCATATCATCAGTCTGAGCAAGAAGAAAGCAGTCAGAGATATGCTAGCAATAAATAAGCCTTAAAATACCATATGTAAATCTTTCCAATTGGGAAAACAGACCCGCACATCCTTTAAGACCAAAGATGAGCTATCAATAAGTAGGCCACTTTAGCTTGTACACATGGACCTATGTGGACCTTCAAGAACTAAAACACCAAGTGGAGAATCATATTTCATGCTAATAATAGATTATTTTTCTAGAATGACATGGGTTTCATTTCTCAAATATAAATCAGAAGCACTTGAGAAATTCAAGATATTCAAGGCATTGGCAGAAAATCAAACAGGATGCAAGCTAAAGTTCATCAGATCAGATAGAGGATGTGAATTCACAAAATATGATTTTGCAAACCTATGGAATGAGCATGGGACAAAACAACAGTTTACAATTGCAGGTACACGTCAACAAAATGGAGTGGTAGAAAGACAAAACAATTCTATACAACAGATTGCCTAAGCCATGATGCAAGAAAGTAACATTCCCCAAACCTTCTGGGTAGAAGCAGTACACACAGATGTGCATATTCTTAACAAAGCTCATTTAAGAAAAAACAGTGAAAAGACTCCTTATGATTTATGGCATGGCAAACTAGCATCAATCAAGCACTTTAAAGTCTTTGGAAGCAAGTGTTTCATAAAACATAATGATGAAAATCTAGGAAATTTTGATGCAAGAGCAGATGAAGGAATATTTTTAGGATATGCATCCAAGATTAAGGGTTACAGGTGCTACAACAAAACACTTCGCAAAATTGTGGAAAGCATTGATGTAAGATTTGATGAAGAACTACCAAACAAGACAAGAAGTACAGGTTGCAGCAATCCTCCAGAAGATCATGAAGAAGAGAACTAGGATGATGATGAACTAAGAAAGACAACAAAAGATACTGAGTTAAACTCAAAATTTCCCTCAAGATACACTCAAAAGAACCATCCAAAATATCAAATCATTGGGGACAAGAGTGTAGGAGTTCAGACAAGAAGACAGCTAGCTGAACCGATAGAAGAAGTATACCTAGACATGATATCTCAAATAGATCCAAAGAAGTTTGAAGAAGCAAGAAAAGACAAATATTGGGTGAATGCTATGAATGAAGAATTGGACCAAATTGAGAATAACAATACCTGAGAATTAGTTCCAAGACCCAATGGGAAGAATGTCATTGGCACAAAATGGATATTAAAAAACAAGATGAATGAACAAGGGTAGGTAATCAGAAATAATGCCAAACTTGTAAGCAAGGTATATTCACAAATTGAAGGCCTTGATTATGATGAAACCTTTTCCCCTGTAGCTAGAATGGAAGCAATGATAATGTTTCTGGCCTTTGCATGTTATCATGATTTCAAGGTATATCAAATGGATGTGAAGTCTTCCTTCCTAAATGGAGATCTAGAGGAAGAAGTCTACATGGAACAACCTGAAGGATTCTCTTTAATAGATAAACATGACTATGTGTGCAGATCAAAGAAAGCCTTGTATGGTCTAAAACAAGCCCCTAGAGCATGGTATTCAAGGTTGGAAAAATACTTACAAAAACAAGGATTCAAGAAAGGAGGAGCCGACAACAATTTGTACATAAAGGCAAATGAAAATGAACTCTTAATTGTAGTAGTGTATGTAGATGACATCATGTTTGGAAGCAAAAAATATGAGTTAGAAAAAGGGTTTTCTAAAGAAATGAAATTATAATTTGAGATGTCTATGATTGGAAAGCTCACCTTCTATTTAGGACTTCAAATTCAAGAAAATAACACATGCACATTCATCTCAAAAGAAAAATACTTGAAAGAAATGTTGAAAAGGTTCAAAATGGAAGACTGCAAACTTGTATCAACTCCCATGATCACTGGATGAAAACTTTGTGCAGATGATGGATCAACTAATGTAGATAAAAAAATTTACAGATCCATGGTTGGAAGTCTGCTATACCTAAAAACTTCTAGACCAGACATTGTGCTAGCTGTAGGACTTGTGGCAAGATATAAAGTAGCACCAAAACAAAATCACTTACTAGCAATCAAGAGAATATTCATATATATACAAGGAACTGAACATCATGGGCTATGGTATCCAAAAGGAAAAAAATTCACTTTGACAACATATACAGATGCAGATTGGGCCAGCTGTGTGAATGACAGGAAAAGCAAGAGTGGAGGAGCATTCTATTTGGGAAAAAATCTGGTGGCATTGCCGAGCAAGAAGCAAACTTCCATCTCTCTATATACAGTAGAAGTAGAATACATAGCAACAATAGCTTGTTGCACACAAGTAATTTGGATGAAACAAACTCTCCAAGACATGAAGGTAAGCATTGATGAACCTATTTCTATAAAATGTGACAATACAAGTGCAATAAGTATATCAAAAAATCTTGTAATTCATTCAAAAACAAAGCACATCCCAATAAAGTACCACTTCCTCAGAGAAAAAGTACCACAAAAAGTAGTAAAGCTAGAATATGTACCAAAAAAGGTAAAAACAACAGAAATATTCACAAAACCCCTTGCTAAAGAACCATTCAAATATCTAAGAGATAAACTAGGAGTAGTGTCTACAGATGTTACTCTCTAATATGAAACGAAAGCATCATTCCAGGGGGAGATGAGTCACCAAATATTGTCACAAAAGAACCAGAGCAACTGAGTAGAGCATGGAAAAAATCCTCAAGATCAGAATATTATGGACAAGATTTGGAAAGCACACTAGGAAATTTTCAACCCTTTTCCATTAATGTCAAAGGGGGACGAAAAGCAAGTAACAGAAGAAAGGGTCTTCTAAAAGGCAAGCATAGGAAGTGTATTGCCATCAATGCCAAAGGGGGAGACTGTTGGAAATGTTTTTAGTGATGGCAAAGAGAGCAGCATAGAAGCAGAGATAAAGCAAAAGAAAACTGACAATGAGAGCATTAGACATGAAAAAAGGCAAAGAGAGATAGCAAAAGAGGCAGCAAAGATGTAGAGAGGCAGCAGAGACATGCATAGAGCTTGAGACATCTGAAGAGCTGTAGAGGGTCGAGCAGTTGTGAAAAGGGTAATTTGAAGAATCAGCTCAGCAGAGATAGGGCCATTTGGAGAAACAACCCAGGCAGCAGAATATACAGAGAATACAGAGAAACATAGAATATATAGAGAATACAGAGAATATACTGACATGCACTACCTGTGCACTGTCATGCATAGTAACTGAATGCAGAGAAACAGTCATTCTGAAACGGTGGTTGTGTATGAAACAATGGTTGGTTGGTTTTTGTATGAATGGATTTGCAAGCAACTGTGTATGAATGGCTTTATTTCTACACGCCTTTGATAGATAAATGTCAAACTTTGGTTGAACCATGTGTGTATTGTGTTTAATCTAGAAGCTCCAAGGTGAATGACAGGCATTTTTTAACCTCTGTTTATAGTTATGGAAGCAATGGCGCGGTTTCATAACGAAACCTTAAATAGATGAGATGGCGTTTTTTATCTTACAAGAGGCCCGAATCAAAAGAACCCGTAGTTAAGAAGTAGAGTTTAATGATAATAAAACGTTGAAGAGGTGGACGGAACCTTGAGCCAGAAAGGAGTAGAACCGGAGCGAAACTGTGAACAGTGAAAGAGGGTTTTATAACCCACTAATGGTATTCATGTTTTTTAAAAGTGGTAAGCTGATTTGCCTTTTCGAACGCGATATGTTTTATTGGATGACATGTGGCCATAAATGGTTTTCAAAAACCATTTATATCGCACAAATTATGAGTTTTAACCCTCGAGCATTTTTATTGCACAATATCATGCGAGATCCATCAGATGAGTGTTCAAATGATTTTTGGAACGTGATAAGAAGTTCACCATCCGATCTATTCGATGATTAAAGAAGATGTGGGCCTAGTTGCATTATGTTTGATGCGATGGTTGTTTGATAGCCAAAAGTTAATAAACTTTGATAGAATTAAAGGTTGTATGAGGTGGGTCCAACGTTACATATAGTCAAACATTAATATATATCATATGATGCCATACATTGATGATGAATGTAATATGAAGTGTTGGCGGGGTTCATACCTTGGAGGATACGCCATATTCATTACACGAAGAATTTAACAGAAAGATAAGTAAAGTCTGGCGAGGCAAGAATTAGATTATGAGTTTAACCATAGAATTCGAATACTAATTCGAATAAGTTACAAAATGGTATTTGGTCCAAATTTTTCATTTTAATTATAAATTTTAGTGAAAGCGGAAATAAAATGCAGCTATAAAGGTTTCACAACATTGGACTAGAGACACGATATATAATTACCTTGGGTTTAATGATGTCAACCAACGAAAGTATGATTTCTGTGGGACCCAACCAAACTTTAATATTTGTTGGGATCTTAATAAAGTCCAAAGCTTACTTGTTTCATAAAGTTTGATTTTGGGATGGTGATATATTTCATATATGAATGGTATGATTGAAATGTAATGGCAGACGTGATTTATGTTTATTTGTTTACAAAGGATATGGTGGTGTATTGAGAGATGAATACAACACCGAGAGGAAATTAACTCAAAGGGTCTGTGGTAAGCCTATTAAAAGGTTCATCTCATTTTGAAATAAAATAAGGGTGAAGACTTTGGAATATGTGAGTCCTGATATATATGGTTCTATAACCTTTACTTGTAGAAAGCTTCCGCATAGATTTATATATGCCAGAATGTGAGTTAAATTGACTTAGATTTGAAATCTGGGGAATGTGGTTTTGATAACCATCAGATGTGAAAACAAAAGCCTCTGCATACATTGATTTAATTTCCAGCACAGAAAAATGAATGGAGAGGCATCTTTATATGCATAATACTTTGAGAGTTATTAGGGAACTAAAATGGTAAAACTGTTATATATACAGCAGATTCAAAATTGCAGTGAATAGGTCAATATGCACAAGAGTGAAAATGTCGGCTTGACAGGTGTACATACAAAAGACATAGGAGAGTGTGCAAAAACTGAAAAAGGCAGTGAACATTAGAAGTATGCAGAACAATTACTTAACAGCAGCAGAAAAACAAAACCAGCAAAGCCAAAGGCCAGACAAAAGGCCTGAGTGAAATTTATATATGTAACTACAAATGTGAATGTAAATGTTTTAATTGAGTTTATATTGTTTGTGATGCATTGGAAAGTCTCCGATAGGAAAAAAAAAATCCCACTGTAATATTTAAATTAGTACATATTGTTATATTTTTCTAAATGAGTTGGTAAAAGAAATGAGAAGGCAGAAGGCAAAGAGGCATGGTTTTCAATTTCAAATTCCCTGAGGAATGCTAACAGTCATAAGGAAATTTCTATAAATAATATCTCATAGATATCCATAAATTAGTTAGAGAAGTTAGAGAATGAAGAATTGAGTCAGAGAAGATAAGAAGAAGGAGGAGTTGAAAGAGAAACAGTGAAGAGTCAGAGATGATATAAGACAGATAAGAAAGCTGGAGGACAACAGTGAAGAAGGTACAAAACAAAGCTGATATCCAAGGTAAATCACCAAGTGTTTTTCTTATGAAAGAGTGAGGAATTTGGAGCTCCCCTATCAAGTTGTAGCTTGATAGATGTCAATTGTAGTTGACTGAGGTTGGAGCCTCTTGTAGGGTGGTGCCTGCAGAAAATTGATGGGACTTGGAGCTTCCTTGCAAGTTGTAGCTTGCAAAATTGAGGTAGGAGCCTCCTGTAGGTTGGTGCCTACAGAAAATCAGTGGTGAGAGGGAGTTGGAGCTTGCCTTTGCATCACAACAATAATAAGATGTGGTTTTCTGCCTTTATGGGTTTCCACTTATATTTTTTGTCTCTTTGTGTGATTTTTATGTGTTGATATGGTTTATCCATTCTGCTTAATACTTGCTGCTCTCACATTAATTATGCTGTCACATTATCTTAATACTTTCTTCTCACATATTAAGATTGCTCAAATATAAATTTGATCGTGAAATTAAGTTGTAAATAGTTTTAAAGGTTACTTTAAAAGTCCATGACTGTGTTAAACTGTTTCACCCCCCCCCCCCCCCCCCTTCTCATTTTCACTAAGGGTTCAACATCCTTCACACGGCTGCTGATTTTTTCCCATATCCCTTACTGTGAGGTTTTTTTGTCTTTGAATATGTGGTTGTTCTGCTCCATCTCGAGGGCCCATGTTAGTAGCCTGGGAATGAGCTGCCAAAGGCAGTTAAGGATATTGATGGAGAAGGGCACCTCTTGCCATTTGCTGAGAGTCTGGGAAATATTTCCCTGAGATGGGTTTTCCCTTCTGCATATAGTTTCTATTCTTTCACAAAAGAGAGTGGACATGTTGCAGGTATATAAAATATTGTCCATTGTTTATCCTCTCTGGTCGAACACAGGGCATCTTGAAGGTCCATATAAGCCTCTCTTCAATATGTTGTCCCATGTTATAATTCTCTTTTTGCTTAGCAACCATAATAAGGTGGCTACCTTGGGCCAAAGTTTGATTTTCTAGATATTATTCCAAAGGTTTTGTGGTTGGCGTGGCTCGGGACAGTGGATAATTCTATAGATATCCTTTCTAGTGAAAGTCCCACGTGGAAAATATCCCCACCGGTGAATATCTATGCCTTCCTACACTTTGGTTTTCCTCTTGACAAGATCCTCTCTAATTTCTAGATGTTTCTCTACATGCCAATTGTCCTACCATTCAATTTTTGGGATCCAGTTTCTATATCCATTGGTGTTATCCTACGTCCAAAATTTTCCTACCTTTTTCTAATCATGATCCTACAGGACTTCTTGCAATAAGGGTCACTAAAAAATGGATCATAGACTTGGCATCTGCTGCCATGAGTCTTCCCAAAGGCAAGTTTTCTTACCTGATCTTAGTTCCCAGAAGCTATGGGTTTGTATAAGATGTTTGTGGTGGCCTGCTACATTCCATATTAGTAAGCCCTTTATATCATGGTTGAATATGATTAGACATTCATGTGTCCATGTAGCAATGTACTTAGCTTTCCATAGCTCGACCCAAGGACTGTGAGTATTGGAGACCCACTTCCACCAAATTCTTGCTCCCATGATGGCATTTATTTTCTCTGGATCTTGGAGTCCAATTCCCCCCTAGTCCTTTGGGCACCAGACATATTTACACTTGACTAAAGCCCATTTTCTTTTTTCTCTATTTCCACCCCATAAGAAGGTTCCTTTGAGATTTCAGATAATTTTGAGGACCCATTTTGGGGCTGCAAGGAAAGAAAAAAGGTAAAGGGGGAGGGATTGCAAGACTGATTTTATGAGGATGAGGCAACCATCAATGTTCAAGGATCGGTAGGTCCAGGTGGAGAGTCTGGCTTCTAGTTTGTCTAGGAGATCTTTCTAAGAAGAGTGTTTGATGACTGAGATGGTTAGAGGGGCTCCCAAATACTTATAAGGTAGGGAGGCTACCGAGAATTGATGAACCCTCACTGTGTTCCTTTGAGTAAGGGGAGGGGTATTAAAGAAAAATATTTGAGGTCTTTTCAGAGTTGTTGATAGTGCAAGAGGCTTCAAAGAAGTGATGCAAGAGCTGTTTAAGCGTTCTGGCCTCCTGGACTGAAGGATGGCCCATGACCATGTTATCATCCACAAACTGCTGATGGGAGATGGGAGTTTCGTTGTGGATGCAAATTCCTTTGAGTTAATGATTTTGAACGACTTTCTTGATGAGGTGGCCTAGTCCTTCAGCCATAAGGATGAAGAGAAAAGGTGAGAGCAAATCTCCTTTTCTGATGCCTATGGTGGGGATGAAGGTAGAAGACGAAATCCCATTGACAAGAAGGGAGAAGGGGAATTAATTAGGCTCATGATCCATCGTACCCAAGTGTGGCTGAATGCAAAGGCTAAGAGGGTGTTATAAATGTATGCCCAACTGCATTTGTCGAAGGCTTTGGATAAGTCAATTTTTAGCAGCATTCTGGGTTTTTTCTGAGTTTTGAGAGAATGTATAACTTCATGGGTAAGGATTATTCCATCAAGGATTTTCCTGCCTTCTACATAATCGGTTTGCTTCGGGGAGATGAGTAATGGAAGGATAAGTTTCAGCCAATTAGCAATAAATTTAGAAATAATTTTGTATATGACATTGCAAAGGGCGATGGGTCTGTATTTAACTGGAGTTGCTGCTTGATCCTCCTTTGGAGTAAGGGAAAGTAAAGTCGGGTTTAAGGCTCGGAGGATCTAGTGCATGTTGCCAGATTCTTCAACTGTTTCGTAGAATTTTGTTTTTATGATGTCCAAAAATTAGGGGAAAAAGGTAGTGATGAAGTTGTCTAGACCTGTGAATTTACCTTATTTCAACTAGAAAACTGCCATCTCTACTTCCTCCAGAGTAGTTGGTTTGAGGAGTGTCTAATTGTTCTCTTCAGTGACTATCCTGGGAATGTTCTGCATTATACTATCAATGGAATCCTTTTGATGATAGTTGGGATCTTTCAGAATGTCTTTAAAGTAATCGAGGAGTTCTTCTTCGACTTCTTCATGTTTCTCTAAGCATTCTTTATTCTATGACTTGAGAGCCGATATATTTCTATGCATTCTGTGATGAATGGTTGAGTGATGGAAGAACTTAGTGTTTCATTCCCCTTCATTTAACCACCAGATCTTTAATTTCCATTTCCAAAAAAATTATTCTTGGACCCTTGCTTCCTCTAGTTGGGATGCTTGTTTCAGATTCCAGGGCATTACTTTCCTCTATTCTCCCTGTCAAAATGATTTCTTGATGGAGATTTTCCATTTGTTGTTCAGAGTCCTTTTGCTTTTTGAAGATATTGTGAAATGTGTGTCGGTTCCAGTATTTTAATTTACAGTTGAGTATTTTAAGCTTCTGTTGGGATTGGAAAATCTTGGATCCATCTAGTTACGTGAGGGAGGACCACCATTCCTTAACTATATATTTGAATCATGTGTGGGTAAACTAGAAATATTTAAATCAGAAAGTTCTACGTGGTGGAAAACCTGGTTTTACCTAATGTAGCTAAATTGGCCAGTGTTCTGAACCTGCTGTAGTGGAAATGGTGGCATTCAGCTCACTGCCCAGCTATATGAAATTTTCGGAGATCAGGAAACGGTCCAGGCATGAGGTGATTTGCTATGGACCTGCTCATTTTTTGTTCCATTTGTAGACTCCATTGGAGGTGCATAGATCTATCAGACGATTATTATTAATAAATTCTTTGAATCTGAGGCTTTCATAGGCTATATTTATCCTTCCCCATTTCCATCCTTCCCTGTTTGTGATCACGTTGAAATATCCTCCTAGTAACCATAGAGGGAAGGTGTGTTGAAGGTTGATGGAATCAATGGTGTCGAGGAGTTCCATCTTGCATGTGGCTGCTTGAGGGAAGTAAACATTTGTGAGTATACCATGGATATTGGTGCTCAAGAGATGAAAAGATGCTTGTATTGTATTGCGGGTGGCATTGAAACCTTCTAGAGTGATCAACGACGAATTCTAGATTATTTCTAGCCCTCTCGAGGCACCCTAGGAATCTACTGCAATATTTTGGCATCCATGTCAAAGATTGGTGAATATCTTGTCTAGAATGTGTCCTGGAAATTTGGTTTCCTGCAGAAAGAGCATTGTGGGTCATTCTTCTATGATTCTCTTTTTGATTAATCGATGATTTAAGGGGCTATTTAACCCTCTTATATTTCAGGATGTGATATTAATTGGGAATTTGGAGTAAGGAGGGGATAGAATCCGGTCAGCTTTGGGGTCCTCCCAAATCCTACAATTTGTTCTCCCAGTATGATCAGTCTTTGCACATGTTTTCGTCGCCCTCTTTTCTTTGATTCTTTTACAAGGAGCTTGGTGTTCAGAAATGTTCCCTATTGAATTATAGGGGTGGGGAATTGTTGTGTTCGGATGAGTAATACCTCCAGTTGTAAAATATAGTGGATGGGGATTAATTGATAGTCTTTGCACCTACAAGCATACTCAAGTCCCAATATGTCCAGATCTATGAATTATATGATTTTTGGATCCTCCTCCATCACGGTTGGTTGTCTGGGGTTGTTCCTTTGCTGTTACACTCCTTTGTGTGGGAGGAGGTCCAACTCTATTTATGTTTGGAATGGTCTGGTGGAGGTGTTTTCTTTGGTTTCTCTTGGGGGTGTGGATTCTCCTGTATGGGTGTGTCTGAAGAAATTGGAATGGCTTCAATGTAAAAATTTAGATCTGCCAACGTTTCAAAGTTATTTCTTGTTGGAGGATTCTTAAATGAGGATGCATTCTGAGATCTTCTAGTGTGCCTTTTCCTATTCATAACTTTTGTGAATCTGTATGAGTCTTTCTCTATAGACTATTTGTTTATGGTGGTGCTTGGATTGAGCAGCCAATCCTGGAATAAATTCTCATGCATGTGGAATTTTCTACATCTGAATGGTATGTGTTCATAATCAACAATTTATATCCATGCAAAATATTCATGTAGGAGACTTACCTCATCCGGGAGAGATTTGGAAATGTGGTAGATGCATATACTTGCAAAGGTTTTGTGCTTGTTCATTTTTGTCTCATCTGATATTTTCATGAATTCACCCTGTGTATTTCCTATTTCTCTTAGGGTTTCAGCCTCCTAGTATTCTTGGGGGAAAAAGCAAAGCCAAACCCATACCGGAGCCCAGCTGAAGTCCTCCTTGTATAGATTGAAGTGCTCCACCTAATTTCGGAGATAGTTGCCCACCAAATTAAAGAAGTATGGAACTTCATCCATGATTCTATCATTGTCTTTGGTGCATGTAAATATTATGTTGAAGAAGCCCTTTGATCCTAACTGAATATCAATATGTTCTTTGGGTTTCCCTTTGTCTGCGATCTAGCCCTGGAGGGCCTTTTTGGTTGGATAGAACCCCATAATATTTTTGATTAAGGCATGATCCCTCATGAATTTAATCTTGGAATTGATCTGATGTGACGGTAGTTGGATATTTATACATTATGAATATTTGGGGATGTAGGTGGATTAAGTGATTGTAGCTTCTGATGTTGCTTTCTCAGGATGAGTGTTAGCCATTGGAGGGGTTCGAGAAAGTCTCGATTGCTACTCTATATTGTCAGAGTCCTTTGCCACATTGGGGAGAGGATGATAAGAGGAGGGGGAACCACAGTTCCCCCTTGGAGATCCGCCATGGGCTCTCTATCGAGTCCGTGCCTTGGTGTGGATTTGCAAAGTGCGAGGTGGAGTGGGCAGGACGACCGCATGCCCTAGGTTCAGGAACCCTAGGTCATTTCCACATGGAGTTGCAGAGCTCGAAGAAGAAAATCCCAAGCCAATCATTACCTTCACTACAATCTTAATATTAATTAGGTGCATCATAACAATAAAAACAAATAATTGTAAGCATTCATATTTTTAAAATACTACTATTTCAAATTTTTAGTGATTCATATTTTAAAAGGAATGAAATGAAATAGATATTCAGAACAAAACATTGAAATACAATGAAACAAAAATTTCATTAATAAATAGCAGCTGCTGAAAATGGTTTACATCTATAATAGAAACAAAATAGGTTAGGCAATGGTAGCTTATGTTTGAGAAGAGATCTGACAAGTACGTACATTTTGAAATTTCTTACAATGAGTATTGGATGCCTTTTTATTATTGAGAAACAATAGGAAACCATAAATATCCAGAAAAGAAACCTTAAGAGATGAAGTTCCAAAATTTTGTGGGTACTATTGGGATCAGTTGAAATGCCAAATTCCCAGAGTTGTAATTTGGTGATATGATATTTTTTTGCATATATGATACATCGTTAGAAATATCTATTCGAGGATATAAAAATTCCCTGGAAACAACCTTCCTTATAAGATATGGGCTTGGTGTAATTTCCAAAAAAACATCTTTTATCAAAAGTTCATGACCAGAAAAAATTCCAAAAATAGAAATTTGTGCTAGAAATAAATAAAATGAAAGGAAACAATGTTGGGTGTCCAAGTGGAATAGATGGGTGGCGACCAATATTCACATAGATTAGTCCCCATTTTGTTGCGTACCCCCATGAGATAAAAAACTTCTATTCAACTTGGTGCCTCGTGAGCCATTGGTCTTGGTCCAAGAGCTGGTCATCTTTGAGAATGCAATATAGTTCGATCCTCTACTAGAAAATGTCCATGATATGCATTTCCATGATTTTATATGTTGTTACATGTTCCATGTAGTTAGGGTTGAGATTTTTTGGTCCCAGCTGCTCAACAATGTCTTATGTGTCCAAAAATGGTGGAAAGTATGGTTGAAGGTGGTCCACATTGAATACTAGGTGCAAGTTAAGGAATGGGGGTATATTGAGCCAAAAGGTATTGTATCCCACAACCTTGGTGATGGTGCAAGGAATGTATCGGATGTGTTGAAGCTTTTGATGGGCTTTGGAAATGCATTATTTATACAAATGCAATCAAAAATTTTCGCCCACCTGAAACTTATGTGGGACTCGATGCTGACCTTGTTGTTGTTTGTACTTGGCATTGGCATTGACCAAGATGTAGTGAAATTGTTGGAGGACGTGCTAAATTAATTTAATAAACCTCATGGATTGATCAGATTTGGAATAAACATGTGGATATCTTTCTTGTGTAGTTTCAAGAGGTAGTGCAACAGAAATGGGAGTTAGTTGTTGAAATACCAGGCCGAGTTGAAAGGGGTTGTGGCTAGTCGAGTTATGGAGAGATCTATTATAACTCTGATGCACATAGTGAAGTATTTCATGCAATTTTTGTACATTATTATAGTTTTACATGTGTATTATTTTCACTATTATTTTGTTGACAACCTTTTTTTCACCATCAGTGTGGTGGTGGAACAGTCGACTTGTTGAGCTTGGAATCCAACAAAGACTAGAGGCTCCACTAGAATTTTCTTAGGAATTTTCTATCGTGATATGATATAATGGTATGAGGTATCCCTAAATGTATCGACACTCACTCAAAGAAGAGTTTGGAATTTGCTTCTACCTGGATACTCTTCTTATAGTCAGAAAATATGACCATCTTAGAAAATTTTTCGATGACCACAAATACACAATTATTTCCATGCTTTGTAGAAGGAAGGAAAAAAATATATTCCATCGAGATGGATTCCCAAGTTCACCTAAGAGTAGGAAAAGGAGTATATTGTCCTTTCTTCTTTATGGTTGGCTTGGCGACGACACAAGAAGTGTAATATCTCATATATTTTCCAACATCCTCTTAGAGATTCGGTCAGTAAAAATACTTCTGCAATAGCTCTAATGTCTTCTCTATGCCAAACTGTCCTACAACTCAACTGTAGAACACCTCAAAAATCATCTTCGCACACTTTATTCAAGGAACGCGAAGGTTTCAAAGGTGGCATAACAACACATCCTAAAGGTGGAAGTCTAAAACTTACATGTCATCCATCAACATTTGGTATGTGGCAGTGAATTATGGTTCATTTTCGAAAAACTGTAGCCATCCAGAATTATCATTCCCACAAGAGTCGAGAATAGTGGTTATAAGAACAACCGTTGGTTGACTAAGGAAATCTACAACATTATTTGTATTTATCTAATTTTACTTAGTTTTTATATGGAATTGTTGGGGCTATGTGGACCATTTATGATGAGGATAATTTTACAAACTCCCTAGTGTCTACAAAAACTAAAGAGGTAAGGGGTCTATTTGGATGATAATATCCTTACCTAGAATGTAATGTTTCCTATTATTAAACAAGACCATAAAACTAAATAAAATTTATATTAAGGACATTAAAATTATCCTCTTCCAAGGGGAAACCTACCTTACATCACATAAATAAACAATTCTTGGATGCTACGAATGAAAATACCATCTTGGTATTATAGGAGTATAAGTGTTCATAATATAATGACATCCTACATAACAATAATAATGTGAGGGCTCTAAAATAATAATAGTTGGATTCTATGGGGCACAACAATAACAATATGGTGGCTAAATGGGCTGAAAAATAAGAATAAGGGGTCTACAATAACAATAACAATAAGGAGGCTATAGTAGTATTTTAGGGACCTAACAGGCCTATCGCTTTCAAAAAAAATGTTGTCCTCAATTATTTAGTAGTTCTGGATGCTTCTCATAAAATTATCATGCACCCATGTGGAATTTTCAATGGGTATGTTCTTCCAATTAATGAGATACTCTGAAATAGAATGATTTTGTAGATATCAAGTTCTTATTTTCGTTACTTCTTCATGCTCCAATATCATTTTTTCTTCTTTTTCAATTTATGTAATTATTTTTTGAACTAAAATCTCGTCGCCCATAACCTTTTTTAAGCATGAAGCATGAAAATTTGGTTGTACGCAGGAATATGCGTGCAACTCTAGTTTGCATTCCGTAGTATCATTATTTTATAAAACCTTGTAATTACCATAATATTTGGGTGAAAATTTATTATCTTTCTTAGCTTTCTTCATGGAAATTTGTTTGTATGGTTGTATCCATAAAAATACCAAGTTTCTTGCGTCAAAACTTCTTTCACTGCGACATTCATTTTCTTGATATTTCATTCCACCTTGTGTTAGAGTGAGGCTATCCTTTAAGTGTTGAAGAAATTTTTATTGATGCTTTATGTGATATTCCATTCCTTGAACCTTAGAATTTACTCTTAAATATGATGTAATGGATGGTGGATGATATTCATAATGTGCCATAAATGGGATCATGTTTGCTGCAATATAGAAGGAAGTGTTATACCACCATGAAGCCAGAGGTAACCACTTGACCCATTATGTTAGTTTATCATATACAAAGCAACAAATACATCCTTCCAAAAAAAATTTCACTATATTAGTTTTCACATAATATTAAGGATGATAAGAATAACTATGAGCTAATTGCCTACCAAGATAATAAACTAGTTTCATCCAAACATTTCCAGTGAAAATGAGATCTCTGTCACTTATAATAAGCTTTAGGTTTCCATGAAGCTTTCGAATTTCTTCCATAATTACAGTATCAATTGTATTGGGTTTAGAAGGATGAAATAATTCCAAAAGTGTGCATACTTGGTAAGTCTATCAACTACCACCATGATGACACAGTTTCATTTTGACTTGGGTAAACTTGTTATAAAATCCATTGAGACCTTCTCCTAACGCTGACTTGGAATGGATATTGGTTGTAACGTACACATGCTCTTAATTACCCCAATTTTTTTTTTTTTGGATACCCAAATGTTCCGCCAAAAACTTTTGAATATCAGATTTAAGGCCATGCCATAAAATTTCCTTCTTGTCCCTGGGGTAAGTTCTTAAAAATCATGAGTTCCCTCCTAAGGGGGCAATGTGCAATTCCAATAGAATATTTCTTTTGTTTTGGGAATTTTTACATAGATATAAGCGATCATTGTACCATAATGAATTAATTTCTAGATCAATGTATCAGATAGACTAGGATCTCATTATAACTTTTGAATGAGTGTCCACACCTCTCCATCATTCTTCCATTCATCCCTTGCTTCATTTATCCAATCAGGTTGGATAATAGAAATAACATAGAGAAATTTTTCCACATCCTCATCCTTTCTTAAGGGTGCATCTACAACAAAATTTTTCCTCCATTTTCTGTAGATTATTTTAAAGTCATAACCTAACATCTTTGTGACACATTTTTGGTCATATTCTGAAGATAATATTTGTTCCAAAAAGTATTTAAGACTATCATGATATTTTTTTCAAATGTCTTCCCAATATGTATGGTCGTAATTTCTTTAGTGCATGTAGTATTTCCAACATTTCCATCTCATAAATAGGTTTGAGTAAATAATTTCCCTTGATTGGACAACTTTTAAATCAATAGGTCTACCTTCTTATATTAAAACAACACCAAACCCATTTCCTCAGGCATTACATTCCATAATAGTGTTTTTTTTTTATGTTTGGTGTAGCTAAGTCTGGTGCTTGGCACATTGTCTCTTTAATATGTTCAAAGCCCTTAGTTTCTTTTGCAGTCCAAGGAAACTCATATTTCTTAAGTAATGTTATTATATATGATGTCATTCTCCCATAATTCCTAAAAAACTTTCGATAATACCCTATCAACTCGAGAAATTGTCAAAAATGATTTAGAGTTGTGGGTATTTTCCATTCCTTAACGGCGTTAATTTTTTTAGGGTCTATATTAACACCCTCATGAGATACAATATGACACAAATATTCCACCTTCTATACTCCAAAAAATAATTTAGAGGTTTTTTCATATAATTAATTCTCCTCCAATAGTTTGAGCACCATGTCAACATGTTGAACATTATCCCTCCAAGTCTTATTGTACTTTAGTATATCATAACAAATACTAACACAAATTTTCTAAGGGTTTGAAAATTAAATTCATCAAACCTTAAAATATGGAAGGTGCATCAACAAGGCCAAATTATATGACCCAAAATTCATAATGAACTTCATGAGCTGTGAATGTTTTTTTTGGAATATCTTCAGTTTTCATTCTAATTTGATGATATATTGAATCAAGATCCATCTTGGTGAAGTAAATTTATCCATGTAATTCATCGAACAATTCATCCATGGAATGAATGGAATTTTATATTTAATATTGAGCTTTTCAAGCTCTCTATAATCTAGAAACATATGTCCTTATCCATTCTTCTTATGCACCAATACTATTGCAGCAAAGAATGGACGTTGGGTGGGTTGACTTATATTGACCTACAACATTTCTGCAACCATGCATTCAATTTCATTGTTTTGGGAATATATATATCTATAAGGCCTTATGTCTGGAGAAATACTTCTTGGAATTAAGTCAATAGAATGATCATAATTATGAATTAGTGGGAGGCCTTTGGGAGTCCCAAATACCTTGGAGTGATTTTCCAATACATTTTATAAATATGGAGAAATGGATTATATCAATGTTTGAACCTCTAGTGAGCATATTTTAGTAATTAGGACCAATTTTTCTTTATTTAAAAATCTTTCCATGCCATTAGAACTTATTATATTCCCTCTTTATAATTTTATACCCATTAATTCGTTTTTCTTTCCTTTCCAAAAAACATTCAAACAAATTTCTTTAAAATTAAAAGCTATCTTCCCCAAAGATTTTAACCATTCGAGTCCTAGTACAAGATCAAAAGCACCCAATGCAATTTAAAGCACTGGATGAATCAATACATATTTTACCCTTATTATCTTAATATTATGGCACTTTCTAGATTAGTTTATAGTTCCCGTATTTGAAACCATCACTTTACACTCTAGAGCTGGATATAAAAATAAATTCAATTCCTTGGCTATATTAGAATGAATATAAGTATGGGTAATACCCAAATGAATCATCACTATTAAATTTTTATTGTTATATATCTTTCTATATTGAGAGTTTTAGGAGTAGGAATTACCGCCAATTCATTACAAGATATGTTCGAATTCATTTTTTTTTTTTTTTTCTAGGGTGGGTTCTTGGTCTATATCCTCTTTTTTTGATGTTTCTTGTTATGCTTTCTTCCTCCTGTTCACAATCTATAAAATAATTTATTCTTAGCACACTTATGACCTTTAGTGTATTTTCTATCAGAAATATAACAAATCCCTTTTAATATTTCTTCAAATAGTTCTTGGGGTGTCAACCTTGTAGGTTGTGGGAGGCTAGGAGCATCAACACTTCTATATTTATAATTCTGAGTGGTAGACTTCCTTGTTTCCATAATTTTTCTTTCAAGACGTCCTGCCACCCTGAATGGCGTCTCTAATGAATTAGGTTATAAAAGGTGAAACTCATGTTGGATGTTATCATTTAAATTACCTATGAAGAAATCAATCCTAAACTCCTTTGAAATATCATTTACGTTGATATTCATTTTTTGGTAGTCCTCAATATGCTTGGCCAGTGAATCCTTTTGTTGGTTATTTATTAGTTGCCTAAAGAAGTTGTTTTTCTTTGCATACTCATAATTTGAGATCATTTCCTCTGTAAAAATTGACCAAGTTACAAGCAGTTTATGAGAAAAAATCCTTTGATACGATAAAAATAAGTGGGTTCTAAATACAAATATTAAATGCGTACCTTTTGTGAGTTTTGCACATCATGTAGATCAAAATATTACTACATCTGCAGTATCTATGTTACCAGACCTTTTCCAACAAACTTCCTCGTATTGATATTTGGAATTTCGTTTAGTTTTTTCTCGTTATTAGTTTCATGGAATACCTTGTCGCCTTTAGGAAGCATTTATTGTAGCAACTTTGTCAAACCTTCCTTCAAACCTTTCATGTCTTCTTCTGAACCATTCATGTAAAATTTTATTTCTACTTTTAAACCATCCATGTCACCTTTTATTTATACATTTAAACCTTCCATGTCCCCTTTTAAGGCATCCGTGTCCCCTTTTAGTTCATCTTTGGCTTCTCTTTGTGAGAGCTATTTTTTTGCACTTTTTCCCGTAATTTTGATATATCAGGTTGCAATTCTTCCTCATCATGCGTCATAATAGAGCTTTATGAGGGATTAATGGCTATATAATTCTTTTTTTTTGGGAGGAATTTCAGAACCAAATACTGATATTTATGCTTTAATATTCCCTTAAAATCACTTCAAAACAATGTTCAAAAAAACATTTTTCAATTTTCAAACAAAAATACACATCACTTTCTTGCTTTTACGAGCTTGATCTTGAAATGGCCATAAGTCTATAATTGCAACTCTCCATGGTCTAAAATTTCAGCTTATGTTATTTCTCTTCCTCTTATTTTCAATACCACAAGTCATACTGAGATTGGACTCCCCACGGTAATTTTATGCCAAATATCCCACGTTGACATCGTTATGGACTCATTCAGTAGAGCGAACTTATATGAAATTGCATGCATTACTGTTGCAACCTTCGGCCATGAAAATGATACAGGGAAATATAAATTCACTAAAATTTTAGTTACATTTTATGAAATTGAAATTCGATTCTTGTAGAGAAGGTTATGCCAATCTTCCCCAGGTCGCCTGTTTGAGACTAAATTCTCAAACATGTAAAAGCCCTAACTTCTTCATACCATACCTCATAAAATATATCGAACAAAAATTTGAAATTTTTATCCAATGTTCAAGGATATTTAGGTTGCATGTGGTAGATATTTTAGCTTTTTATTCCTCTTCTAAAAATAATTATAGTGAAACTTCCAATATGACCCGTTTGAAGCAGCGAAACCCTAGAATCCAAAGCTTTGAAACAAAATTTTATGCAACCATATAACAAAACAAAAGAAAAGACAAATCACTAACTTGAAAAGTAACCTCTATGAAGGGGAAGTATATTTTACAACACATAAATGAAAATTTCTCGGATGATACAAATGAGAAGGCTACCTTGGTATATATAGGAGTCTAAAGGGTCACAATATAATTAGAGCCTACATAACAATAATAATGTAAGTGCATAAAAATAACAATATTTGGCTTCTATGGGGCAACAATAACAATATGGGAGCTACATGGTAACAAAAATAAAAAAAAGGGGGCTACACTAACAATAACAATAAGGAGGCTACACCAGTATTAGAGGGAGTAGGTATTATAAGAAAACCTCTATAATACCACCACTTTATTATCTAATCGAAAGTGTCCTACAACCCAAATGTAGTGTGCCTCCAAAATCATCTTCGAACACTTAATCAAAGGAATAGAAAGGTGTCCAAGGTGGCATAAACAATGCATCTGGAGGTGGAATTCTGGAACTTCGTTGGTACCCATCAACATCTTCTATGTGGTGGAGAATTCTGGATCATTTCTGTAAAGTCACACCCATTCAGAATTCGTGTTCCTATAAGAAACATGAACAATCATTACTGCCAAAACCAGTGACTAACTAGGGAAATATATATGTTTATATGAAATAATTGTAGGTATTTTACCATTTATGATGGTGGTCTTTCTAAAACTTCCCTATTGTCTTCATAAACTTAAGAGGTGAATGATCTATTTGGATTATCGTATCCTTCCCTAGAATGTAATGTTTCCTATTATGAAACCAGATCACAAAAAAAAAGAAAACATATATTAACCACCTAAGAATTAGCCTTTTTGAGGGGACAACCTCCTCTACTTCACGTAAATGAAAAATTCCTAGATGATACAAATGAGAAGACCGACTTGGAATATATAGGAGTCTAAGGGATCCCTATATAATGAAAGAATAAATAAAAATAGTAATATACGTGCACAAAAATAAAAAATAATGGGCTTCTACGGGGCACAACAATAACAATAGTGGAATTATATGGGGCACAACAATAAGAATATGGGGGCTAAATGGGCACAATAATAACAATAAGGGGCTACACTAAAGATAACAATAAGGAGGCTACAGTAGTATTTTAGGGACCTTACATGTCTCTCTCCTTAAAAAAATATTTTTTCCTCAATGCTTGAGTAGTTTTGGATGCTTATGTATAAAATTAGCATCCTCCCATGAAGAATCTTCAACGGTTAAGTTCTTATTTCCGTGATTGCTTCATGCTCGAATATGATTTTCCTTCTTATTCAACTGCTGAAAATATTGTTTGAACTTGAAGCTTTTCACTGATAACCTTCTTAAGCATGAAACATTAAAAACTTGGCGTACTTGGGAAGATGTACACAACTCTAATTTTTATTCCATAGTATCAATATTTTGAAACACCTTGTAAGGACCACAATAATTGGGTAATAATTTACTATCATTATTGTCTTTCTTGATGGACATTTGTTTATATGGTTTTCCCCATAAAAATACCCAATTCGCTACATCAAAATTTATTTCACTCTGATGTTCATTTGATTTTTGTTTCATTCGATCTTGTGCTATAGTGAAGTTATCCGTTAAGAGTTGGAGAAGTTGTTTCTGATGGTTGATGTGATATTCCACTTCTTAAATCTTAGAATTTCCTCTTCAAGATTATCTATTGGATGGTGGATGATATCCATAAAGTTCCATAATTGGGGTCATGTTCGTTGCAATATGGAAGGAAGTGTTATACCACCATTAAGAATGAGGTAACCACTTGACCCATCATGTTTTTTTATAATATATAAAAGAAAAAAAGGTACCCTTACAAACATTTGTTCACTATCTCAATTTTCACATAATATTGTGGATGATAACATTAACTATGAGCTAATTGAGTACCATGACAAGAAAATAATTCTGTCAAAACACTTTTAGTGAAAACGGGATCTCAGTCACTTACAATATTTTTTTGTTTTCCATGTAGATTTTGAAGTGTTTCCATGAATGTAGTAGGACCTATATTGGATTTAAAAGGATGAGATAATGCAAAAAAGTGTGCATACTTGGTAAGTCTATCAATTCCCGCCATTATGAAAATATTTACCTTCGACATGGGTGAGCCTGTGATAAAATCCATTAAGACATCTTCTGAACGTTGACTTGGAATGGCTACATTTTGTAACAGACCCGAGGTCTTATTTTTCTCAACAATATTTTGTTGGAAAAACAAACGTTCTCCCAAAAAATTTTGAATATAATATTTAATTCCATCCCATAAAATTCCTTCTTGAACCCATGGTAAGTTTTTAAAAATCTCGAGTTCCCTCCTAATGGAGAGGTGTGCATTTCCAAAATAATATTTGGTTTTATTTGGGAAGTCTTACATAGGTATGAGTGATATTTATATCATAATGAATCAGTTTTCTAGATAAATGTATTATATGTATTAGGATATTGTTATAATTTTTGAATGATTATCCACAAGTCTTCATCATCCTTTCATTCATCCCTTGCTTCACTTATCCAATGAGGTTGGATAACAAAAATAACACATGGAAATGTGTCCACATCCTCATCTTTTCTTGAGAGTGCATCTACGGCAATATTTTTTCCCTTTTTTGTAGATGAGTTTAAAGTCATAATTTAAGATCTCTGTAACCCATTTTGGCTCATCTTTTGGAGATAATATTTTTTCCAAAAAGTATTTAAGACTATCATTATTTTATTTTTACCTTGAAATGTATTCCCATTAGGTAAGCTCGGTAGTTCTTTAGTGCATGTAGTATTTACAACATTTCCATCTCATAAATAAGTTTGAGTAATTACTTTCCCTTTATAGGGTGACTTTCAAAAGCAACGGATCTTCCTTATTGGATTAAAACAACACCAATTCAATTTCGGGCATCACATTCCACTATAAAGGTTTTTGTGAAGTATGGTGTAGCTAAGACCGGTGGTTGGTACATTTCCTCTTTAAGATGTTCAAAGGCCTTAGCTTCTTCCAGAGTCTAAGAAAAGGGATCTTTCTTTAGTAATTTTGTAAGAGGCACTTCTATTCTCCCATAATTCTTAACAAACTTGTGGTAATACCCTCTCAACCTAAAGAATCCTTGAACATAAATTAGGGTTGTGGGGATTTTCCATTTCTTAATGGAATTAATTTTTTTAGGGTCTATCTTAACACCCTCATGAAATACAATATGACCGAAATATTACACCTCTTGTACTCCATAGAAACATTTGGAGATTTTTTCATATAATTTTTTCTCTTCCAATATCTTGAGCACCCTCTCAACATGTTGAATATGATCATTCCAAGCCTTATTGTAGATTATTATATCATTAAAAGTACTAACACAAATTTTCTAAGGAAGGGCTTGAAAATGGAATTCATCAAACCTTGAAATCTTGCAGGTGCATTAATAAGGCCAAAAGGAATGACCAAAAATTCATAATGAGTTATGAATATTGTTTTTGAATTTATTTATTATTCATTCTAATTTGATGATATGTTGAACAAAGAACCATATTGGTGAAGTAAATTGATGCATGTAATTCATCAAACAATTAACCAATGACATGAATCAGAAATTTATGTTTAATAGTAAGATTATTGATCTCCCTATAATCTACACACATATGCAATGATCCATCCTTCTTGTGCACCAATACTACTGGAGCAAAGAAATAAATTTGGCTATGTTGAATTTTACTGACCTCTAGCATTTCTGCAACCATATATTCAATTTCACTCTTTTGGGCATAGGGATATCTATGCGGCCTAATTTTTAGAGGAAAAAATAATATATTAATGCGAAAAAAATGATCATAATCACGAATAGGTGGGAGGCTTTCAAGAGTCTCAAACACCTTGGAACTATTTTTCATGACTTTTTACAAATCTAGAGATATGGGTGATTTCGATGTTTGAACCTTTAGTGAGCATAATTGTGTAATTATGATCTATTTTTCAATATTTAAAAACTTTTTGATGCTATTAGAGGTGATTATATTCCCTCGTTATCCTATGATGCACCTTAGTTCAATTTCCTTTCCTTCCGAAAAGAAATGAAACAAATTTCTTGAATATTAAAGCCATTGACCCCAAATATTTTAACCATTGGATGCCTAGTAAAACATCAACAACACCCATTGGAATGGAAAGAATTGGAATCAATATCAATACATATACAACCATGATTATCTTGTTATTATTGGACTTTCGAGACAATTTCATAGTTCCCCCATTTGCAACCATCACTTGACACTATGGAGATTGATATATAAAGAAAATAAATTCCTTAGCTATCTTAGAATGAATAAAATTATCGGTAATACTGAAATAAATGAACACCATTACCTTTTTCTTCTTCTATATCATCTTTTCTTGAGAGTTTGAGGAGTATTAATTCTTTCCAATGCATTACAATATATGTTCAGATTCATTTCTTCTTTTTCTAGGGTTGGTCCTTGATTTATATCCTCTTCTTTTGATGTTTCTTGTTAGGATTGTCTTCCTTCTCTTGAAAATCTATGTAAAATAATTAATTCTTAACAGAATTCTGAGCTTTAATGTATTTTCTATCACAACTGTAACAAATCCATTTTCCTCTTTGTTCCTATAGTTTTTGGGTGTCAGCATTTTATTTTATGGGAGGTTAAGAGCATCAACACTTCCATGTTTATAATTGTGAGCTATGGACTTCCTTGTTCCCATAATTTTTATTTCAACTTTTCTTGCCACCCAAAATGTCATATCAAATGAATTAGGTTCCCAAAGGTGAACCTCATGTTGTATGTTATCATTTAAAGTCCCTATGAATAAATCAATCATATTCTTTCATGGAATATCAGTTACCTTGATATTTATTTTTTTGGAGTCCTCAATGTTCTTGGCCAATGAACCCTTTTGTTTACAATTTATTAGTTGGCTAAAGAAGGTGTTTATCCTTTTATCCTCATAGTGTTCTATCATTTCCTCCATAAACATTAACCAAGTGGAAATTTTTTTATGAGAACAAATCCATCGAAAAAATACAAAATGTTAGGATTCTAAATATAAATATGAAATTCGTACCCTTTATGAGTGTTGCACATGATGTAAAACAAATTTTCCTCCATCTATAGTATCCATGTTACCCTATCTTTGCCAACAGAATTCCTCAAATTGATATTTGTAATTTGGTTTGCCTTAAACCAAATGTAAGAGTCTCTCAAACCATGATTAACATTCATTTGTTTTCATCATCAGTTCCACTAACCTTCCCTGGTATACCTCTAAACCATTCATGTCATCTTTTATTTATGCTTCTAAATCATCCGTGTTGCCTTTTATTTTTACTTGTAAACCTTCCGTGTGCCCTTTTAAGCCATCCATGTCCCCTTTTAGTTCATCTTTAGTTTCTCTTTGTGAGAGAAAAAATTATTTCACTTGGTACCATAATTTTGATATATCATGTTGCAATTCTTCCTCTTCATGGATCATAATAGAGCTTTATGAGGGATTATTCAGTATACAATTATTTTTTGCGAGGGGAATTTAGAACAAAATATTGATATATTTTCTTGAATATTCCATTAGAATCACTTCAAAATGATATTTCAAAAAACAATTCTGCAATTTTAAAGCCAAAATACACACATTTTTCCTGCTTTAGGAGATCGAAATTGAAATGGTTGTATATCTATAATTTTTGCCTTCCAAGATCTAAACCTTTGTCTTGTGGTAGCTCTATGAATATTATATTCAACACCACAAGTAAGACTGAGATTGGAATCCTCAACCTAAACTTATGCTGAATATCCCATGCTGACCTGGTTATGGACTCGTTCATTAGAGATAAATTGTATGAAATTCCATGTGCTATTGTTTCAACCTTCCTCCATGAAAAAGATATATGAAAAGATAAGTTTTGTATAATTTTAGTTGTTTTTTATGAAATTCAAATCCAATTCTTATAGAGGAAGTTATGACAATTTTCCCTAGGTAATATATTTAAGACTAAGTTCTCTAGCATGTAAAACCCCTAACCTCTTTGAACCATATCTCATAAAATATAGCGAACAAAAGTTTGAACTTGTTTTTCGAAGTTCACTAAGATTTTAGATCCATGTGGTAGAAATTTTTGATTTTTAATCCTCATCTAGAAGGCGTTATAGAAAAAATTCCAATATGACCTATTTGAAGCAATGAAACCCTAGAATCCAAAGCTCTAATACCAAATGTTCTGCAACCATATATATATATATATATATATATATATATATATATATTAAAAATTTGAAAATTAGTCTCTTAGAGGGTGAAATCTCGTTTACATCTTATAAATGAAAGATTATTGGATGATACATATGAAAATTCCACCTCGGTATATATACGAGTCTAAGGGGTAAGAATATAATCAAAGCCTACATAAAAATAATAGTGTAAGTGCATAACAATAAAAATAATGGGATTGTATGGGGAAAACCAATAAAAATAAGGGTGATAGACTAACAATAACAATAAGGATGCTACACTAGTATCATGGAGACCAAGTATTGTAGGAATACTTATATAGTACCACCATTGTCTCCTCTATGCCCACTTCTCCTACAACCCAACTATAGTGTGCCTCCAAAATAATATTGAAACACTTATTCAAGGAACCCAAAGGTTTCCATTGTGGCATAAAAAATGAATACTGGAGGTGTAATTATGGAACTTTCTTGGCATGCATCAACATTTTTTATGTGGTGGAAAATTCTGGATCATTTTTGTAAAGTTATGGCCCTCCAAAATTTTAATTCTTGCAAGGGCTGAGAAATGTTGTTAACGCCACAACCCATGGTGATTGAGGCCATCTAAATTTTTAGATGAAATTTTTATAGGTATGTGGAACATTTCTAATGGAGGTTGTTCTACAACTTCCCTAGTGTCTGTAAAAACTTTAAATGTTAGTGATCTGTGTGAATGATCATCTCCTTCCCCAAAATGTAATGTTTCCAATAATCACAAGCCTTCGTGATGGAATACATCTCTTTATAATAGGTGAGGTATTTTTGAAGTGTATAAGAGAGTGTGTTACTACGATAGGCCATTAGATTCCTTTACTAGGTGAGAGCCACACCAATGGCATAGTTAGAGGCATCTGTGTCAATTTCAAATTGTTGTTGCATGTCTAATAATGTGAATATTGGTGCAAAGAAAAGGTGGTTCTTCAACTATTACCTTCGTAAATTGATTCAAAGGCCAAGTGATTTGAGATAATCACCATATGAAACCTTTATAGAAATTGGGAAGGCCCAAAAATGTGGGAAGCTTTGTTACAGTGGTTGGGTTTGGAAAATTTTGAATGACTTGGATGTTTGCTGGATCTACATGCATACCTTACTCGTCAATGATGTAACCCAAACGTTGGACTTTGTTCATGCCAAAGGTGCATTTTTCCAAGTTAGCACATAATTTGTCTTTCCGCTAGGTTTAAGGAACCATTGAATATGTTGCAAGTTTTCTTCCCAAATCTTTCTAAATATGATCATGCAATATAGATTTGCAACCACAAATGAGTTGTTGAAGGGCTAAAGATGTCATCCATCAACCTCATAAATGTTACAGGGGATTTTTTCAACTTGAAGGATATGACCAATGATTCAAAAAGGCTCTCATTATACTTCAGGGAGACCTTCCATACATGCATGGGTTTTATTGGAACTTGGTCATAGACAGACTTGAAAATAATCTTGTTGAAGTACTTTCCCACCATGAGTGGTTAAATAAGGTCACCAATTCATGGGATTGGATATTATTTCTCCACAATGATTTTATTGATTGCATAACAATCAATGCAGAGTCCCGAAGTCTTATCATTATTTTTTGCAAGTAAAATTAGGCTCCCATAACGTGAGGAAATTGGTCAGATGTCCCCTTTTTTTAGAAAATCCTATATCTACCTCTTGATTTCTTCATTTTATAGAAGATAGTTGTGGTATATTGGCCATTGCGTAGAGCTTCTCTCTGAGCCATATCAATCATATGCTTGATTAGATAGTTCAAAGGTTCCCCTATAGGTGAAAATAAGATTTCCTTGTATAGTTCCATGACCTTGTCCACATGCTTCTACTGCTTGGAGGAACCCTTCCTCGGGGCCATAGATTTTACCATGATCTTCCCCTTACTTCGAGAGAAAATAAAAAAGAAAATTGATTTCCCAGTCTAGGAGATGATCTTACTACACTTCTTAGTAGAAACCAAAGAAATGGTGTTTGGAAGTGCTACCTTCGGTATCCTCTATATATTATTTTCCAAAGTAATAATAAGAATGTGATGCCTATACTCATACAAAGCATGAATATTCCAAAATTTTGTTTTTCCTAATAATACATCACAAACTTTAAGGGGATAAAAATCACAAAATACCTCACATATGAAGGGTTTGATGTTTTAGGGGAAGAAACGATACTATCTGACATGAAGATATTGCCCTTGGTGGAGCCATCCAATGGTTTATGACTGCAGGTGTGGTTTTTTTGGTAGGCCCAACCACTTAACAACCTCTACTGATATCAGGTTATTTTTTTTCCCACTCTCAATAATGAACAACAATGGAGAACCCTTCACTGACAACTATGAGTGTAGCATATGTTCCCCCTCCCCTGGATCTTCAGGCTCAATGTTTTGGACCTCGGTGGCGACAATGATGGTACTATTTTCTCCATCAATAATATGTTCCCTCTTGTCATTCCCCCTGTAAAATTCTAGCTTAGAGTCACAACATGCATCTGGCTCTGAAGCTTTTAGTTAGCCACCAGTGACTTCTTAGCATGTCACTCATTTATGTTGTGGGTGGGGCTTTTGGGGGACTCACAACACTTTCTAATAGCCTTCTTTTCCTTCGTGACACTATTATTTTCTTGCAACTTTGATGGGTTGTCCTAGGTCACTCAACCATGTCTCTATCCTTTGTTCTTTTTTTCTGATGTAACATTTCCTTGCTTTCGACTCATACATTAAAATTATCACTTCTTCTATTTATACTTTTGCTAGATCATCACAACATATGGGTACACTGCGCCAAAACAAGGAGATATCCAAGAAATCCATTTATTCATAGATATATTTGTGCATATATACATTCTACTTGGGTATCATATGCCAATCAGAATCCTTGATACCGAACTTCCTACGCAGGGTATGGAAAATATTTGTGAACTTCGATACATCTTGGTCCCTTCCCTGCTATGGTGTGGTCCACTTTATGTAGTTATATTCATAGCTTCTAACAGGTTAATATTGTTCCTCGATGACATATTAGAAAAAATTCCAAGATGGTGTGGCTAAAAATAGTGAGGGTTCTTCCTCTTCTATCTCCTCATAGTAAGTTTCCCATGAGTCCTTGACATAGGGGGGATACTTTTAGGAGTGAAAAACTAATATTTTCCCTATTGGAAAAATTATGGACTAAAAAATATCCTTCTAGCAGATTTCGCCACCTATATAGCACATATGCATCTATTTAGAATTCAAATATGAAAATGTCAAATTTAACTTATACCTTAAAGGGGGAAGTTCCTTCAAAGATACTGTTGGATGAAGATGCTTCACCTCTTGATACTCCCTGAAGGATCTTGGAAATATTTTCTATCATCTCGTTTGTTTGATCCTCAATGAATTTTTTGAGAAACATTTTTAAACGTTGTCTTTCTCCCTCGTATTTATTTTATTTTTCCATGGGAGGCCATTGTGGTCAGTGAGGCTGATCTTCCAAGGGTTCAACTAGTTCAAGTGTCAAATTCCTATACCCAGACCCCATTAGGGACATCAATAGAAGAAAAAAGAAACAACATATCACTGTTATACAACTGATCCAAATTTATGCAGGAAAAAAATTAAATATAAATTTAGAGAAAAAAAAATATATAGTGAAACATTACTTCAATTAATAAATATAAACTCTTGAAATTTTTTCACATACAAAAAAAAAAAAAAAAACTATCTCGAGAAATGGAAGCATATCTCTGAGAAGCAATGTGATGGATAAATTCCTTCTAAACTATTTCAAAATGACATTCAACAACCTTTTTATTATTTATAAGCAATAAATAATCCTAAAAACCCAAAAACCTAACCCTCGGACATGAGGCAACAAACGTTTGTGGGCCATGTTTGGATTAGCTAGAACTCCAATCTCCTGAGGCGATATTCTGATCATATGATCTTCGTTTGGAACACATGATAACTCGTTAGCGAGATCTATTGAAGGAAAAAAATAAATCCTTGTAGAACCATTCCCGATGAGTTATAAGATTTGTAATACACTAGAATTTATAGCTATTATATTTTATGTTAGATAGGAAAAATGCTATGTACACCTATGAAACAATTATGCTGATGGAAGAATTGTAATTTTTATATAGTAATATTTATTTAGGAAAATATGTACAAAAATTGAAAAGAAAGAGAGTAGAGAGATCTGAAATTCTAATCTGTGAGGATAGGATAGAATCTCATACTTTCCAAAATTCTCCAAAAAAATCCTTTGGAGAGAAATAAAATTTGAAAAAATTAGATAAAATAAAATATGTAAGGATTCCTTAGTAAGAAGAAATTTATTGGGAAGACGTAATAAAAAAAACACCGAGGAAAACTGAGTTTTAAAACAAAACTTTTGTGAAAAAGAAACAAAAGTAAAATCATATCCTATTTGAAACAATAGCCGAGAATAACGAGACACCGTTATGGAAAATTGTTTGGGAAAGTTGGATTAAAAGTGCCTTCACTAGTTTGACAAGAGGTTTTCAACACTGGGAGAAACATTTAGATCTCTGCTTGGGGGATATCTCTGAGGAGAAGCTCGTGGATTAGAGGAGAATAATATTTAGAATTGATATGGAATATCTATACAATTGGTATGCCTTAGATATAAATTTTAATATTCAATTCTATTTGATGTTAGTGAGGAATGAAGGTTCTCGGGACTTTACAGGTGGAATTTAGTACTAGTTTCACATTTAAGAAGATGGAGGTAGTACAACATAATGTAGTCCTATAGTGACAACCTAATACGGTAAATGTTATTGAAAATTTTATTTAAATATGTATGGTATGGATGATACTTTTAGTATATCGTGATATTATAATCTCATATAGAATGTCTACAACCATTCGGTAATACTGGGAGATAGATGTGTGGTTATATAAGAATTAATAGAAGAATAAATTTCGAAAAAAAATCTCCCAATAGGAGGCTAAATCTAAATTGACAGAAATTTTATATTTGAACAAAAAAAATTCTGCTATCATAATTATATAAATACATGGATAAAAACCTAAGTAAATAACAAAATCTCTTTCAGAATTTCTAAGATGAAATTAAAATTCTAACATAGTGTTTAGATATACAACCCATGATGACGTTGGGAAGGAAACTATATTCGGCATTTTATAAATTTCCCTATGATACTTTGTCTATTGATATCATGAACGTGATCAAGAAAAACAATATTTAAAGTGTATAAAATTCTGATAAGGATGAAGGGTATCCATCCTTTCTCAAATTAAACATCTTAACTAGTCTACCAATGTATCTCATAGATCACTTACTTATTCCTATTAGACACATACATAGTAATTTAATTTAGCCTTAATAGTGGTAGACATAACAGAAAGGAAAATATGGAACAATAACTCGTTTAGAGCACATTAATAAATAAGGTCATAGTATTTAGGTTAATTTTGTACAATGAACTGTTGTAAACCTTCCAGCAGTATAAAACATATGAAAAGACTATGTAATATAGCAAATTATGTGCGTAAAATTATGGGTTGAAGAACGATGGAAATTTATACAAAAGAAAATATATTAAGTAATGAACCACGGTATCACACTCAAAAATATGTTAAAGAATAAATTTTAGTTGTACAACATATAGTCAAGTTCATGAAGTCTATTAATTACACACAAATTTCTCTTTAACACTTTGGCTAGTTGGGCCTAACTCTGAGAGTTCAATCTAGGAGCCAACAAGAGAAATGTCAGAAATACAAGGACATAAGCACCAATGTCTTGAATTCCAGAGAATCTAGGGCAATTTACCTCGAAGGCATCACGAGGATAGATACATAAGGGCTCTTTTTGGTAGCTACACAAACTACTTTAAAATTCTCCAGTGTACAGGCATACCTGTAACACTAAGTAGAGAAATCCCATAAGAACATGTACTTATGAGAATAACAAATCAAGGGAGATCATAATGATAGGGAAGGATATAATTATTTACCTAATAACTGAGCAAACTCAATAGTACTTGAACTTGTGAAAAATACAGTGAAATTGTTATTTTAAGACAATGATAAGTGTTGATAATTAAAAGCATTAGCCCATTAAACTAGGAAATATAGGAAACTAGACTAAATATTAAACAAGAAAAATTGATGAGAGTATTAACTAGAGAGGAGACGCAGAAATCCATGACGATACTGCGTTGTTTGACCTGTTCCAAAATTAAACCCATTAATACCATACCACAAACCTATAACCCAAACCCCAATGTAAAATGAAAAAAAAGAAACATGATGTCGTAGAAATAAGGATCATGATAGTGAAGGTTACCTTTGAAGAAGAGGGGACGTTGTATCGTCCTATAACCAAAAGCTGAAAACCCACATCCTAAATTGAAGCAACTAAGATAGTTAGTGCCTGGAAAAGTTTAGAAACCAAACGAATTATCTAAAAAAAACCGAAATTCCATAATTGCGAGAGGCAGAGGGTATACCTAGGTTGCATAGTGTTAGTCCTTCTCGCCAGCATTGCAAAGGGTAAAATTTCCATAAGATACTGCATTGGAAATACACGAATTCAAAAGTGGTGGAAGAGAAGCCAAACTCCAGGGTTTCTTTCAAATCCATATTCAAAACATGTGGAGGCAAGAGTTAAATTTTAGGGCTTTCATCAAAAGGATCTTCAAATTACAATAAACCCTTATCCATACACTTGCAATGTAGAGGCATAATCATTTAACCAACAAAAAAATGAGAACAAAGTACCTTACGTAGTCAACTCCTCTTACACAGTCAAGTCCTCTAATGAGTGGAGACCTGGAACAAATTCCGCACATGTAACCTAGAAATTTAGGGCTTTTGTGTGATCTAAAATATTTAAAATGAAATGAATGGAACTATATCGATGAATCAGAATTCTAGGAAGTAGAATGATCGGGTTAAGTGCTAATAGAGATATAACTACTCTAGAACAAGGGAAGACATAATAAAACTTTGAAAATATAATTATCTAAAGCCAAGAAAAACCCAAGTGTGGGATTACGTGTTTGAAAAAAACTCTACGACAAGTTTTCTCTGGCAAGTGGCATATTTGATTCTCAGGTAAATGCAAGGGAAAACATAATGTATTCACAATCAGGGAGGAATGCTAGGTCTAAGGAATTTGGAATTCCCCTGCAAGTATTATTTCCCATAAATTTCACGTTTCGAACACAAGTACCATGAGCAACAAAAATATATATTAACGATGAAATACATAAATAAAAAGGTAACTATTTTGCCCCCCACAATAACAATTCCATGGAATAGTGCTTAAAAAAATATTATCTTAGCAAGCTGTAAGGGACACTTAGGTCATGGGAAAACAACATAACAACCTCCTCATGAGAGAGGCCATAGAGGAAGAGAAAGGAAGTTATAGCCTTAGATTTTACAACCTCCATAGTGGACCATAGATCCACTACATGTAAATATACATTGTTCCCTTATATGCCTCAAGGTTTGTGGAGACCACGTGAAGAGAGTAGGGTGCCACATGGCCTCTAACAGATGGGAACCATAGAGTATAACATGTCATCAAAGGAAGGACATTTTCATAAATTTGTGTTGAGTCTTGGAATTTAATTTAATGCATGAGAAAACCATACGAGACCTATTGGCTCAACAATACATTTTAACACCATACCTTTTATGTGAAATTCAAGGGTTAATACTAATGTAACTAAACATATATGTAAATATATCAGTAATATTAAATGGTTAGGGCACCATTATAACCAAACCTATTTGTGCATAAAAAAAACTTAAGGCGATAATTTGAATCCAAACATATTTATGCATAGATATAATTTAAGGGGCTAGGATTCCCTTAGTTATCATAATAAGAGATAGGTGTAATGATTATTAGTGAAGATCAAACAAAGTTTCTAGTTCTTGGGGTGAACTTTTAGCTCAAACCTCATTGCAACCTTGCCTAGAAGTCATTTCGAAAACATACCATGGTACCATAGGAACATCACAAGAAGAATAAAGTTAAGTGGATAGCTAGATTAATGAACCAAACGAGTGATAAAATAAATAAAAATGTTTAGGGACATGACAATATTGCTGCATTTTCCAAAAAAAAAGCAATTTTCGGCCTCAAAATGGACCTAGAAGTTCAAGACCTAAAAAACTACTAATATTTGAGAGTTGTTCTAGAATTAAAGACACTAAATGAAAACGATGTCTGGGGTCCAAGTCGAATAGGCTGTTGGCCACCAATATCTATCTTGATCATTTAGTCATAGGTGTGTTAATTTAACTACTACGATCTAGGACACTTTAGGCCTTAAAATGAACAAAATTTTATTTTTTGGTAGACAACATGGACTGAGCTCAAAAGAACACCATGGATCCATATGAAATATGTATATATTTTAGTTAATTGTCTTTTTTTGTTTATACCTTAGTCAATGGTATTGGAATTGAACAATTTATATACCAATGTTGGTTTTCATATGCTAACTATTATGTTTTTATATAGTGATTACAATCATGCATTATCCAATGAATTAAAACTTTTTTATTTATAACAACATATATCATCTATATATTATTTACTTAGCAAAAAAATTTTACAACACTAGAAAATTCAATGACATAAGAAATCCATTTTATTTTATGTGAATGAGATATCCAATGCTATAAATAATGAAAAAATATAAAGGTTGAAAATACTCAAATGGCAACCAATACTTGATTATTACACTTATTGGTAAGCTATATGTGCCCAATTTCGATAATATGTCCAATAAATTAAGAGAAATGTTAATATGCAATTGTTACATTTATTGGTAACATGCACTCACATAATTCAGATAATATGTTGTGGAATACATCCAACAAATCTCTATTTTTCAAAGACTAATATTTCAAAAAATTTATATTATAGTAGTTTTTGGGCCACTAATTTGTATTATTATTCTCACATCTTAACATCCATTTCATCCATTTGTAATTTTCTTGTATCGCATTATTTATCATAATTTATTATATAATTCCATTTAATAATTGTTTATGCTCTTTTGGATAAATAATACGTGTTCTCCTTTTTTTTTAATAAATTAATGATTATTATGCATGATTTTGCCAATGATGGTTTGTTATTAAATGCGTTATAACATCAATCACTATTTTAGCCTCCAAGATCTCTTCCAAATTGCAGATTTGATCTTTAGCTGATAATTAAATATTCCAACTAAGAAATTCGCTGGGATAGCAGGAGACAATTTTGCATTCAATTTTTTGGGAAAACAAAGAAGAATCCGAAAAATATGATACATGGGTTTTGTGCAGAACATACCAAATTTGTTTTTCCTAAATTCAATGATGATTGAGAGAAACACAAGGTTCTTCGAAGGATAGGTCTACATATTTTATGTTGTGGCTGTTTTCCAAATTGCCCCAATTGTAATTGCCAGATTCGACTTCTACCAGCTAAATCACGATGGAAAGATATTTCAGATCTCATCTTGCTTATTGAAATTTTGTAATCAGTCTATTTCAATTTTTTTTTTGTATATTTAAAATGATGCAAATTAGAGAGAGGAGATAACGCTTAGAGGGTTGGCTATGCAAGGAATTGAGTTGTTTAACCGAACATTATTTTAATGCAATATTAATTTCCTCTTACTTTTGTCAGTTTGTAAGTATATCGCAGCCCTAATTAAAGAGTTGGGCCCACTCTCCGATCAGGTGCTACATATTTCTTCTGTGTTGTTATTTCTATTTCCTGTTTTGCATAATTTGCAGTTACTATGACAATAGACATTTTTGTTGATACTCTTATTGTTGTGAATGCATTGTAACCTTTACAATTTATTACTGCCATCTCTTTATTTGCTGTTACATTGATTGTTTATTTGTTTAAATTATCGAATCCACAATTGATATCAGAATTTTGTTGTTGTATTTGCACATACTTTGTGCGTTCGCCTTGCAATAACTAACACACCTAAATTGATAATTAATGTGGGAAATGGTTTGAATATTCATTCACACTTGGGCACCAACATTTTTGCACCATTACTGGGGAGGCTAACAAATGTGAAAGAACACGATTCATATTGATCTAAGGATCAATCTCTCATCCTAGGGAAGGAAATGTACCCTGCTTTAGGTCCTCAGCGTAGTTGTTATGTTTTTATTTTTGATTGATTTATTAGGAATCAACCTCTCATTCTAGGGAGGGAAATGCTACCCTACTTTAGGTGCTGATCATTACTCATTTTTCTTTTCTTTTCTTTCTGTTTATTTCTTAGAGCCCAATCTATCGTCTTGGGAAAGGAAATGCTACCCTGCTCCAAGTCTCGAGCTTAATATTTCATTAATTTTCTTTCTTTCTTTGTGTTTAAACAACCAATCTATCGTCATCAGGAGGGAAGTTTCACCCTAATCCAGGTCTTGAGCTTTAAGAATTGTTTGATTTTTTTTAATTCCTCTTGTTCTATGAATAGAGATATAAACAAAAAATTCAGAAGAAGACCTCCAAAACTCATAGGATGAGATCAAAGAAGAAAACATCAACACAATATAGAACCCAGTCAAACAACTTCACGATCTGACAAATATTGTAAATCAAGACTATATTAAAGGTTGGTTTCACTCTGTTTTTTTCTTGCAACATCAATCCACAATTTAGCAACTCTTCACACCATCCTTAACAAGGAAGTTGGTCTATCATACCCGTGTATTTATTAATATACATTTTTCAAATATGGGTATGTGCATACTTGATGACTTATTTCGAAAATGGCTTCACTGGAAGTACTCTTATATGTAAGTATATTCTATTTCTCAAATTAGAGTAGTGTAGTGTAGAATATAGAATGAATAAAGACATAAATAAATAAATTTCTTTATATGTAAAAATAGTTGTTTTTGTTGCAACACGTTGTGAAAATTAACATCGGTGATCAGTATTAAAATTTATTTATGTATGTAGATATATTATATTAGAAAATGAAATTTATACAAACAATCATATTCATTTTGATCACATTCTTGGAAAAATTCCTTGATTATCATATCTTATGGCTTGCGAGCTTGATGAAAATTCCAAAAAAACAATCGGGACAACCATGTTTTGAGAGACCTAATGGGAATATTTTCAGGACCTGTTTCTATCGCACGTATCCGTTTATGTATACTTTCTAACTCAATTTGAATCTCTCGATTTTGATTTGAAATGAACAAGTTATGACCAAAACAATGGAAGGATGTCTAATAGGCAGCTCAGAAAGAGAGTTGGGACAATCCATTTTTGGAGGCCTAAATGACTAGATTTTGGAAACCTATTTCTATGGTATACTTCCATATGAATATAGTTTACAAAAAAAATTGAATCACTTTATTAAGATATAGTATGAGGATTTTATGCCGAAAATAATGACTATTTATTGTAAATTAACACTCTTGAAACTTTGTTTTCACGGCTATTCACAAGCTTATTTAACCCATCAATTATTATTTTATTAAAACCCTGTTACTATTGGGGATAGATACAAGAATCTAATTAAATCTCCAATTTGAATTATTTCAATCCATCATCAATGAAAAATTTATGCTTAAAATATCAACTATTGGTCTGAGCTGGAAAATTCAAAATGACATTGTTATGCAAGTTGTTCTAAGAAATTTTAACATACCATTACAAGAAAATTTTAAAACATGTTTCTATTGGAGACGTCTCTCTGAATTCACTTTTATTTGGCTTTTAAATCACTAAAAATGGACGAAAAAAAGAAGTTATGATTTAAACACTGTTGGTTAGTATGGTTGGCCACCACTCTCCCCCAAGTAAGAAATTAATTTTACTTTGCTATTTTTTCCCATGGATTTGTTTTATAGAGTAACTACTTGTTTTTTTTCCTATTTCTTGGATTGGATAGTCTAATCACCTCTCTTCTTCCATGATTTCATGTTTTAATGCAGGTAGACATTGTTTTTTTTAGGTCCTAGGAGAATAAATGAGGTCAATTTATGAACAAGTGATTCTTGAAGGCAATGATAATGAAATAAAAACATTTTCAAAGACTTTTCCTCATAGAGAGAAAAAAGTGAATACTTTTCATCAATTAATGAATTTATAACATGAGAAATGGGGAATTAATTTCTATTTTAAGATCAAAGTCATTTCTGAAAAATAATTTTTCCATTCATACAGCATTCACAAACAGCATTGCTGCAACAAAAATCATAACCATTGTAACTTAAGTTATTTATTTATTTATTGGTTTTCAATAAAGAGTCACTTATTTTCTGATTTCTTTTATGTTCTTATGCTTCAGGTATTATTTATTTCAAAATCACATTTTCTTTGTTTTTTTCTCAAAATAAAAGAAGTGAATTCTTAAGTTTCATGATGCTATTACTCCGGAAATTTTTTCTAAGTGTTGGATGTTGTTACTCTGTCAATGCTATGATATTAATCTATCACTGTTGTTACTCCAAATTTTGTTTTTAAGTGTTGGATGTTGTTACTCTGTCAGTTTTGTGAATCTGTCACTGTTGTTAATCTAGAAAAATTTTCTAAGTGTTGGATGTTGTTACTTCATCGATGCTGTGAATCTGTCACCGTTGTTTCTTAGAATTTTTTTTCTAAGTGTTGGATCATGTTACTCCGTCAGTGCTATGAATCTGTCACTACTATTACTCTAGATTTTTTTTCTAAGTGTTGGATGTTGCTACTCTGTCAGTGTTTTGAATCCATCACTGTTGTTACTCTGGAAAATTTTTCTAAGTGTTGGATGTTGTTACTCCATCGGTGTTGTGAATCTGTCACTCTTGTTACTCCACAAAAAAAATTCTAAGTGTTGGATGTTGTTACTCCCTCAGTGTGGTGAATCCATCACTGCTGTTACTTCAGAAATTTTTTCTAAGTGTTGGATGCTCTTACTCCATCGGTGTTGTGACTCTGTCACTATTGTTAATCCATTAGTGCTATGAATCCATCAGTGTTGTGACTCTGTCACTTCTATTAGACCTTTAGTGTTGTTACTCCTTCGGTGGTGTTACTCCGAAATTTTTTCTAAGTATCCAATGTTGTTACTCCTTTGGTGCTATTAGTCCTTTGATGTTGTTACTCCAGGAAATTTCTAAGTGTCTGGTACTATTACTCCTTTGATGTTGTTACTCCTCTGGTGATGTTATTGGATGGTGATATTTTTCTAAGTACTTGGTGTTGTTACTCCTTCACTATTGTTACTCTGCTAAGCTAAGTCGCCAGGTATGTCCTCAACCAACTTCATAGATTCAATTCGTATTTTACATACGACATGACCAACTATGGCTGATGACAGACATACTTTACTTGGGGGGGTGGTCTTGTATTTAGTAATAAATATGATTATTATGGTAATTCTTGTCAGGAATGATTCACTCTTAATTCCTGATTATTTTGTAAAGTCACTGATACTCCTTCATGTCACCTTCCTAACATCATTATTTTTCCCCTTTCCATGTTATTACCTAAGTCATGGTTGTTTCTACCTCAGTCACAACTATTGTTGTTGGCCAATTTTCAAGTTGGATTCAACATGTCTAGGTCTTTCTGATTTGTTTTTCTCTTTGTTGAATGTGAAATACTTTTAATGGTCTAGGCCCTCCTTGACATAATGATTGGGTAGTCAATTTATCTTTGTTTATCTATAAACATAATCATATTTTTAAGGAATAACTATGCAAAGATGATGTCATCATGCCATCTTTTAAGTTTCCTAATTGGTCAAGTTCTTGATGTTATAAAATTTATGACGACGACCACATAATTGTGTTTAAATATTTCCACCATTATCTAATGAATTGTTCCTCAACCACAATCTCAGAAATGAAAAATATATTTATCAAAATTCATTTGAAGGTTATTATTTTTTGAGAAGCGAAACTATCAAAATTTAAAATAGAAACTGCTTAAATTTTTACGCCATCCCTAGCTCTTAATGCGTTGACCTGCCACCCCATCTGCTAAGTAATATTTTCTTGATTAACAATAAACATAGTTGAATTTTAAACATAAATATTCAACTAGAGGATAGTAGGTCTCATAACAAGCTGACCTACCATGATCATAGGTCCTAATAAAGTGGCATTACCACTACTGGTCACCAAGCCATGCTAATGGTCTTTGGTAAAAAAACTGAAGAACAAAAGGTGTCATCATGAGCCGAATTTTTCAATTTTTTTAGATCCAGTGAATGGAATTTTTATTAACTCATTACCATGCCAGAACAATGATATTTAGTGGACATATAAGTAAATTCAAAGGATTTTGTAACTATGTACTCATTTCTTATAGATGGGACACTGGCATCTCAATGGGTTGAAATAACATCCCTGTTAAGGCTATGGAAGCCTGCTGGAATCAGTGGCTATGCCTATGGTATATAAGTTAATTTAATACTATGATCTACTTGGTTACCTTGTTTTCTCAAAACTAATTTCCGATAAAGATGATTGTTGCATATACAAGGTTTTCTAGAACACATGGTCGAAGGGGTAATATTTAATTAGTTCTTAGATGATGGTGGTTATGGTATATATCTATTACTGTGTTATAAATATTTACTTTACATGTCAGAGATGAAACTATTAGTATATTTGATATTTTACATTTTGTATCATTTAATCCATCATTCCTTTTTTCTACAAGTATCATATCTTTAACGAAATATAGTTTCTTTGCACAATCAATCACCATTTATTCATATCTTAACAACACCACTACTATTTTGAGGTAGAATAAAGAGGTATGATTATGATTTTGAATCCAAATTAATTGGATAGAATGTGAGAAGAAAAGACTCATATAACTAATTCTCATATTTCTTGTCCTCATAACAACCAAATCTTATGGGTATAGGGAATGCATCTTTTCCCTTCTTCTCCATTATTATCCCATGCCATTCACAATATGATTATGTCACTTTTATATGTAATGAGTTAATTGAGGTGATGAATTATTGATTAAGGATACTCATGACATGTTTTAAATATGACATGGAAACTAATAAGTTTGGTGGAAGGAAATCATGCTACACTTTATAATTAATTTTTTACAGCTTGCATGGCTTCCACCTTCTGCATCACTTTCAACATCAGCTTAGCCTACATCAGCTTCAAGAAATGTCAATCCATACATGCCATTCCACATTTTTATGGAGGTAAAAATTAAGGTAAAATAGCATAAGTTTTTTATTTATTAAAATTTTAGGAGAATATCATGAAAAACCATTAAGCATTATTCACTCATATTTTTCAACCATTATTTCCCCCTTTTTTTACCACTTCCCATTTTTCAAAGACACGAAATCTTTCATTTTGGGCTAGTGTTACTTTCACTATCATGAACATGCCATTTAATTCTTTATCATCCATCGATATCCTTATTCATTCTCAAAATCTCCTTTATTCCATGTTACACACCAAAAAAATATTTCAACCATGATTGTAGCGATGACCTCAATTTGTTTTCTAATGTAGCATGAGGGCATGTTAATTCTCCATTTTGGGGGAAAGGTTGCTATACATGATGAATTATTTCTCGTTTCTTCCTCGTTTAAGGTATACAATCCTAAAATTGATTTGTGTATATCCTTAAAACTATGAACTGGACTCTTGTGATTTTTGGACAATAAAGAGGTATCATTAAACCAAAAAAATTTCAAGCTAAAAAAAATTGTTAATTCCAAAAAGATCATGCATTATTAATACAAGCATTTTTTTAATGTATTGAAATCTTTTCATTGCACTGATCTGATTTTTGGATTGGAGAAGCATTGATATAGTATAAATTTTCTTACAAAATTTCAGCAAAATCTCGTTTATTATGAAGTTTGTATTTTCTTGTATCATACTTTTTTGCAAATTCATATACATATGGTTGAGAGCATACATGAAAATTATTTTAAGGAAGAATTTGAGGAAGAAGCCTTCTCTTCCATCAATATCATGCGTTGGGGTGAGAATTTTTATCATTGCATTACAACTTGGTTAATACAAAGGCATTGGGTTACATGAGGACATGCAACATACGCATTTTGGGGGAGATGTTGGGCCACTAATTTGTATTATTATTATCACTTCTTAACATCCATTTCATCCATTTATAATGTTCCTTTATCACATTATTTATCATAATTTATTATATAATTCCATTTTATAATTATTTATGCTCTTTTGGATAAATAAAACTTGTTCTCCTTTATCTTAAAAAATTACTGATTATTATGCATGATTTTTCCAATGATGGTTTATTAATGAATTCGTTATAACATCACTCACTATTTTATCCTCCAATAACTCTTCCAAATTACAGATTTGATCTTCAGCTGATAATTAAATATTCCAACTCAAAAATTCGTTGGGATAACAAGAGATAGTGTTGCGTTGAACATTTTGGGGAAATGGAGAAGAATCCTGAAAATTTGAGACATGGGCTTTGTGCATAAAAAACCAAATTAGTTTTCCATCAAACAATTTTCCAAAATTCAGTCTTGATTGAGAGAAACACAAGGTTCTTTGAAGAAAAAAATTGCAGATTTTCTATTGTGGTCATTTTCCAAGTTGCCCCGATTGTAATTGCCAGATTCAACTTTTTCCACTTGAATCATGATGGAAATATATTTCAGATCTCATATTTCTTATTGGTATTTTGTAATCAATCTATTTCCCTTTTCTATTTGTATAGTTAAAAGGACACAAATTAGAGAGGGAAGATAATGCATAGAGGGTTGGCTACGCAAGGAATTGAGTTGTGTAACAGAACATTATTTTAATGCAAGATTAGTTTCTTGTTGCTTCTATGATTTTGTAAGTATATCACAACCATAATCAAAGAGTTCGACCCACTCTCCGATCAGGTGTTGCATATTTGCTGTGTATTGTTATTTCTATTTCATTTTATGTATAATTTTCAATTATGACAGTAGACGTATTTTATGATAATATTATTGTTGTGAATGAATTGTAAGGTTTACAATTTATTACTTCCATCTCTCTATTTTTTGTTATAGTGATTGTTGCTTTGTTTAAATTATCGAATCCATGATTGATATCAGAATTGTGCTATTATATCTACACATATTGTGCTTGTTAGCCTTGCAATAACCAACACAACTGGATTGATAATTAATGTGGGAAAGGGTTTTAATATTCATTCACACTTGGACACCAACAGTAGCATTTAATTTTATTGATTTTCAATCACCACTTTGAACATTCTCTCTCATCAAGTTATGTTTATACATCATTTCTTCATCATCTATAGCTGATATCGTACTTTGTTCATTTAACCTAATGATTTATGGTCAATTTTTATTTATGGTTTATTTCTTCATGTTCGATGTTTCTACAAGCACCGGGAATTATATGCTCAGTACCTGCAGAACATTCCTCTAAGACTAGTCACCGTGTATGCCCCGAATATGTGGATACAATCTATAATGAAAACCATTGTTATAAAATAAATATGTATGAGGCTCTGGAAATCATAAATAATCCCGAAAAATCAACAAAGATAGTGGGGTTTAAGTCAGTAGGATTTCAGTCCCCCTACCCATGCAATACTATAATCTCCAATCAACCAATATTCCTTCCTTAAGCACCTCGTCCCCTTCTATTCCTTAATTAATATCATTAATCATTAATGATATTAATTAAGAAATGGAATAATTTAAGATATAATAATAATTTCATTACATTAATAAACTAACTTAATTTAACTTAATTAACTTAAAACTAGCTTAATTAATATCATTAACGCCTAACCTCTTAAATAAATTAAAAATATTAAAAATTTATAATATAACTACTATATATATATATATATATATATATATATATATTTAAATTAATATTTAAATATATTAATTTAAACGAATTTAAATTAATGAGATTTAACTTAATATTAATACATTCAATGTATATTTAAATTAATACTTATAGATATTAATTTTACTTTCAACTTATACCAATATTATGAGAATTGATTTCATAGTGTCATGCATTTTTCATTGTCCGATCTCTCTATTTATATTATATTTTTCTCATTCGCTTCTTCTATAACTTCGTCCTCTATATGGGTCTTTATAGACTCAAAATGTTAATGATAAAAAATTCTACTGTGGAGCACTTTTTGACAACACAATTTCAAGATCATCACCACATAAATCTGCAAAAACTATATCTACATTTATACAATATATTTTTCATGATTACATAATTAAATTTTTTTACCATATTAGTTAGTGATCTATAAACAATTTGGACTCTTTCAATGCATTCATGCTTGTGTTATCTCAAAAAAACATCCTTCAAGCTCAACTCCATACATTATTTCCTACACATTTAATTATACACGATGACAATGCCTAGATAATACATTTAATTATACACGATGACAATGCCTAGATATAAATAATCTAAACGTTTCAGTTGTTACATTTATTATAAAATGAGAAAAGTTAAAAAAACATAGACATAATTAAAACATGTATGTTTCCACATGAACATAATGTTGATGAGATATTCTGAAATCATGTGTATTTTTTTCGAATAGCCCATGTGAAATTAATAAAACCTTAACTCAATAGGTTGTTCTTTATAGGTTAGCACCTATTAGGAGACATCCATTCATAAGTTTAAATTAGTTATGTAAATATATAAATATCATGACACATATAAAACCTTAAGTTAGAAAAACAATGTATGTACTCACAAATTTTGTGATCAACATTATTCTCCCTTGCCTTCATATCTTATGTGTTAAGTGAGTTCCATATTGTTTTCTTTTTCTGTAACAAAATTATTAAAAACTCATATTTCATGTGATAAACAAATTTGATCTATATATAGTAAGAATTCAACGATTTCATACCTGTGAGGCGTTTTGTTCTTGGGATGAATCATCTGCTGATGCAATTATGTTCACTTCTTCTACCATGTCCTTGTACACTTTTTCGGACATGAATAATAGTAGGTATTTGGTAACCCCTCCATTTTAATTTGGAATTTTCAAAACCTTCCTACAAAAAAGTGGAATAATTTATTTTTAAATTTACTTAAATGTAAATATGGTAAAAAAAAATAATACTAGTAACTTTTGGGACATTATCGGAAAACATATCCAACAATTTTACTTTTTAAATAGATTTTTTTAATTGTGATTTTCCTCTGTTGGAAGTCTTAGGGTTATCATTGACATTTTACAGCGAATATGTATATCTAAGTCTTCATCTCATTATGTTAATTTTGTACTATTAGTGGAAAGTTAAACTATATGTTTTTTCACTAGATTGATCATAGTTTTGTAAAAAACTTTCCCCACTCTTATTAACTTCTAGCACTAGTCTATAAAGCTAAGGACCAATTCATCATCATTTATGTTCTTTTTAATTTTTATCCTTTTATAATAGAATTTTTTTCCCTTTCTATTGATCGCTACACAAGGTTAAAACGGTTGTGAAATTAATTGTTTAAAAGAAGATAGTGATTAGTGTTAAGGGAATATTTTTAGAAAATAACTAAGAGGAATTTTGTATGCTCATTACCTCTTGATCAACTTGATTCCTCTTTTGGAAACCTTCCTATCAAATTTTTGTGTACTTTTTCACTTATACTACAAACAACCATATTAAGTTTCTTCAAGTGTTTCTTATTGTTCCTAAGTGTCTTGATTTACCTAATAAATAACAATCTAGAGATATAAATAACTGTAGAAGATCACTTTACATGAAAATTTAAATGCACATGATGAATATTATGGAATAAAAATAAAAATATGAACACCATAAATATTCACACATTACGTAGATATTTCATATTAAAAAATATTATCTACTTAATTGCAAAAACCAACCAAACTTTCATATTTGTTTCTCTCAAACTTTCATATTTGTTTCTCTTATATTTTCAGTAAAATACGGAAGGAATATCAAGATTGACATCAACCTTGGTCCACACCTAATATCAATGAGCCCATACATCCGTCTATATCTATAGATCATGAATATTCAATATTTTTTACATCTCCCGTCAACCTTAAATTTATAGGTACACAAAACCATAAGTAGTATCTTATAAAATCAAAATAGGTGGTTGAAGAACATTGAACAAGATATTGAAAATATTAGGATTGTTGTAAGGATAATTATAGCTATATATTGAGAGGAATTCTTAGATATGATTGTTTTGGGATTTTCTTTTAGATATTTTGTCCTTGCCTTTGAGGAAAAGCATGCACTATTATAAGTATTTTCTCCATTGGTAGAAATAATATTATTTAGAGGATTTTTTTTTTCTTGAGAAAAAATAGAACTTTTTATTAGAGTAGAAAAAAAGTTACATCGCATATTTCCAAGCATTCCATAAGTTCTTGACCCCACCAAATGGAGCAAGAGAATCTGCCATCCAACACCAAAGTGTGGGAACATTGGTATAGATCAAGATCGCTCAAAGACTAGAAAGACAAGAAATCTGATTAACTGGTGTATGAGCATTGGCCATGTGCAAGAAAAGCTCAAAATGGGCCTCCCAAGTGGGAGAAACACCCGACAGTAACAACAATGGTGCATAACCATATGAAACCTAGTCTTACAATAAGACCGCGTAAAAAAATAATATTAGTAAGTCTTCATAAATAAGTTCATGAGTTTAGCATATAAATACACAGTGCCACATATATGTTAAAAGTATATAACACAAGTAACAAAAATATAAAACCCCTCTAGAAGATATAGAAGTGTTGGAGAAAAAGTAAAATACATAATGTGAAAAAGCAACTGAAAATGGTGGGGATAACCCCCATCAATATGGCGTGGTGTCCAACACATGGACATCCAAACCATCCTTCTCTTGAATCAGCCACAAGCCCTAAGCTTGTCTAAGATTGATTTTATACAAGTCCTAAGCTTGCTAATTCTATTCCCTCTAAATATGACAAACAAAAATCCATGTAAAACTTGATTTTAGTGAAAGAATATCATCAAGAATGGGAAGTAGTAAATAATTTTGACATGTTTGAGACTTTTTAAACCAATTTATGACATTCAATGAATCCCCAAATATGTGAATCGATGTGATGTTCTTGTGAGGAATCCAACACAGAATAAGTTTCAAAGTTTGAAGCTCCACAAAAAATTGTGTTCCCGGTCCAAGACCCACCAAAGCTGCAAAGGATATATTGGAATTTTTATGAATCATAAAGCCAGCTCCACAAAGCCCCTGAGAAGAAACTCCATCAAAATAGGCCCAATTATTTTCTGGGATAATGACCTTACACAACACCTGTATGGGGTGACCTGCTTCCAATGGGGAAGAAGACTTCGAGAATATGGCAACACATTCACCAGCCACCAAAGCAGGGGAAGAGATAGAGACATTAAAAATACATTTATTCCTTGAAATCCATATGACCCAACATATAATAAATGGAAAGCACCTATGATCAAGGTCTTTTCACTGATCCCACAAGTTATTCCATGGGACATTGCAAGTGATACCCATCCACAAAGTGTCCACCTTTCATAAGGACAGGGTATAGTCCCACACCTTCCTATAGAAAGGGTAGTTAATGAAAAGTGATCAATGGATTCCTCCTGTTTTTTGCAAATACAACACCACCCTCGACCAGTAAAGAATATTTTTCGTAGTGTGTCCCACGTTAGCACTTTCTAACATAGGAAGTTCCAAAAAAATATTTTTTTCTTTGTTGGACATTCAATCTCCCATAAGGCCTTAAAGCACCATTCCTTATTCCCCACCTCCATGGTAGCCACAATATCAGCATATCCTTCCTTGGGGGAGTAAAATCCAGATTTTGAATGTATCCAAACAAGACTATCAGGAGATTCTTTTAATCAAACCCGAGTATTTTCTAGCTCCTGTATTTAGCCCTACCATTCCCCAACCCACTCAAGATCTAGACCAATCTCCTCCATCGATTTCCAGGCTTGGACCCATATTTTGGTTCTACCAAGGTTATCAATTTGATCGAATGTGTTGATGCCTTTTTGAAGAAGTATATCCATGAGCCCATCAGATAGGGTGTAGTTTCCATTGCAACCAACCTAGGGGTCCAGTCTGATTTTTGGCTGCTCCCCATTGCCAATATTCCATGGAAGACGGTGGCTGACCTGATCGAAGACCTAAATGGACAATTTCGAGATGTTTGAAACTATATTTATTTCTTTGACCTGTGTCTAAATAAAATCATCCAAAGGGACTGGGTGAATATATTTTCTTTTAGCCACCGAGGTCCACAAATTATTTTCTGAAGTAATTCTCTAGATGGATTTCGCAACTAATGTAGATGAAAAGGATTTTAACTGTTTGATGCCCATCCTCCACATTCCTTGGCTTTAGCTATCAAATCCCAGGCCACCCATGGAAGAAATTTTTTATCCTCCTTTCCAAACGAGAGGAATTTACCACAGATACTTCTAATTTTTTGAAGTATGCCGATAAGAATCCAAGCCAGAATAATCTAGTAGACCAGGATGGAAAGTAAGATTGATTTAATCAGAACTAGTCTCCCTACTTTGGAGAGCCACTTGTGACTCCAAGAATTAATTTTTTTCCTAATTTTAGAGATAATCCAAAACCAGTCCTGTTCTCGGTACCCATATGGTTTTAAAAGGAACCCCAAATATTTCATATTAGAATCTAATGGCAACTTTTGGAAGGGAAGAAGATCAAGCATACACAACATATTGGACTCAAAAATACCTTCATGGTATAGAGAATACTTTTGGTTGTTGATAGCGAGTCCAGTAGCCTTCATAAATAGGTCCAGTATATCTTTTAAGGTTTTGATCTCGCATTTGTTGCCTCTATTGAATAACAATATGTCATCCAAAAAAAGTAGATGTGTAATTCGAATATTAGGAGCCACTTCGATACCCCCTAGATTCCCCTCATGTCTGACCTAGTGGATGAGTTGAATAAGACCTTCTGCCACCAAAAGAAAAATAAGGGAGGACAAAGGGCATCCTTGTCTTAATCCCCTTTGATTAGAAAAGAATTGTGAGGCTACTCCATTAATAAGAACAACAAAAGAAATATTAGTGATACAGATCATAATCCAATTAATAAAATCAATGTGGAACCCTAAATGGGTTAATAATAGTCTCATATAGAGCCAATTAATCCTATCATACGATTTGGAGAGGTCAATCTTGATAACCATGCATTTTTTGCGAGATAATTTAATACTGTCAAGGGTTTATTGAGCCACCCCAATGGCTTCATGAATTTTTCTACCATGAAGGAAACCAAATTGTTCCTTTGATATGGAGAATGATAGAATAAGCTTAAGGTGGTTGGAAATTAGTTTGGAAATAATTTATAGATAAAATTACGAAGGGAGATAGGATGAAATTCATCAAAGGATGTGGGGGCATCACATTTAGGAATGAGAGCCATAAATTTAGACTTTATGGAATCATGGATGAGGCCCTGTGATCTGGATTCCTCCACTACATTTGTAATAGCATCCCCCATCAATTCAAAAAAATTTGAAATAATTCCACTGTCCAGCCATCTGGACTAGGACTTTTGTGAGCTTACATATATTTAATAATGTATTCAATATCCTTTCTTTCCACTGGTTCCAAAATAAAGTTATTACTTTCCTCATCTGCATAGTGGGGGAACAGTTCAGCAGCCTGAATGATTTCCCTGATATTAACCTCATTCTGAGCTGTGTAAAGGCTTTTGAAATGATTTCTTACCATAGAAGAAATATTTTTTAAAGTGTTCACCTTGGGTACCTCAAAGTTCTCCATTTCCCAGATGGCATTGGAATTCTTGCGTCACTTAGCATAATTATTAAAGAATTTTGTATTTTCATCACCCAACTTCAACGAGAAGGCCCAGCTACGAAGACACCACACTTCTTATTTATCGTTTAGAATTTTCCTTCTTCTCAATTCCAACTCCTTGATCTTTTTCTGAGGCTCTTCATCCATGAAAACCCCTCTCCCCATCATTGAACAAGACATTCAGGGACACATTGATGATGTTAATAGAGTCAAAATCTTTAGCCCATTGAATGGTGGCTTTTTTGATGATTTCCTAGTTATCAATAAAAGCATGAACATGAGAGTGTCCCTCCTCAGCTGGATTATGTCTCCATAGGTTAGCCACCAACAAATTGTTATCCTCCTCCTTGAACCAACAGGAATTAAACTTGAATGAAGTGGGAGGTTTTTTGAAAGGTCCTCTTAGCTCTAAAAAATGGGGGAATGATAAAATATTCCCCCTGATCCAACCCATTTCCAGAACCTAATAGGACTATTTGCAAAATCATCACTCAAAATAAAGTGATCCAACCTCTTAGAAATATCGGCCTCACCCACCCTATTGTTCCTCCAAGTGGGCACCATTTTGGTAAGAAATGGGTCAAACAAGGATCCATCCTGTAGCCAGTTTAGGAAGAAGTCGGTTACAGGGTGAATGAGAGAAAAAGGGCCCTAGGCTTCCACTCGGCCCACTAAGAAATTTAAATCTCCAACCATAATCAGTTGTGTGCATTTCATAAAGGATTTCCCTTTAAATAAATTCCAAAAAGAGGACCTCTCAACAGAAGGGCCGTATATGTTAATCATCTATAAGATTGAAACCAGCTCCATAGAGAAGGCCTCCACACTGATCAGTGATTCCGATGTCCAGCAGTTGACCACATTAATCAAGTTTTTTTTTAGAGCATTCATAAGCCCCCTAGAGTTACCCCTCACGTTCGAGGGAACAAATTTCCAATTAGGGAGGAAAGAGGATAGGAAAAGAGAAATCTGAATCCTAGTACCCAATGTCTGTTGGAACAAGATGACATCTGGGTGATGCATATTAACAAGGCTTTTAAAATCTATTTTTTTGGGCTCATTGGCTAACCCCCTACAATTGAAAGACAACACAATCATTTTGAAACAGGTTCCAAGGACTTCGCTGCTCTAAGCACCCCTTTTAGGGATAATTGTTTTCCATCCACAATGTCGATTGTGGCGTTGAGTTGGGCTTTGGAGAGCTTAGAATTTCTACCCTGGATTTTTTTAGCTTTCTCAAAATTTGGTGATTTTCCTAGCGCCTCGAATAGTTCCTTCTCTAAAATTTTCTTTTCTCTCGGTCTCATATTGTAGGGAAAAATGAAAATATAAATTTTGGGTATGGTGGTAATGATACTATCCACGGTGATAAACAAATTTCTAACACACATATATTGGGAAGATGAGAGTCTGGAGGGACTAGGCTTATCAGAACAATTGTATAATAGATCAAAAGAGTTTAAAATAGGAGAGGAGGGGAAACTGTGATTACCCAATAGATCCGATGCTAGATCAGTAGGGATTGTCTGTGGTATCTCCACCAACATGTCCTCATCTAGATCCATCTAATCTGCCACCTCCAAAGCTACATTTTTTTACCCCAAATGTGTTTCTACCAATGAGATCTGCATAGCCACAGTAGCTTCTGGAGCCAATTCCCCCACTATAAAATCTCTCGGATGCATCATGGGTATACTTTGCTCCCAAATATCCACTTTAGAAGGTCCTCCTAGAACTTAAAAATCTTGTCTGGACATGTCATGTTGGGAAGGACCCTTCTTTTTTTTGCGGCATTTTTTGAATCCCTAGGGGCAGTCTCTAGCAAGATGGTCCAAAGTGTGACACCTATGGCAGCGGAAATGGATATGGTCATAGTAAATTGTCTACTCTATAGCGTGACCATCCACATTCAAGATAATGTTCCCAATCAGTCCATCCATAGGAGCTAGTTTAACTAAGATTCTTATTGTATTCCTTGCTGTGGATTCCAAAATTGACATGTTAGCATCCAAAAATTCCCCCAAACTGTTTCCAATAGGCTGAAATACCTCCACTAACTAGAATTTTGAGGGTAATGTCGACAAACACACCCAAACTAGAATCTCATCCATCCTTTCCCTGTTTGCATCAAAGAGAGGCATCCACTGCTTAAAGAGAATGGGGACAATCCAAAACCCCCGTTGTTGAGCCAAAACCCATTCCAATGTTTATTTTTTTTTAAATGTCACCATGAACTAGCCTTTGGATAATGTAATGACCTCTGCCCCATTGTCAAGTGCTTCCGCCTCGCTTTTCTGTATCTAGCCTATGACGTAGTCTGCCGGAAAAACCTTGCCTATGTCCCTTCCCACTAGAATCAGTTCAGAAGTAGCCATAACACTATCAAACTGCAGGTCCACTCCAAAAATCAAGTTCGGACACACAAAAAACTCCTTGATCGTATTCCCTTTTTTCCTTTTGTTTCCCTTGTGTTCATAAATTTTCATAGAAAACTTCGAAGACCGTGTGCCTCCTCCTGATGAAATTCCTTGAGATTAGCCTTCATCGTTGCCAGAGTGACCCAACTCGACCCCCAGAAAAACCCTTTCGTGACTAGTTTTGGATCCCACACGAGCAAGACCTACACTAAGGCCTTCCCAATTGCTGAGGTTTTCAGGTCTTTTTTTCCCAGTCTCACTAACACCGATACCTCCCTTCAAATCCAGAAAGCCCTCCATTATTTAGAGGATTGTTAAGGATATCCATTTTAAAATAAAGAAATCGAGGAAGGTTTGATATTGTATTTACGGATACTTTTATTTTTTAAATAAATATTATTCATTAAATGAGAGATTTAAATCCATTTTTCCATGTTCTCCATTTTTGTTTAATATGAGAATGATTGTTTCTAAGATCAATTATTTAATCTATTAGTTTATTAGATTTTTTATTTATTTCTAATTGGTAATGTGATTTAATCAAAATTATAAGTAACTATTTACTCAGAAATTTTCCGTTTAAAATAGATTATAACTACCATTGGGATCATGTAAACTTTTTGAAAGTATGAATGACTAAAATTTCATTGTTTAAAATCTCCCAACATAGTATATTTTTCAATTATAATATCAGTTGTTATAACCTCTTCAGCAATTTGATATTCATTATAAAAGAATGTGTAAAATTACCATTATTTTAATCATTTTACTCTTGATTTGGATAAAATCTATATCTTGTGGTAATTGATATATGATATATTATTATTCCTTATGACACTTCAATTGTATATCGATTTTCATTTTCATTTAATTTTTTATTTAAGTTTCCTTACGTAGGAGAAAAATTTAACATGTCTTATATGAGCCCTTGTTTCTGCTTAAGGGTTGATTTATTTGAAGTGTGCGATAACAAGGTAATTATGATTGCCTCTTCTAATTTATAATTCATTAGGTAAATCACAAGTCAAAATGGAGAATGAAGGAGTAACTTGACCCACTAGAACCAATCATAATCACTAATAAATAAAATGAAATTTGAATTAGGGCTCTGATCGAGTGGTCTCCCTAAATATTGATGAGGTCATTTTTGGGCATCAACATTTTTGGCAGAAGAAGGAGGACAAATGATAGGTTTTCCTTTTGAGTATTTTATTTCAAATATGTTTTTTATCTATTTATAATGGCTAATTATAAACTTCCCATTTGGAATTTATTCACTAGACTTGCATCTGCCACCATTCTTATAAAGGTAGTAAAGCTTCCATTGAAAATAAAGTTTAATGGTAAGGAGTATTTTTATACTTATGATCATGTTCTTTAATGTATTTTAGATTATAATTATTATAATATTGATGAAGGTTTTATGTGCATTGTATTTACTGTTAATTTGACAAGCTTATCGAAATACTAGTATAGATCGTTTCCATTTTCCTCTATACACATTTGTGATGAGTTTACAAAAATATTCCTTCATGCTTTTGAGGACTAGGATTATGTAAATTTTTTTGATCGACTTGAAGCACTTGTACTATTAGAAAATAATGAAATTAGTGATTAGGTGACTAAAACATTTAGTCACTGTAGCTTTTCCAAGTGAAATGCTGCCAAAATTGAGCAATCTCAACTGAATTACCTAAAAACGACTAAAAAATGGCTAATTTTTTCCTAGCTTAAAATATATGAATAGCTAATAGGTAATGCAACTAAAAATGACTAACATGAATGACTTTTTTAACCTATGAACAAAAATATGACTACCTAAATAGCACTACAATAATGTAAATTACTCGTTTATGCTAGTCATTGTAATTGTGTGAATTCTTCAATCTAAACATAAAAATGATAAGGGGTTCAAACGTTGTTATATATTTTTTGAAATTTTATACTTCCTTAAACACTCCTTTATTGCATCATTGGATTCTTACAATTAGGGAGTTGATTATAATATTCAAGGTTATATATTTTCATAACATCTGCATGGTATTAAATTCAAATAATTTTTCAAATGTGGATGTAGATACCATCCTTGTGAATCCTCAACTTTAACAAAACCCAGATACTTTGACACATCTTCTAGTATTAATGATGGAAAAATACAAAAATTCCAAAATCCTAAATAAATCCACATAATGAAGAGGAAACATTAATAAACACATATAGAATCCTCAATACATAGTTCTAAAGATTAAACAACCCATGATGCTCAAATAAACCAAGAAAATTGTATATTATGGATTATTAATGTGCTAATATTAATATTAAGGGAACAACTATTAGCAAGTCATCAACTCCAACTTCACTCTCACCACACATAAACATACTTGCATAGTACCACTCATTTCATACTGCCTAGCCCATGTTATGGTAAATTATTTTCATTAAAACCAAATCAAACTCACCCCATGTTATGGTAATTCCTATGAATTTAAACCAAATCAAACTCTTTCGACAAATTTTTTTCACCATAATGTTATGCTAAATTCTGGGTGTTTAAACCAAACCCAAGTATTTCGGCAAAATTTTTGCACCATAATTTGTTCCACCATAATTCTTTTTTCATCTCACAATATGGGGTACCTAGAGGCATCTTTGGATGCCCATGGCATTGGTCAACTTGATATGTTAATGCTTGACCCTGCAGCACATTCAAGGATTTCAGTCCTCAAATTCCATTTACAAATCACTACATCCCATCCTTCACATTTTTCAGCACTCCCATATGATTCTTGTTCACCTCTGTAGACATATAGTCCACCAATAACTTGTAAAGGTATGGAGATTTCTTTAAATTGTCTTTGATATTTTTCCACTACAATGGTAGATATTATGGGCGCAAAAGTATTTGATTTGTTCTCTTTTTTATTGAATAAATTGTTTCAAATAATCTATTATTGATAATGGTAATATGGAATTGAAGTATCTACCTTCATCCTTTCCTAAGGCGTCCTCTTTTTTCTTTCTAGGGTTTCTTTTCTAGGGCTTGTGCTATAAGCCTTCTAAACTATTTTAGTGTGGGGTTTCAATTTTAATATTTTCTCATCTTATTACTTCATCTGGTGCTACGAATAATTAGCATAGTTTCAATATTATTTGACTTAAACTTCATGTGATTTTTACTGGAAATATGACCATTAACTGGTATATGTTTCTTGTTTTTAATAATTCCTAGCTTACACATATTACATATGGGTTCTTACTAGTCTTGCTAACATAGTCCTTCTTCTATGTCCTACAATTGCAATAATATCAATTGGTTATTTCTTTTCTTGTGTTCCCTAGCCTCTTCAAATATCTACATTTTGTCGAGAATTTTTGGTAACCCTATATCTAAATTTACCTTTTTCTACATGATATCTTAATTTTCCTTTTCCTAGTCAATTTATACTATATTATCAACTATGTATTTCCAATTACAATTATCACGGTCGCTAATCTTCTAGTATGCTTTTTCTTGGATATCACAAGGATATTCACCTTTCCTGAAAATGTACATTTTTCATGAGATATGCCTAACCAACTCTCATAAAAAAATTACAAGATCTCAAAAATCAATGGTGTAGTTAGATTACAAAAGTTTTCTTCCCACCATCTCTTGCATAAGGAGATACATATCATTCTAATTTCTTCCTGATCTAACACGTTATTTCCTGCTTCTTGAGCCAAACATTTATTCTAATATGGAGCCCCTTTTATACAAAGAACAATAACATGATTAGTATTATACTTATCAACAACCAATTCTACAAAACCTTTAGAAACAATACAGTTTCATATAACATTATTAACTATCTCTGGTTTTATTTATTTATTTATTATTTATATTCATAAGTTACCACATCCACTACAAAATAGCAGGGATTAGACATGCTTATTTCATAGGTTTAAATAATATTTCTTCTACATAAATGTCTCTATGTGGGATTTGTTCTGCACTCTTGAGTTGAAGTAGGTTTGTGTGAGGCTAAACAAAAGTTTGTTAAAAGTTTGAATGCATTGCCCCTATGCCAACTCTGCCTTTGATCCATCCACATTTATGTTTTGATGTATCTAATTCTACTAAATTTTTAATGGACGCTCTTTATAAGAAGAAAAAACATGCTTGAAGTTTAAGGGGAACAATGATTGGATAAATTAAATGGTGTTTGTGAAGTGTTGGTCCCTTTTATAACTAAAAGGATTAACATGGAAGTGGAAATGAACCACAGTTGAGAGACCCACTTGAAGATTTACGATGAAGATCTCCTTATTATTTTTGGAGAGGCTTATCCAATACCACAAAGAAAGTTGAAAACATTGAAGAGACCATGGAAAGCCATTGGTAATGATATAACGCAACTTCCTCTCACTAATCAAAATAATATTTTTGAATAGTTATCCCATATAGGTGGATTTTATTTGAAATATTTAAAGATATAGAATAACCTGTTTAAGAGTTTTTAAACCCAACATTTCATACTTTTAAGTGAGTTCATCATAAGGGAAACACTATTTTCCTTTCAGAATATATTTCTTGGATAGAGCTCATGTTATTAATTATATATATGTGTGATTTTTTTAAGGGGTGAAAATATTATTTGATTGGCCAAGTTTTATTATGGATTTGTTTAAACCTATTCATTATATATATATATATATATATATATATATATATATATATATATATATATATATATATTTATTTATTTATTTAAAATTATATGCATGCTTAGCTAATGACTTATTAAATATAAGATTTTATTATTATGATATGGTTTTTTAATAATAGATTCTAATGAATTTAATTATTCTAAAGTACCATTTTATTGAAATAAATTAACACTTATTTGTTATAATTAATAAATATAATTTTTTAATTTAATATATTATATTATAGGTTGTTGTTTTAATACTTTATTGGAAATATAGTTATTAGATTGTATGTTTTTTATTAATGCATTCCATGTATTTCTTAAATTCAATCCTTCATCACAGTTCATGTTATTTTTCCTTATGTTGATTTCCATGGCTTCTTCTATTTTTATTTTTAAATAAAATAAAAGAATCCATAAAAATTAATATCAAGAAAAATAACATGAACTCATACGAAGGATTGAAACTAAGGAATAGATGGAATACATTAATAAAAGACAAAAAATATAATAAATATCTTGCCAATAAAGTATTAAACAACAACCTATAATATTAAATATTAAATTAACACTTATATTCATTAATTATAACAAACAAGTATTAATTTATTTCAATCTAATGCTACTTTATAATAATTATATTCATTGAAATCCAATATTAAAAAATCATATCATAACAATAAAATATCATAGTGAATAAATCATTAACTAAGCCTACATATAAGTTTAAATAAATAAATAAAAATAAAAACACTATCTATTAAATTAAAATAAATAGGTTTAAATTAATCGATAGTAAAACTTGGCTGACCAAAAAAGAATTTTTCCACTTAAAAAAATCACACATATATATAATTAATAACATTAGTTTTATTTAGGAAATATATTTTCAAAATAAAATAGTGTTTTTCCTGATGATGGACTCACTTAGAAGTCTAAAACATGTGGTTTAAAAAATCTTAAACAGGTTATTCCATATCTTTAAATCTTTGAGAAAAAAATAATATTGTCGATGAAAGTGATCTCATATACTATGTGAATGCTAGTGAGGCGATGGGAATGGTGAAGGGTTTTCTTCTATTTTAGAGCAAATACAACATATAAAGGAATGCCGCATTTCACAAAACAAGTTTTGTGTAACAACTCCATTTACCCCAAATTTTTGTATTCTATTTATAATAATTCTAATTATACTCAGAACTCTTTTCTGACTCTTTCATGAATTAACACTTGTCGTAAAAGGTACAATCTTACAGATTGTGAATACTTAATTTGGGTTCTACCAATTTTTTTATGATCATTTATTCCTTTATAGGATACATTCATCCTCATGAATGCTTTAAGGCATTGTTTTTATTTAACAATGACAATCTTCCGTTGGCTTTTGTAAGAGTTCAATATATTACATTTTGAACCTTGTATACAATACTATGTATATAATTTTTCTATCATCCTATAATAAGAATGATATATAGTTTACCCCTCTATATACCTATAAAATCTTTCCATGTTAACCCATTATATATATATATATATATATATATATATTCATATGTCATTTTATAATATATGGATAATCATTAACTTTTTAATCTCCAAGTAATCCAATTAAATGTCTTTGCAATGTAACCAATATATATATCTCTTAAATTTCATTTCTTACCCTTTAGAAACTATATATATATATATATATATATATATATATATATATATAACACCGTTTCTTTAACATAATTTAAATATGTTTAGTCCAAGTTGCTACCATAGTTATTCAACTTTTATAATAAAAACTTGTAATGATTTCGAATACCTTTAGGTACTCTTAAATTTGTATCCATATTACCGTTAACCTTTAAACCGTTATATGCATAAACCCACCTGCATTTTAATACTTGAATGGACAACATGTTCATAAGATATATGATTTGATACTATGGCATTCACCCTTACGTACCCCACGTTTGCATTTATTTAATATAGAATCATCTCCATCTTTTGTGGCATATCACTTTCTTCTATGCAATATCCCATATGCAATTTAATAACATTAGATGTTGTGTGAATAAAACCATTGCTAATGTCTTCGAACTATATAGTTGGAATTTAACACTTATTTTAACTATATAACTTCAATCGTTGCATTAACATATTTCAATACATGTTCTTTGGTTTACCATTGTTCTGGTACCGACTACGGTTGTGTGTATTAACTCAACTGATAGCCCATTTACTCCACTTCCACACTAGCAAACACTTCTTCATTTCTGATAGTTTTGAATTTCCCCCGCATTCAATATTCCTACTTATAACATCTTGTCATCACATGGGTTTACATACTATGGAGGCAACTATATGGTGGATTTTTTGAAATTTCAATGTCGTAGATTTATTCTTATTTCATCTGGTTTTGAATTTTCTTTATTAGGGTTTATTGTTCTATCATTTTTCTTTTCATTTTGGGTAGCCGAGACTCTCTCCTCTATTGTTCGTCGTTTCTCTAGTTTCCTTAGTGAGAACCACCGAGGGTCGAATGAATTTTCTGCTAAATTGTTGTGCAATTACTCATATGTAATGTTCAGGTAATATTTAATGGTTTATTATTTTGTATAGGCGAAATTGTTTGTGGTTTATATCTCGGTTAGTCTATTTCTGTGTAAAATTTTGATTTCTTGTAATCATTCATCTTCCACATTACAGGTGTTGACCCTGAATTCTTTTACCCAAATTATTTTTTATTGGGTTTTCATAATTTTCTTACAACAACTAAGGTATTCTCTTACCTTGCTCACGTTGTATCACAATAATCCCACCGTTTGTAATTTCGGTAAGTTTTAAGTTTTCTCTTCGTTCCTTAACTAATTAGCTACATAATTCCTGGGTTCTGAGTTTTTTTCCATGTTATGATTTTAACTCGAATAATATATCAGATATTTCCGATAATTATTTCGGCCTCTCCAATATACCACCGTTAATTTCTATGGTTGTATGATTACGCATTTCACAATAAATCTCTTGATACAAATTCTATAATTTTATTTTGTAATTTTCTACTGTCTCATCCACTGGTCCATTCGTCCCACTGCCTCTTTTGTCTTTTAATGAAATCGATATATAGTTTGGGTAATTAACTATTCTGGCTTATATAATTAATTCCATTCCCATACAGAGGCTTAGAAGTCTTCTTCACCTCTACCAAGAATTGTTCGGTATTTCTCAACCAGTTTTCCTTGGCCAACTATAGGTAAGAGACATGCCTCTTCCCTACGAATAATCTTAGTAGTTACTACTTTGACATGGTTAATTAAGTTTTATATTCTATATTCGAATAGATTTTCCCCAATTTAATTTTCTCAACACTGAGATAATGTTCCATTGAGTTTCTTCCGTGGGTTCTTGTGTTTCACTTCTGGTTAGTTTCGACTTTTCATTTTTAAATTAGTTCCCATTAACTCAATTAATTCCTTTTGGAATTTGAGCCATTTTTTTCTATTTTTATGCTCATATGTGAATTCGGTATTTCTGCCTTGGCGATATCTTAGTTTCTAATTCCTCGAGCTCCTTTTCGGTCAAGTAATAATATGTCTATGTTTCAACTATTTTCCTTTCATTATTTATCAATATAGTAGCTTAATGAGATAGGAAATGTATTCTTTCCATCTATTTAATTTGTTAAACTTCTATGTTTATATATTGGAGTTCTTGTTATCTTAATAGAGAGGGTTGGCCACGTATTTCTGTATCAACTTAAGCTTTAATTTGAATGTAAAAATATTTACTTCATATAATTTGTTAACTTTCGTATTGCCATCGATGGTTTCCATCATTAACTTCATTTAATTTCATCTATTTTTTAACAACATTTTCATTTACTCATTTTCGCCCTGAAATTAAAATTCCAATTCATGGGAATTTAATACATAGATATTGTCCATACTATGTTTATCTTTGAAGCCTTTTATATATATATTCAACAACTTATATACAGGACAAGGAGATAATAATTTTTTGATTTAATTTAATTATGACTTCAGATAGTTCACCGGTTTTTGGCTTCTATTGATACGGTAATACTTTACCATTTTATGGGTTTAATATTTTATAATTGTATAAAATATCTAGAACATAACTCATATTTGAATTTATTAAAATAAAATAGAAATATGAAGTGAAATTTCACTTTTCTATTTTTCTCAAAATAGTATATTCTTTTCTGATATAGCAAAAACATGTTTTCCCAAATTTAGTATAAGTTTCGCAATTCTACTTAGCCACCTTGTACTATGTTCCGAACTTGAACATAGGTAATTAATATGAAGTTCTACAAATTTAACTAGTAACTTTACAGTTAATTTAAGATGTCAACCTTCTATACTTTTTGTTATTTTTTGAAAGTAATCTTTTGTTGTTTTCTTGAAAAAGGAAGAATCCCAACTCTTCTCCTTATACATGTAAAATTTGAACTATTGTTTATTTTAGTGATTGTATATCTTTTTTCATAATTATTTTATGATGTTTTATTTTAGTCTAATACCATTACATGCGTTTACATACAGGTGATTCTATTTCCCATAATTCCCTTTCAGATTTCTTCACATTTTTATTAGAACCTTGACAACTAGTTTCGTCTGCCTCCAGGTTATTGATCCAAATGTACAAATTTTAGCCATTTGTCTAAAATGATATTTATCAATATAAATTGTACATACTTTAGTTAATTTTATTAACAGGATGACTTCAGTCCATATGTAATATGACAATTGTTACTAAGATTTTTAATGGAAGTATTTTATATTTTATACTCACCTATATCAAAGGATTTTGACATTCCCATATTAGTTTACATAAATTAACTCTATATTATTAACATCATTCTATATTTTTTTGTAAGTATAGTGATAATTATATTTAATATACTTTGTACCATCTATATATGAAATAAAGGTTTTAGCAAAAACCTAAAAACACATTTAGACTCTTCTTTTCGGCTTTAGAGATTCTGTGTGTTAGTCAACTATTTACCCCAGTCTATGTAACCATACAAAATAATTAACTATGCCTACTATAGTTTTAATTCATCTAAATACATATGAAAATTTATTTCTAAGAACACAATAAATTATCAAAAGGACTTATAATTACATATGTATCAATTTTTCGGCTGAACTCATTATTTAACCACACATTACTACATTATAATATCATAATTATAGCAGAAATAAGAATATAAACTTAAAAAAATGTGCATACCAATTATGGTAAAGACTATTTTCCACCCAACCATGAGCTTAATGCACAACTCCCCCAAAGCACAGAACAATTCCCCCAAGTGTAAACAACCTCTTCTATAACAAAGATGTTCTTATTTAAGCTTTATTTCCTTCAGCATGTTACCATAACTGCATCCAGATAATTTAGGATGTTGTTTTCCTTTTCCCTAGGCTTTACTTTTATTTTTTCCACAAAGACTCTTTAAAAATAGTTTTTTCCTCTTTATAGTTTTATTTCACCTCTTCTAAGTAACTTCCACTTTACTAAGGTATCTATTAGATTCTTATCTCCCACTTAATATTTTTATTTTATTTATTTTTCTCCAAGAATTTTTGGAGATTTTGGGAAAGTCTTAGTAACAAAATCCATCCTCATGGATTTTGAGATTTACTCTGTCTTTACCTCAAGGTATTATTTCCACATTTATATATTAATTTCTACAATTAATATATATACATATTATCTTTCTGAGCTCTGCCAGACCTTTATGTGTGTTTTCTATTTATAGAACGCCAAAAATAGGGATATTACATAGCTTCCCTCTAAAACAAAACACCGTCATTGATGTTTACCAATCTCTCTTATTCTTTCCTTAACCTTTAATGGTTAAGTTCCTTTCATCATAAATTCATGCTCCCAGGTAACTTGCTCAAGTGTTAATTGTTTCTACTACACTTCTAACCGCTATTGTTTTATCTTGATGGGAGTTCCTTTATTTTTCCACGTGTATCACAATAAAATAAAGTGAGAAAATTCATGTACAATTTTTTTCAATATTGACTATGGAACCCATTATACAATGAAGTAGAGTGATTTTATACTCCAACTCCAATCCTCATAACCTTGAAATTTTGAGGTTATTCTAAGCAAATCTTCTACATGAAATGTCATCTTTGTGAATATTTCATTGCTCTTGTGACGAGTTGAATTTACTTAAATACTTTCGGTCTTTCTACAATTTGTTTCCACTTACTATATTACTTCTATTATCATAACCATTTTTGTCTTCTATTAATTTCCACTAACTGGAATGTGGTTTTTGTTCTTACTTTATCATTGGACACCTGACACTTGTATTTATGTGTACTTTCTACTAATTGTAGAAAATATTCTCAATTCTTGAACCAGGGAAAATTTTAAGGATGGAAATTTATGTTAAAGTTTAGAAGCATTGGCGAATGTTACTAGTCCCTAATATGAAATTTTCAAAATGTTTGGGGACATTTTTTGTAAAAATACTTAAATACATAATAATTTTATAATATTCTATATAGAATTTTAGAGATTTTTTAGGTAAAATAATTTTATACAATAAAATTTGGGTGACTAAATTTTAGAAAAAACTAGAAATTGGGCGAATCTTTTTTTGGGAAAAGCACTGAAAGTTAGCCCACCTGTGAATATTAGCCCCTAAAATTTTCCCTGTCTTGAACACACTTGCCCATCATGTTTTTCCACATTGGCTTCGTTCTCTTTATTTATCTATATGTTGGAAGATGATAATTTGTATGAAATTTTGGCTTTATCCTTATTCCTCCAACCACGAATTTCCCCCAAAAATATGTATATTTTTTGCAATTTTATTAGAGAAAATCAACTTGGTGATTCTTTGGAGTTAAAATTTTCTTTCACGAATTCATTTCTTACTTAGAATGTTTCAACATTGGATTTTGTAAGTGAAGAGTGTATTGTTTTAGTTAGACTGTCCACTACTCTCATGCTTTCATCATGTTGGTACTTTCTATTTGATAGTACTGAACTAAAGTTTGTTGATACCACCTTCTCCTTCTATTGTTGAAAAAAGAAAGAATTTGGTATTTCAGTAGGATGTTGATATTTTACCTTATCATTTTAACATTTTAGCCACTATGCCAAGGATTTTATTTCCTCCTTCCTTCCTCCATGGTCATAGTATGGTTTTCTTTAAAACTGTTAAAACTTCTTTATAACCCAAATGACCTTTCCGAGGGTATTCATTTAACATTTCATGGTTAAAAGTTGATACAAAATTTTATAGTCTTTACTTGTAAACATTTGAGTCTTCACTAAGTTAGTATTTCTCATAGAATTTTATCTTGCTGAATTCTACCTTTTTAAGGTCTTCAAACAATGCTCCTTGTATTTTTTCTCTCACTTGAAATTTTACCCTACTATCTGTATGTGTCAAAATTTGATGATTTTTTCCATTTACATATCAACAATTTATTTTTATTCGAAATTTGACTTTCGATTTCATACACTAATTCTACATTCTTTTTCAGCAATCTTCTTCTGAGTCTCTCTATAGCTGAATCAACAACTTTGAGTGTAGTATAATTTTTTTGTTTCAATTTCCCAATTAATTTGGTATTTAGTCTTTCCACTCTTGTTTACATTCTCATTTTTCTACAATGTAGAATTTTTTTTTTTTTCACTTTTATGACATTATTCAACAATAATCATGATTGATTGTATTGCTAATGTCTCATTGAATTCAAGTCAATTCAATATTACATATTTCTGATTTTTCTCCAATCCCTTCTTAGACTTCTCATGTTAAACTCACATTGTTTTAGTTTTACCTATAGTTATAGTTCTCTAAGTAGTTGTAACATCATATTATGATGTTCTTGTCCCCTTTTTTGAAGTCTAGCCTAACATCTTATGTAAGTACTTAAGTTAACATGTTCAAGTGTTTCAGTAGAATATAGTTTATTAGGTACATGTATACAAGATTGTAACATGGTTTCTATAAGTACAAAGGTTAACATTTTGACCTTATGATGTATTTTTTGAGTTCAGAAGACTTTCTTATAGACTTTTACTTCCCGTTTATCAATTTATTCATCTATTTTTAGCAAATTTGACAATTCATTCATATTTAACTAGTGTAAATGTCTAATTCTATAGACATCAATAAGGTATCGTCCTTTTTTTAGAGATCAACCACAACACTCCACCTCTGGAGAAATTCTTGGTTTATATAATTCTTATCTATCTGGATTAAAATCTTGTAATTGTACTTTTATTTATTAATATCCAAGACTATTCTCTATACATCTTTGAATTTATAACCTTTTTGTTCTGATTTTTAAATTTTATGAATAGTAAGTAAGTCTCCCACATCTTTCCCAGCTCCCCAACTTGGGAAGCATATTTGATAGCTTGTATCTTGTTGTCTGTTCTTACTAAAATGAAAAAAAATCTATTTCATATTGATTAGTTTATTTATTTCATATTGATTATTTTATTTTACAGTACCAATTTTCTTATTTTCTTAATTGAAGTACCTACCTTTCCAGCAATTCTCTATTTCTTTCTGTGAACGCCTTTCAATCCTATTCCACTAAAAATCATACAGTTCTATGTAAAAAAGATTGGAAATCTATTTATTTAGTTTAACATTGACCTTTTTCAACTATTCTTCAAGCTTCAATTTAAAATTTGTTGTTGAATCATATAAATAAACCACAAATTTGTTAGAGTGTGTACTTGAAAATTTTCAGCTTGTCAATCTCTTGCTTCTGCTAGATTTTGAGTTGAGCTATCTTGTATTTTTATGTGTGGTAACCCAATCATATTTTTCGAATAGCTATTTATAATTTCCACTTTTTATTTGTGGTTTTTATAGTTCAAAATTCATTGTACTTTGTTTTCTCGCCTAATATAAGGCATATATCAAAGAATTTTGGTGGAAATTACCACAATTTCTTCAATACTGAGTTATATCACCTTAGCTCATACATTTTTGGTTTCTTTCACCAAACTGTGGTTTTACCTTACTATTGGTAACTCACAATTCTTTTTTTTTTCAGATTCCTTTAGTATTCATATACCTAGAAGAATCTCATTTAGGAGTCAGGATTCTGCATCTCTTTCCCTCTTTTATTTAAGGACTAGAGATTTTCTTTCAGAATTCTTCCTCCCACTCCCTTTTCTTCTGCTTTCTTAGTATATTCTTCCCCATTCTGAGAACTCTCTAAGTTGGGTTCTATTTCCTTTGAAACACTTCTTTACCAACTTCTTATATTCAATACTGTAGCAATCATTCATAATTAACCTTTAAATGAAATACTTATTTCTAAAATGTTATTTTTAGCATTTTTTGTATTTATATCTTGTAGGGCCCATCCCCTTCCAAGTTATACTTACACTTTTCTCTATCTGTCATCAAAGCAGCTGTACTTTTTCTGTAGTGTTTCCTACACTAATTTCTCTTCCTAGAAATTAGAAAACCTAAATAAAATTTAAAATAAATTTGAGAGAATAAATTTGACAACAGTAATGTGATAGAAAAATTTTTTTCCCTGTCTTGCGACCCATAAGCCCAAAGTTTTAATATGGGCTCTCATACCATTTGCAGCAACTCCACTTATCATAATTTTTATTTTCTATTTATAATAATTCTAGTTATACTTGGAACTCTTTTCTGTCTCTTTCCGCAATTAAACTTGTGGTAAAAGGCATAATCTTATAGATTATTAATACTTAATTTGGGTTCGACCAATTTTTTGTATGATCATTTATTCCTTTAGAGGATACATTCATACCCACGAATGTTTTAAGGCATTGTTTTTATTTAACAAGGAAAATCTTCCATTGGCTTGTATAAGAGTTCAATATATTACATTTTGACCCTGGTATAAAATACTATGTATATAATTTTTTATCCTCCTTTGATCAGAACTATATATAATTTACCCCCTCTATATATCTATAAAATCTTTACCTGTTGACCCATTTCGTATATATATATATTTTACAACATTAATATATATCTCCTTACCTCTTGTAAGATTATGACCTTTATATATATATATATATATATATATAATCATTATCTTTTTATTCTCAAGTAATCATACAAAATTTGTCTTTGCTATATAACTAATATATGTCTCTTAAATTTCATTGCTTAACATTTAGCAACTATGATATATATATATATATATATATATATATATATATATATATATTAACTATTAGCACTACGTCTTTAACATAATTTAAATATGTTTAGTACAAGGTGCTACCATAGTTCATCATCTTTTTAATATAAACTTGTAATAATTTCGAATACCTTTAGGTACTCTTACCTTTGTATCCATATTACCATTAAATTTTAAACCATTATATGCATAAACCCACTTGCATTTGAATTCTTGAATGGATAACATGATCATAAGATATATGGTTTGATACAATGGCATTCACCCTTACATACCCCAGATTTGCATTTAATTAATATATAAGCATCTCCATTTCGAATGGCATATCCCTTTTTTCTATGCAATATCCCCTATGCAATTGAATAAGGTCAGATGTTGAGTGACTAAAACCATTTTTAATGTCTTCGAATTATATAGTTGGAATTTAACAGTTGTTTCAGAAATATGACGTTAATCGTTGCATTAACATGTTTAAATACATGCTATTTGGTCTACCATTGTTCTGGTACTGACTACGGTTATGTGTATTAACTCAACTAATAGCCCATTTACTCCACTGTGACACCAGCTAACACTTCTTAAATTTGGATAGTTTCGAATTCCCCCCGCAATCAATCTGTGTACTTACGGCACCTTGTAATCACATGGGTTTAGATATGATGGAGACAATTGTATTGTGGATTTGTTGAAATTTCAACGATGTAGATGTATTCTTATTTGATCCGGTTTCGAATTTACTTTACTAGTTTTTATTGTTCTTTCATTTTTTTTTTACTCTTGGTAGTTGAGACCCTCTCCTCTATTGTTCGTCATTTCTCCGGTTTCCTTACTGAGAACCACCGAGGGTCGAATGAATTTTCTGCTAAATTGTCGTGCAATTACTCCTATGTAATGTTCACATAAGCTTTAATGTTTTATTATTCTGTATACTCGAAATTGTTTTTAAATTACATCTGGGTTATTCTATTTCTGTCTAAAATTTTGATTTTTCATTTAATCATTCCTCTTCCAAATTGCAGGTGCTGACCCAGATTTTTTTGTGTTGGGGTTTTAGAGTTTTCTTACAACCACTGAGGTATTCTCTTACCTTTCTCACGTTGTATCATAGTAATCCCAGCATTTTTAATTTCAGTAAGTTTTCAATTTTCCCTTCGATCCTCAACTAATTAGTTATATATTTCCTGGGTTTTGAGTTTTTTTCCATGCTCTTAAGATTATGTACACACATGTAGAAATTTAACTCAAATAATATATCGGATATTTCCCCGAATCATTTGGGTTTTCCAATGTACCACCATTAATTTCTATGCTTGTATGATTACGCATTTAACAATAAATTTCTTGATACAACTTTTATAATTTTATTTTGTAATTTTCTACTCTCTAGTCCACTGGTCCATACGTCCCACTACCTTGTTCGGCTTTTAATGAATTTGATATGTAGTTTGGATAATTAACTAGTCTTGCTTATATAATTAATTCCACTCCTCTCCGCAGGTTTAGAACTCTTCTTCACCTCTACCAAGAATTTTTTGGTATTGCTTAGCCAGTTTTCCTCGCTAACCTACAGGTAAGAGACATGCCTCTACCCTATGAATCATCTTTATTTTTATGCCTTTGACATGGGTAATTAAATTTTCTATCCAATATTCAAATATATTTTCCCCAATTTAACTTTCTCAACGCTAAGATATTGTTCCGTCGAATTTTCACCCTGGGTTCTTATGTTTCGATTTTTCATTTTTAAATAATTTCTCGTTAACCCAATTAATTCCTTTCATAATTTGAGGCATTTTTTTCCTATTTTTATGCTGATATGAGAATTTGTTATTTTCACCTTGGTGATATCTTAGTTTCTAATTTGCTGAGCTCCTTTTTGTCAAGTTATAATAGATCTCTTTTTCAACTATTTTCGTTTCATTCTTGATTAATACAATGGCTTAATGAGATAGGAAATGTATTATTTCCATCTAATTAATTTATTAAACTTATATGTTTATATATTTCAGTTCTTGTTGCCTTAACAGAGAGGGTTCACTGCATATTTCTATTTCACCTTAAACTTTAATTTGAATGTAAAAATATTTATTTCATAAAATTTATTAAGTTCGTGTTGCCATCAATGGTTTTCAACATTAACTTCATTTAATTTCAGCTAGTTTTCAATAGCATTTTTGTTTACTCCTTTTTCCCCTGAATTTAACATTCCAATTCATGGGAATTTAATACATAGAAATGTTCCATACTATGTTTATATTTTCAGAATTATATATATATAATTCAACAACTTATATACAAGATAGGAAGATAATAATTTGTCAATTTAATTTAATTGGGGCTTCATATAGTTCACCGGTTTCTGGCTTCTATTGATATGGTAATACCATTTTCTGGGTTTAATATTTTATAATTGTATAAAATATCCAAAACATAACTCAGATTTGAATTTATTAAAATAAAATAGAAATATAAATTGAAATTTTACTTTTCTATTTTTCTCAAAATAGTGTATTTTTTTCTGATATAGGAAAAACCTCTCTTCCCCAATTTAGTATAATCTCCCAATTCTACTCAGCTACCATGTACTATATTCCGAACTTCAACACACGTAATTAATATGCAGTTCCGCAAATTCAACTAGTAATTTCACTATTAATTTAAGATGTCAACCTTCTATATATATATATTTTTTTTTCTGAAAGTAATATTTTGTTGTAGTCTTTAACGGGAAGAATCTCAACTCTTCCGGTACCTTAAACTTGTACAATTTGAACTATTGTCTATTTTAGAAATTGTATTTATTTTTCATAATTGTTTTATGATTGTTGATTTTAGTCTAACACCATTATATGTGTTATATGTGTTTACATACGGCTAATTATATTTCCCATAATTCTCTTTCATATTTGTTCACATTTTTATCAGACATTTCACAACTAGCTTCGTCTGCCTCTAGATCACTCATCCCAATGTAGAGATTTCACCCATCTATCTCAAATGATATTTATCAATATCAATTGTACCTATTATAGTTAATTTTAGTAACAAGATGACTTTTAGTCCATATGTAATATGACTATTGTAATTAATATTTTTAATAGAAGCAATTTATATTTTATACTCACCTCTATCGGAGGAATTTTACACACTCATAATAGACTATATAAATGTTATATGTTTTATTTTCGTTATAGATATACATCTATATGTATGAATATTCCTAAAATATGAATTATATAGTTTAAATCTAAATATGTTGATTTTGTAGATTTACACTTTCATCATTTAATTGTAGTTATCCTCTCCACTATATAACTATATGCTTCCCATATTAGTTTACATAAATGAACTATGTATTATTAACATCACTCTAGATTTTTCTGTAAGTACACTGAAAATTATATTTAATCTACTTTGTATTATCTGTATATTATCTGTATCTGAAATAAAGGTTTTTCCAGAAACCTAACAGTACATTTAGACTCCTCTTTTGGTTTAGAGATTTCGATTGTTAGTCAACTATTTACCCAAGTGTATGTAACCATAAATAATAATTTATTATGCCTAATATAGTTATAATTCATTTAAATGCATATGACAATTTCTTTCTAAGTATACAGTAAATTATGAAAATGAGTTACAATTACAGATATATCAATCTTTTGGCTAAACACATAATTTAACCACACCTTAATACATCAAAATATCATAATTATAATAGAAATATGAAGATAAAACTTAACAAAATATGCATACCAATTCTAGTAAAGAATATTTTCCACCCAACCATCAGCTTAATCCATAGCTCACCCCGAAGAGATATCAATTCCCCCAAGTGTAGACAACCTCTTGTCTAACTAGGATGTGCTTAGTTAAGCTTGATTTTCCTGAGCATGTTTTAATAATTGTGTTCGGTTAATTTAAGATGTTCTTTTCCTTTACTTTAGGCTTTACTTTTGTTTTTTCCACAAAATCTCTTTAAAACTAGCTTTTTCCTCTTTCTAGTTTTATTTCACCTCTTCTGAGTAAATTTCCACTTTACTATTATATTTTTATCTCGTGTCTAATATTTTTATTTTCTTCTATTTCTCTCCAAGGATTTCTGGAGATTTTGGGAATGTCTTAGGAATCAAATCCATCCTCATGGATTTTGACTTCCTAGTCTCCATTACTTTGTCTTTACCTCATGGTATTATTTCCACATTTATATATTAATTTCCACAATCAATATATTTACATATTTTCTTTCTGAGGTTCCCCTGACCTTTATGTGTGTTTTCTATAGAACGCTAAAAATAGGCATATTACATTTTGGAATCTACTAAGTGAAGTAGACAAGGAGGATGATAAAAAACATCATCAATTTGATAATGCCAAAACTATAAATGACATGCTTGAAACCATAAACACATTCATCGATAACTATACTCCTAAAAGTGGCAAAGATTATAAAAAATTTAAATGCCATGAGGTATAAATGACCATACAAAGGGGATTATCCTATCATCTAAAATCAAAGCATTTCTTTCCAACCAAATTCCCCATGGCACAATTAAAAGGAAAAATTTGAAACAATTTGTATTTTCATTCTTGTGCAATTTTTTGAGACCTTATTAGCTGGAATCTCCTATCCAAACAAATCTTAATCTTGCGATTCCATCCATATGTCTCCACACCTATTGAGAGAAAGGAAAGGAAATGATGATATGAAAGCTATATGCACCATTTTCTTTGGAAAGGTTACAATACCCAATACCATGAGTATTTATCTTTTCCAGGATGTCTGATGATAATAACTCATTATTAAGGAGTAACTAAATGAAAACGTGAGTTTTTGGAGACAAAAAAATCTCTAGACCTTGGAACACCACCACTTTTTGAGGATCCAAGTCTCCTTGAGCAAGCAAGGAATTATAGATTTTATTCAATGTGTAATCTACAATGGGGATTCAAAGACAAAACTAGAGTTTCATATTCATATTGTAATCAAACAATGCTAGACTTGATGTTTTCTCTATATTTGTCCCAGATAGGATAATCCTCTACACTTAAGTTCCAACTCTGTTTGAGAGTCACCTCTTTTGCCAAATCCAAATTATTTTCAGAATTTTATATACCACATGTGATAATGTGATTTTTCTATAGTATTTTACTATAATTTTGTGTTAATTTCCACTCCCAACCTATGAATTGTGCCAAAAATCAAGAGATTTGAACAATAAATAGTTTCAAACATATAGAGAGAAACATAAAATGAGAATAACCTTGGAATGTGAACATTAAGCTATTGATATGCTTCTTGAAAAAGAATAAATTGTGTGTGACTTTCATCTATTAGGAGTATCACCTTGAAAATAATAATTTCATATTGGTGCACTATTTCTGCGTTTTCTCAACTCTATATAGTTCTTGTTGCCTACATTTTTGGATAGGGGGTCATAGGGGAATTATTTGTTTTCTTTATGCTCTGCAAATTTAGATTAGCCTTGGATGTGAACAAAGTTTCAAGGGGAGGCATCCTATCTCCTACAAGAGTTATATAGCTTGACCTTTTCAGCCTTAGGTAATATATGGTGGATATTATCATATCATCTATTAGTATTTTTAGAGTGGTGGATGATGACACAATTGGCCCCTGGGGTTCATTTTCAAGTAATGATACATACATGTGACAGTTCTCATTTGTTGTATACGTTTCTTGCTGTAGTATTTATCTACCATTGGGAAATTGATATACATACTTAAGTTCAATAGCTTTCATTGTTCTTACAATTTTTTATTTGTAAGGTTGATCTCTTATCTACTTTTTGATATTTATTATTTAACTACTCTTGGGAATTTTGTGTGGTACATGGGGGAATTTTGTGTGGTACATGGGTCTTATAGCTTTCATTGTTCTTATAATGTTTTATTTGTAAAAAATGGTTTAACATTTAGCTAATTTTCTAGTTTCTAGGTATTTTTACCTCGTTATTTACCCATTGACCTACCTTGATCATCCAAGGACATTAATTTCCCTCTCTTTCTTCCCTTTGATGAATGTATTCCATTTATTTTTGTTTCTGTATTATTTGAGTCTAAAGTGGCATATGTCGTCTATTTCCTGGCATATGATTAGTGAAATTATTTATTTAGTTTATAAATGGAGGTTTCATTTTTCAGGCTTAGAGGATTGTAACCATAATATTGAAAGAGAAAATAAATTTATTATTGGTTAAATTGAATTTTGATCTATTGGATTGTGGCTAGTATATGTTGTAATATTCCCAATTTTTCATGAAATAATTGGAATATTAGAGTTCTTAATTTTCATAATTAGTTAAGTAAATAAGAGGGTGGAGGGACCCATAAACCTCATAGATGAATAAAATCCACTTTTTATGTGTGAATGTGGATAATTTAGATCTATATCTACATTATGGAGTAGTGGAGCAGCTACTTAAATGAAGGAAGAGTGGAGATCATGGGTAATTGATATAGAATCATGAGGATCTTCAAGGAGGTCAACTGATATCATAGTGCATTCAATGTAAGATCATAAGGCACTTATGATAATATAGTGGAGGAAGTGGTGCATCTAATGCACACATGATGGAGAGAGTGGGAATTAAATGTAGACATGATGGAGATCATGGAGAGAGAACAAAAAATCCATGGAGGCTAGTGGCCACATGTACAACATTGTTATGAGGTGGGCTAGGGCTATGGAAGGCTCATAATCTATATAAGGAAGATGAAGGCACAATAGAAGGCAAGATTTGTATTATTATTTTCTATCTGTTTGGATCTTAATTTTTCATGTGGAATTTCTATGTATGTTTATGCTCTTTAGGTAAGTCTACAGTGGTTTTTAGCACATGGGTGTTTCCGAGCGGAAATCCCAGCCTTACTCATGGGGGACTTCGAGTGCCTACTCTGGTAAGGTTTCAATTGATTTTCCATACATTATCAGGAATTGGTACCATATTAAACCACTCTCATATGCACATTTAGTAAGAGCAATAATGCAATTCCTGCTCAAGGGTTTGATAGGTGGTCGTTGTTTCTAGAATTTCAGCTAGGAAACTGGTGGAGGATTCATCCTTTCACCATGTGCTTCATTTTTAGCCTTTCAAGAGTAGCTCATATATATCTAGCATTCAGGTGAACATTTCATACCTCCATTCAGTAGAAACCCCTTCAAGGATTGCGCAGTCAAGTATTGTAGATACATTGGAGGAAGGAAGTTTCGAGTATTTTAATTGGAAATCCTATGAGGGACCATATCCTCACATTTTTTTCATCATTTCCATCATTCAGGAGCTATATTGCAACATCTAGCATCAAAATTGAGACTCTACCTCCTTGACAGTGCAGTTTTCTTCAGTTGTTGAGCATTCAGTAGCAACATTCAGTGGAGGAGGAAAGAGAAGCTAGATCTTGAGCTTCTAGCTTGAGGATCTAGTGAAGGGATCAACCCTTCAAGCATAGAACTGATTGTACATCATTGCAGTAGCCATATATTCATCTCATGATTCAGATTTGCATACCCAATAGTTCTAAAGTGCAATCCCTAAGGGGGTGATTTTCCTAGATTGACAGACCTGGAAATCCCTTTCTAGGTTATCTTGGGTATCAATCATAGAGCCTTGATCTCAATTTTCAACACCATCAAAGCTCTAGAAATGCCAGATCTACACTACCATATTTTCCAGGAGTTGTTTCCCTAGCATTTGTAGCAGGGATAATGCAGTATTTTCCTGCCACTAGTCCAAAAGCTACAAAGTCCCTCTTGTGGGAGGATGCTAGGGTCATTCTAGCCTTGTTACTTGGCCTGAGTGTCTCATATTTTGAGCATTTTTGTACTTCCTATTGAAATCCTTGTTAATAAAATGGCTCAACTATTCTGCACATTTGTATCGTGTTTTTAGATTATTTTTTTACTTATTTGTAGTTCATCTATTATGTTTAGTATTATTGCATTTTCCATTTTGGGATATTACAAGGGTATCAGAGCATAATATTTGGCTCAACTTGTGAGCACTTCAAGTTTACCATCAAAGAAGAAACAGATAGTAGAGATCTACGATGACGGAGGATTTGAGTTCTACCACTCTTCTCTTTAGATCCATGCAAGATCTCTTCAAGGAGTTCAAAAAAATGAAGAGAGAAATGAAAATGAAGGATCCAAGAATATTTGATGAGGAAGTTCCAAGCACTTCCTATCACCAGTAGAAGAAACTAACAATGGATAGATCTCCACAACATTCTACTAGATCCCCTTTCTATGAGTAGGAAGGTAAATGGTGTGAATATTAAGGATACTTGGGGTATGAGACCCTAATTTAATATATTTATGAGTAAAAATCGCAGCCAATAGCACTCAAGGAGAATCTAACTCTCCAACAATTCTTGCATCTCAAAGAAGAAAGGAGATCTCGCATCAGCAATAGAAGAAAGAGGCATAGATTTTTCTTTCCTACATTTGATGGATATCCCATAAGAACATTCAGGGCTTGGAGGGAAGAGTTAGGTACATGCTTTCAACTATATCCTGTAGCAAAAAGAGAGCCTATGGAGATTCCATCTCTGCAGCTAGAGGGTGAAGCCAAATATTGGTGGTTCAATCATTTGCCACATATGGAAGTGTATGATTATGAAAATTTTATTCAAAGACTGAAGAAGAATTTTGGTAGAAGGAAATTGGAGAAATCTCACATAGAGACATCTCCCATCATTGAGGAGATTGTATATGATGATCCAAAAGAAGATATCATCATTATCACTCAGGAGGAGGACCCTCTACAACCATAATCAGCTACATATGTACTTTCATCAGGAGGAGGATAACTTTCCTCTTTGCAAGATGGTCTTAAGCTCTTCAAATTTATAGCCCCATGCATGATTCATGAGATGCATGAGGAGGAGGAGGAACATAGCAGCGTTGGTACAGTAGAAGAGTAGCCATCATCAGTACCAGTGGTTGGAGAAACCAATGCACTAGTGGAAGGAACTCTTGTAGATGTGCAAGAAGTTCCTGAGATTCATCTTTTCCAAGGTTTTCATACACATTCATCTCATATTATTTCAGTACCTCCTATTGAGATTTGTGAGACTGTACCATCAGATTCATTTCATAATGAAGGATTAGATCACCTTGATGATTTGGAGTAGAAAATTATCACTGCACAAAGGACCCTTGACTTGATCAAGTATAATATGTATTGCTATCATAGCTTTTCATGGTTTAGCTACACCCAAAACTTAGTGTTGAAGGGTGGAGTTTCAAAAGATGGGAAGAGCACAGTCCTATTTAGTACAGTGCTAGACTATGATTTTAGCATTGTATGTGGCCATGAGATAGCACATGTATCCCCATGTAGATCTACAGTTCTTTCACTTAGCAACAGTGATGAGAAGAGGGCCGCATTGTTCTTGGAGAAGTCTAAAGGTAGCTTCACTCATGAAGCACTGGAGGGAAAAATGATCCATGGTAGACATTATATGATGGAGAGCACTTTCCATTATCAAGATGGAGTTTCCTTGATGAGCCCCTCGCAGCTCAAAGAGGAATGCCTACCTACATCATGTATGGAGCCTTATGGATTCTATTGGGCGAATGATGAGAGGATCTCATGGAGAGACCCCAAAGGAGGTTCACTTGAACATTTCATGGAGTGAAAATCTATTCAAATGGAGGAGATTGGTGTTATACATTGCAAGGATACCAATCTTGATCATAACATTCTTCAGCATCCACAGTAGGATGGATGGATTAGGAGGATGAGCAAGGGGTTGAAAACCTACTTTTAGATCTATGATACTAGACAACAAGAAGCATGGTTGCACTGGTTTTTTTTGGGTGAGTGTGGTTACTACCCAACATCTCACATTTGTGCGGTCCATGCGAAGCACATCACTGATGATATGCAGTAGCAGGAAGCATGGCTACATTGGTTATTTATGAAAGGGTTTCGACACCTCATGATGTATCTTATGTCCATATATTCACTTTTTTTTGGGATATGTCTCATGTCTTTACATGTGCTTCTGTTTGGGATGTATCTTCTGTTCATATATGTACTTGGTTTTGGGTCAAGACATCACTCTCACATGATGTGGCATCAAGGAGCTTATTTTTATTTTTCTGATGACACATTGCACATGTCCATTAGTATGTTGCTGCTCCATGACTTGCATCATGATGATGTAAGGTGAAATCAAGAATCCTTGTTTCTTCGATTGTTATTGGGAGAGTATGGGCTGATTTATTCCCATCCATTACTTGACATTGATGGAGGATGGCAACAGGAGGCCTTACTGCATTGGATTCTGATGGGGGATTATGGTCATTGTAATTGGTATAATGATTGTGTGATGGGGTAGCAAGAGACATTTTTGTGGTGGCTTCTCTTGAGAGAATATGGCCACTAAATTTGGTACAATGATGGTGTGGTGTGGCAGCAAGAGGCATTGTTGGGGTGGCTTCTATTGAGAGAGTATGGATCTCATACTTATATTGATGTTGATCTGGCATGGCATCAAGAAGCCTTGTTGCGGTGGCTTATTTTGAGAGAGTATGGCTCTCTTGATTGTCTTCATGGTGATCTAGCATGGCAGAAGAAGGATTTGTTGTGGTGGTTGTTATTTGGAGAATATGGTTTGACATTATATGCATTCATCCATATGTCTCTACTTCTTGTTTTGCACTATGTTGATGTGATGCCTGGGTTCCAGATGAAGGCCAACATGGCTAATGATGACAGCATTGAAAGATTCAATCTAGTCTATGTAGCATTGGTTGGAGAGATGGTTCATTAATTGAGACTTTCCACTTCAGAAAGAGACAACTTTATTTTATGTATATCATGCATTGAGGAGGATGTTGGAGAGCATATAGTTTACACTTGGAGATTCATTGATTAGGAGAGGCATCTAAATTTTCAGTTGGAGGCCATTCTAGACATTCTAGAGAGGCAACTTTGGAGTTGGGAATGCATTATACATTGTAGCAGATGGGGAGGCCTTCTATATGAGGATTCCATTTGGGGGGAATATGTTTGTTGTAGCATTCACTTGTGCAGTTGCTTGAGGAAAAGAAACATTTTGGTGGGGAGGATGGTAATATTCCCAATTTTTCATAAAATAATTGGAATATTAGAGTTCTTAATTTTCATAATTAATTAAGTAAGTAAGAAGGTGGAGGGACCCATAAACCCCATAGATGAATAAAATCCACTTTTGATGTGTGAATGTTGATAATTTATATCTAGATCTACATTATGGAGCAGTGGAGCAGCTACTTAAATGAAGGAAGAGTGGAGATCATGGGTAATTAATATAAAATCATGAGGTTCTTGGAGGAGGTCAAATGAGATCATAGTGCATTCAAAGTAAGATTCTAAAGCACTTATGATAATATAGTGGAGGCAGTGGTGCATATAATTCACACATGATGGAGAGAGTGGGAATTAAATGCAAACATGATAGTGATCATGGACAGACAACGCAGTCTTCATGGAGGCTAGTGGCCACACATTAGGGGAATTTTGAGTTCTAAAATGGCCCCCCTAAGAAAAATGTACAACCAAAATAAAATTATAAGAACCAATAGGAGTCAGGATGATGATATCAACCATGGGGGATGATTCACCATTTTTTAAGAAAAAGGGAAAAAAATTAAAAAATAATAATATAATAAAACTACTTTTTCAACTCTTGTTTTCAACTTATCTCCCAAAATGTTTACTCAAATTTTGAGCAAGAGTACTCTTTGGATGAAAAATTTAATTCCTCATCGAAGGAGTACCCATTTTGCATACCTTTTATGGACCTTTCTATATGAAAAATGAGAAACACATGAAAAGACATGATTGCGATCATGTTTTTCATGTATTTCTCATTTTTTGTGTAGTACAATCCATCGAAAGTATGCAACATGGGTACTCCTTGGATGAGGAATTAAAATTTTCATCCAATGAGTACTCTTGCTCGAAATTTGAGTAAAAACTTTGGGAGATAAATTTAAAATACGAGTTGAAAAATTAGTTTTTTTTCCCTCCAAAATTTGATGATGTAATCAAATCTTATTTTATTATTTCCACTATTGTTTTATAATTTATTTATGAGGCCCATTTTAGACCTCAAAACTCCCCTAATGATGTACAAAGCAGTTATGAGGTGGGTCAAGGCTATGGAAGGCTCATAATATATAAAAGGAAGATGAAGGAACAATATGACGCAGGCTTTGTATTATTATTTTTTATCTGTTTAGATCTAGATCTGTCATGTGACATTTCTATGCACTCTTATGTTGTTTAGCTAATTTTGCATCGTTATTTAGCATGTGGGTGTTTTCAAGCAGAAATACCACCCTTACCCACAGGGGACTTCGAGTGTCTACTCTGGGAAGGTTTCTATTGAGTTTCCATACATCATCAGGCATTGGTGCCATATTCAACCACTCTCATATGCACATTTAGTCGCAGGAATAATGCAATTACTGCTCAAGGGTCTAAGAGGTGGTGGTTGCTTCTATAATTTTAGCTAGGAAACTGGTGGAGGATTTATCCTTTCACCTTGTGCTTCAATTTCAACCTTTCAAGAGCAGCATATGTATATCTGGCATTCAGGCCAACAATTCATACCTCCATGCAACAACATTCCATTCAAGGGTTGCATAGTCCAGTCTTGTAGATCCATTGGAGGAAGGAAGCTTCCAGTATTTCAACTAGAAATCCTATGAGGGACAACCTCCTCACTTTGTTTCCATAATTTCCATAATTCAGGATCTATATTACAACATCTAGCAATAGGCTTGGGAATCTCCCTCCTTGAAAGTGAATCTTTCTTTAGCTATTGAGTATTCAGCAACAACATTCAGTGGAGGAGGAAAGAGAAGCTAGATCTTGAGCTTCTAGCTTGAGGATCTAGTGAAGGAATCAACCCTTCAAGAATAAAACTGATTGTACATCATCTCAGCAGCCATATCCTCAGTTCATGCTTTAGATCAGCATACCCAGCAGCTGTATAGTGCAAGCCCTAAGAGGGTGATTTTCCTAGATTGAAAGATCTAGAAATTCCTTTCTAGGTTATCTTGGGTATCCATCATAGAGCTCAGATCTCAATTTTCAAGATGATCGAAGCTCTGGAATTGCCAAATATATACTGCCATATTTTCCAGCAGTTGTTGCGCCGACATTTGCAGCAAGGAAAATGGATTATTTTCCATCCAGTAGTCCAGAATTTACGTAGTCCCTCTTGTGGGAGGACCTTAGGGTCATCCATTAATTCATCAACTGATAAAAGTGGTTGAAACTTAACATAAATATTTGAGTGAAATTTGTTAAGATATAGGAACTCCTTAGCTCACAAATATCCTAGTCTTCATTCTTCTAGGGTGGCGTATTAATTTTTCATAAAGAAACATTGTTCTTTACTTTGATAATTACATTTCATCATAAACATGTTGAATTCAACCCAAATAATTTTTTCACTGTACATATATGTATTTGTAAACATAATAATATGAAACTATGCAAAAAGATAAATACCATTGTCATCATCACCTAAGGAGCAGAAAAAAAAAATATCAAAGGAAGAGAAGCATGAACACATAGAGACACCAGGATTGGTCTAAGACCAGGGAAAAACCCATATGGGGAGAACCCTTGGAAATTATTCGTATTAGATCATCATTCAATTATTCAGAAACACAAGTAGAATGATGCATGATGTCATATCTTAACAATGTAGAAAAAATAACATACACGCACTAAAACCATATCCATACTTTTTCATGAAGGGAACTGAATCTGAGAACTAAAATACACTAACGATGATTGTAGAAAATTGATGAACAGAACTGATAATGAATGACGACTGAAGATATATCAGAAATAGAAAAAAAAAGATATGATCTAGAGATAAACATATCTATAATTTACCAAGACACAAATATCAAATATCACCAAGTGATCTCAACTCTAACACAAATGTGACTGAATGGCTAATTTCTGCAATCAACTCAAGGTGAAACAAACTAATTCTGTGAATTAATTCTTTGAGTCACATCACTAAAATTCTCAAACCAGGAATTAGGGCTCTAAGTCACTAGCACAAAACTTTGTGCTTACATCTCTACTTCATATAAGCCTGATATGACATTTTGACAAGTTCGTGCCCTTAACAAGTTGTGCTAGTTGCTACGGGCACCCTGGTCATGGGCACAACACAACGACCCTGTGGCTCTACTTACCTATGTTGCTACCTAGGCCTTTCATGTCTACAACTTTGGCCCAATGGACCCAGATCTGAAATATGTACTAGACTATGATCCCAATCCATTACATGCCACTGCATGAGCTCCTTTCGACTACCAGTGCGAGCCAAGACATAAACATAGAGGAAAAAAAGTTGATGGATGAAAATAATAGATCACTTGAGAAAGTGTACAAATGAGATTGAGGTCACCTCTATTTATAAATTTGTCCTTTTGGGGCTTTGACCGGATCAACATGCAGTCAGGTCAACCCATAAAATAATAAAATAAATCAGAACTTAATTTATTCTCAATCGATTGGAGTGATATATTGGTTGATTTTGATCCTCTCAAAAATAAGAATCCAATTAAATTATCATCTTAATCATCTGATATTTCCATAGTGAAATTTTACCCTAGTTGTAAAAATTAACACACCCTCTCAACTAGGAAGAATTCCACTTTGCAATCTATGCTTCTATTTTTCTGCATCATTGTGTCATCATGGCTCAACTCATTCTGTTGATATATATTCATCGATCAATACGCCATTTTTATATTAACACATCATTACAATTCTTCACTGAACAGCTTTTTCTTGTAGTCATCATGTTGTGAATCATTCTCCTTACCAATCGTCAATGTACTCTTCATGCTTATTTTTTCTTGTCTCTTGATTCGTCATGCTTGTATGTTGGCCATTCTTGGATCTAGAATAAGAATTTGTTACCAGAGTGGAGCTTGGGCTACCACCCTTCATTCATCAGGGTGTCATTCTAGAATCTCTGCCATCAACTTACTACATGGAATATCATCATTGGAGAGCATATAAATAAGGAGTACATTTCAACCTGTAACAACATCGAGATCACATCTTGACTTGGAATATCATGGGGGAGTTATAACTCTACAATTCCATATCTATCAATATGATACCCATAAACATAGGGGATACCATCTCGACCCTGGTGTCACATCGGTTATATCACTTTCAAATGGGAGACACATAGGGATATTTTACATCGAGGAGCTCAATATCAACCCATCATATTTCCTACTAGTCCTCCCATCGATTACCTTGAATATTCATGTGATGTAACACCTGCATCGTAATCCTGCTTGGAAAATATACCCAACTTACCAAAGGGTAAGGATCTTATGCATCCAAGCCTTCTCAATCATTGGAAAAATGAAGAGGCATTCCCAACAAGCCACACTTGTGGGTATGATGCCAGCTGGGGTATACTCTACAAAGAGAAAAGGTGGGGGAGATGCTCAACTTATCAAAATTGATAAGGCTAACACACATCCCATGACTGAGAAATAGGGAATACACCCTATTGTCAAGATTTCCCTCAACAGCAGGAGGCCTCTATCTCAATTCCTCATTCTGGGAGCTCAGAAATATAGGAAGAGTTGGCTTAGTGTCCTTGATAAGTGTTTTTCGCATATGGTATATGTTGATTCTTAAACCTATCAGACACTAAATCAAGTGTTATGTTAGAATATACATAATCATGTAAATCACAACAAGATATCCATAATAGAAATATATGAAAAACATCCTCCCTCTCATGGAGGTGTCAAAAGCAAATGGATACTATAATAATCCTCCCTCTCACAAGGGTCACATGGGTATTATAATCTTCCTCCCTCTCATAAAGGTGTCAATAAGAAGCATCAGCTTGTCTCGAATGACTTCATTATATCACTAAATGGAGAAATAATAGTCCATATTATATCTATTTTGGGTTATCTGTCATCATAGTGTATCCATGTGTTATCATGATCATGCTCAGTTAGCTCTCTAAGGAGCTTCTACATCATGCCTCATAGCCAGTCTTGCTACTGGCATTGTATCTGACATTGGTCATGCTATAAACCTCTCATACAAGATATCATGGAATATATCATACTAAAGAATAATCTAATTTTTCTTATCGACACTAATCCTGAACATCATCAGTTCATTCATGCAACTACATATCATGGAAGAAAAATCTCAATCTTTAAGAGTATAACAAATAAAATATGTTTGGTTGAAATTCTGAGTGAAGGAGCTCAATCATGAACTCAATCATGTTCTATACACATGATATACAGATGTATTTTCAATACGAAACATAATTTATTCAACCAACTAACAATTGTCATATCACATTCAATTTAAATCAGAGTATACAAGGATTTACATTACACAAATACATTTCAACATTTTTTCTATATGGAATTTCTTTCCCAAATTCCATAAATAAATTCATTATGTCATGATACACCATTATGATATTCAAAATTCATCTCTCACTTACTTATATTTTCAGAGGCTCGTCACCTGTCAAGGATAGAAAATCAATATGTATAATCAAATCCATTATAAAAAATAAAGGCCATAGCTCGTAACTCACTATCCCAACTTCACCACATAATATCACATATAAACAAATCTGAATCAAGGAGTTTTTATCATGCAACACTCTCTGTGAGCATAATTCCTTATCATGCCAACATATCTAGCCTTACATAAATGAATGTTGAGTCCATAAATAGCTCATCAAAGTTTAGAAGCTAGTCAAAACTATTATCAAAGACATCGATTTCATAGTATCAATTCTTTCAACCAGAGAGAATTAGCGCACATATCAAGTTTTGACCACATTTCATGTCAAACTCTCAAGTCTATCATTTAAATCATGTCATTATAGGTCATTTTCATCATTAGATGTAAGTGCATACACATCAAGGTTAAGTCATGCATTTTCATACTAAGTCACAAAAACTATTGTTCTAGCACCAATACAGAACCATATGTTTGTATACTCACATACGACACTAAAGGTTAATATGCCCACATAGCATAGTCATCTAGGAAAATCAACCATTACTAGATCAAATCATGTCAAATAAAAATGTGAAATCATGGTAAGATATATAAATCTAGACATTTACCAACAATTAAGCATGATGTGAAAAGTACCAAACATTGTTTATCTATATCAATAAGCCAAAACATGATGCAAAATCCCGAGACACAATGACATATCTATATGGATGTCTCAGTCACCTGCACACACAAGTTTTTTTCAAACATTCAAACTTTCCCAGTGGGCAGATCTTACTGGCATATGCAATACATCTACAAAACTTACATCTTCCAAGTGACCATCCGATTTCATGCTCGATTAAACCAATTCCAGAAATAAGTTCACAATTAAAATATAAATCATAGATCCATGGATTTAGACTATAGACTGAATTCATTGTACATAACTTCAATTATGTGTCTCTCAGGCATAGTCACATCTATGAGACTTCCTTTTTTTGAATGAGGCTCAGACCTCTATTGTAAATCAAAATTTTCAAGCACTCATAAATCATATTTCAATAGATCATAAACTGGAAACAAGAGTTAGAATATTTTAGGAGATTTATTCTCCCTCTGAATGAGAATCCACTTCATTCATGTCATCAACTTGTATTTACGGGGATCATGAATTAACATATCTATTGGATCATAAAAATATATCTATCATGATCCTGAATATCATGTCATTAGCCTTTCATCTAAGGTTGGACTTCAAATATTAGGGAAGCAGGCTCATGTGAAAACACAACCTTATGATCCCAATAAAAATACATCAAGTTAGAGCATTTAATTTAACTGCATGATACAACCACAGATACTCAAAGATATGAAACATAGCTATCCCTTTATCATTTTTATTTCCAATAACATGCATATCATAATCAATAGGATCAAGTTAGGTTAATCGATAAACCAACAAGGTGTAGTCACTCGTTTTCTATGATATTTGATAATGATTATCACATGCATTATCCACGACATATGAATGAAGTAAGCTTCTATAAGATATCCAACAAATTTTATTGCATATTAAGGGTCAAGAGTACTATCCACTAGAATCAAAATTAGGATCTAAAAACAATTAAGTTATGCCACTATATCCAACATGAGTAATCATATCTAGTACACTTATAGGATCAAGAGTAGAACATTCACTACCAGGTGCACCATTTTCATAATAGAAAACATAAATCCAAATCACTCTTATGTGTGCATGCATGAGCCATCTGAGAAGTACACATTCTCAAAATACCGTATGGATTACCAAACCATCCAATGTTGTCATAACATTAAAAAATATACCATGCATGCCTAGCGGAATACCTGTGCACCAACACATAGGCATATTTTTGTGCACAAGTGCCTCTTTACCTTTTCTAAATCTAGTTTCATTTCTAGATCTAGCCAATTTCACTGCATTTCCCGATCTAGCCATCTTTCCTTAATTTCTAAATATTCTCAAGGGAGATCCACTTATCTCATCATGGAGGCTATACATGTCCAGGTGATCAAATATATATGGAGGAATAGAAAAAATAATAATAGAAATATGATCAATAAGCATAAACAAGAGAAATGGTTATAAGACAAAGAATACTTATCGTCAATGACAGATGATCCTCTCACTCTTAAACCAGCCTTCAAGATTAAACCATAGAACATAAATAAATGTTTCCTTCAATAATTTTTTTTTTATCAATATCTAGGTGAACCGTCAGATGAATCCCAAGTATTTGAGCATAGACAGTGTGAGGGTTTCATATACCAAATCTCAATACTTTACTACAAATCAATTTTTCTCTCAAACCCTTCTCCACTAATTCCCTAGGCTTTTCTTCATAACATAGAATTATTTTATGTCTCTACCATCATTTTCTCTCCTCCATAGAAATGTATATTTGGGGTGATCTCCATGGATTTTCTTCAACCTGACTCTAATACCATTTTCAATTTTCATAAAGCAACACTGCTCTTAACTTTGATAGTTACATTTCATCATTAACATGTTGCGTTCACCCCAATTAAATTTTCCATTGTAGACATATATATTATTAAAATCAAGAATATGAAACTATGGAGAAATAAAAATACCATAATCATCATCATAATCTAAGTAGCGAAAAAATAAAATAAAATATCAAGAGAAGACAACCATGAACACACAGAGACGCCATGATTGGTCCAAGACTAAGGAAAAACACACTGTGGGGAAAACCCTTGGAAATTATTCTTCTTAGATATTCATTGAATGATTCAGGAAAAATAGCACAATGATCCAGGAGTACATATCATTATGATGCAGAGAAAAATAACATACATGCAGTAAAACCATACCCATATTTCTTCTTGAAGGAAACTGAATCTTGAAACTAAAATGCACTGATGTTGGCTATAGCACACTAGTGAACATTACTGATACTGAATTACGATGAAAGATACATATACAATAGAAACAAACATATATGATCTATATATCATCAAATATATAATACCAATTCATAGATCTCAAATATCACAAAGTCATCTCAACTCTGAAGCCCTAGATATGAATCTAAGAGACTGTCAATGATTTCTCTGAATCAACTATGACTGAACGACTGATGTCTAGAAGCACTACGCAATAAATTGAAGGTGAACCAAAATAGATCCTCGTATTAATTTTTTTAGCCATGGCATTAACATGCTTAGCTAGTGACTTGGGGCTCTGAGCCGCTATCACAATATTTATGTTCCCACGACTCTTTTTCAGATTAGCCCAATATGACTTCTGTGACAAGGTGACACCCTTAACAAGTTGTCCCAGCATCTTTGGGCACCTTGTTCATGGCCATAACACATCCAACACGAGGCTCTACTGACCTAAACTATTATCTAGGCCTTTCCTTCCCATGACTTTGGCCCAATAGACCTAGATTTTAAATTTGTATCAGACTCTAATCTCAATCCATTGCGTGCCACTCCGTGAGCTCCTTCTAACATACTTGTGCGAGCCAAGACATAAACATATATGAAACAAACTGATGGATGCAAACCATATATCACCTAAGAAAGTGTACAAATGAGCTTGAGGTCACCTCTATTTATAACTTTGTGTGTGACCACTTGGGGATTTGACCAGATCAACATGTCGTTATGTTGACCCATAAAATAATAAAGTAATTCATAACTTAATTTTTTCTTAACAAATTGGGGTGATCTATAGTGTTATTAGTGGGAAAATTTTAACGATGGAAAATTATCTTGAAGTTTAAAACATTAGCGAATCTCACTTGTCCCTAATATGAAAACTATAAAATGTTCATTGATATATGTGTAAAATTATTCAAATTTATAATGATTTTTATATATAGTATCTATATAATGGTGGCAATTTTTAAGGTAAAATAATATTATATTGTAAAATCCGGGTGAATCATTTTCAGAAAAAATGGAAATTGGTGTATCTTTTTTTGGAAAAATCATGGAAAATTAGCCCACCTGTGAATATTAGCCCCTAAAATTTTCCATGGAATGTATCACTCTATAATTTGTGAGGTTGTAAGATAAATTATAGAGGTAACAACAAAACCACTTTCGAAGCTAGGATCTAGCCCTGCCAGCTTCACAGAGGGATCTCTCTATGAGATTTAGGTTTCTTTGTATTTAAGATATTAGGCTAGTTAAGCATGTTCAATTTTTGTTTGATTGATTGAGCTTGTTTGGTTTTCTTGCTTGATTAAATGCCTAAATTTCCATTAGGCTATGGATTCTATGACTTAAACTTGGATATGTTTTAGTTTTTATAAAGAAATTTCACAAGGTAGGGTAGCCAAAATAACTGTATTCTGTGAATTTAAATGAAGAGAACAGATGAAATAAATTCCATTAAGTAAAGAGAAATTAATAATTAATTTACTTAATTTCAGATGAAAACATTGAAATTATTCAAAGCCAGAAGGAGAGTATGTTTTAATACAACTTATATTCTTTAATTTTGTATTGAATAATTCAGATTATTAATACATAAACATGGAAAACAGAGAAATTAACACATAAAAAATGAGAGATTCACTTCACCAATAGTTTGAGACAAGAATCCTATGAAATAGCCTTATTTATTATTGATAACTCCACAAAAATTTAAAATGTACAATAGCATTATTGAATGCAAAAATCAACCCTTTATACTTCGAAATCAGAAGTATTTATAAGTTTATCTAAAAAATATCATATCATATTAGACTAGGGTGCATTTTAGGAATATATAAAACTGATTAAATATTTTATTACAAAAGTATAAGATAGGTTTGAACTACTTCGGATTGTTGGCACTATTTTTCAGGAGATTATTGATGATCTATCCTTTGACCTTTGTTGTGTTGTTCTTCTTGCTATTGAAGATATAATCACTTTTCTAATCACGTAACTCGCATAATTTGTCCCACCTCACTTCACTTGGGATGCATAGCTTGAGTAATTTTCTGTAAATTGCATATACCTTCGTATATTTGGTAAAGGTGGGATTTGTGATAAAAATGTGTTTGATCTCATGTTGGATGTTTACATCATACTCCAGAGTCTCTTGGAAGGCTTTATCTATGATGCTCCCCTTTATCCCTACAAACTTAGAATTATCCTTAGCCACAACCATCAATTTCTAGTTCTAATCACAAAAAGTGATTAATTTTTCATTCAACACAAATAAACCTAGAAGTCATTTCTTATTCAGCACTTCAAACTTGTTAAAGAACCTCCAGACATCAATTTTCGAAACTTGAAATTTTTTCCTCCAACTGTATCATGACATTTTTATTGGTTAACACTTATTTATTTCTAATATGCTATTCTATCTTCAAGCCTGAGTTCTTATAACTCATATATATTTTTGGAGTTGATAAATTTGATGAGATTTAGGGCTTCGGTAGGTTTTTCTTCCATATTTTCTCTGATTTCTTCAATGAACACTTTGGCTTTCTTAATTAGTTCATTCTGTGTTAGGTCCCTTTAATACTAGTGTATCCCCTTATTTTTATTAGTGTAGCCCCCTTATTGCTATTTTTGTACCCATGTAGCCCCCAAATTGTTATTATTGTGCCCCATAAAATCCACTATTGTTATTGGTGTGCCCTTACATTATTATTGTTAGGTCGGCTAGGATTATATTGTGACCCCGTGGACTCCTATATATAGAAAGGAGGTTTTTTAAATTGTATCATCCTAGTATTTTTAATTTATGTAATATAAAGGAGTTTTCCCCCTCGAAGTGGTTGATTTCTAAGGAATTGATCTCTCTTTTATTCTATTTTTGGAGTTGGTTTCATAATATTTCATATCAGAGCTTTGGATTCTAAGGTTTCAGTGCTACAAACATGTCATCGTAGAATATTCGCTAGAAATACTTTTCTATGAAGTCTATGAAGCTGAAATTTCTACCAAGTGAAGCAGAAATCCGAAGGAACGTCGTCTAAAATTTTTAGATCTTAGTTCGCAATATTTGCGGAGATATGATCTGTGGAAGTTAGGTTTTTTGTAGGCTCATAAATTTCATCTAAAAGAGGTGACATTGGGAAAATCATAAAAAATCACTCTTTGAGCATAGGATTGGAATTCTATAAAATGTGGCCAAAGGTACAAGAATTTTACTTTATGGTGTATCAATTCCAGATCCAAAGGAGGAAATAGTGACATGTGGCACGCCATACAAGTTTGTTCTACTAAAATAGTCCATAATTAGGTCATTGTGAGATATTGTTCATAACTTTGCCTTGAAAAATCCAAATCAAGTCAGACCTATGGCATTGGAAAGAAGATTCAGAGGGATGCTACAGGACCGAGGATAAGATCTCAGGGATCCAAAATTACAGAGATACATCAATTTAAATATCAAGCTGTTGAAAATCAAGAAAAAGGCGTGTATTCTTTTTAATTGTTTGAAAAATCATTTTGAAGTGATTCCAAGGGAATATTGAGGCATAGATATTAGTATTGAGTTATATAATTCCTCTGAAAAATAATTCCACACCCATTAATCCGTCAGAAAGCTGTACTATGACGCATGAAGAGGAATAATTGCAGTATGATGTATCAAAATTACGATACCAAGTACAACAAATTTAGATCTTACAAATAGAAAATGAACATGACATACATGGATTAAAATCAGAAATGGAGGCTAATTTAGATGGTTTGAACAATCAAATGAGAGCTAATATGGATGATAAAGTAGTGTAATTTCACATCAAGCTTCAATAACAAGCTCTCCAACTATTAGAGGATAAGCTAACTTTGGTGCATAATCGAATGAAACAAAAAGAAGATCAACATCACAGAGAAAGAAGTTTTGAAGCAGTCACAGAAACAAGAACTTGAAAACTACGAAATCGATCAATTTCATAGTATCTCAGCAAGTAGAAGAACTTACCATTGAATATTCCACATGGGACGATGAGAATTGTATACAAAAGAATCAAGAAATAATCAAGCGTTGAGGACAACACTATTTTGAAGGAGAGGGGCATGTTAGGTCCCTATAATACTAGTGTATCCCATTGTTTTTATTAGTGTAGCCCCCTTATTGTTATTTGTGTATCCCTGTAGGCCCCATATTGTTATTATTGTACTCATAAAAGCCACTATTGTTATTGTTGTCCCCTTACATTATTATTGTTAGGTCGGCTAGCAATATATTCTGACCCCATGGACTCCTATATATAGAAAGGCTGTTTTTTCATTTGTATCATCCAAGAATTGTTAAGTTGTGTAACGTAAAGGAGTTTGACCCCTCGAAGTGGTTGATTTCTAGGACGTTGATCTCTCTTTTCTTCTATTTTTGGAGCTCGTTTCATAACATTCTGTTAAAAAATAATCCATATTAGTGGAGATATTTCTGTCATATATTTTTTGATATCAATCCATATGTTTTCCTTAGCATTGGCTAAGGTTTGAGCCACGGTAGTTTCCTTCCCCAATAGTTTTAGCCTCTAAGTGACTCTTTGGGATTTCTTTACTTCAGCTAGATGTGAGGTCTCAATCCTTACTTTCTACTCTGGCAGGGACTTTATCTGTCATTGTAGTCTTTTGATTTCTTCTCCTTGTATAGACATGTCCATCATAGCTTTTACCAATTTTATAGTAGAATCTAATTATTATGCTGGGGGTGTTGTTGATGTAGAAAAATATGTTGTAGTTCAAGTAGGCATTCTTGTCGGTGCTATTGTTGTAATAGGTATTGCATCTAGTGGGAATACAACTAGCTGTGCATTTTTTTCTTTTTCCTCAACTAGCTTGTCCATCTCTACTTCCATGTTCCTTATTGTTGTATTTTTCTCCATAATTATCTTGATAATGTCTTCATTTTTTCCTTTTCTCTCCACCATTTCTTTGGTTTTTGGATCCTGAGTTGCTGACAATTTCAATTGTTTCCTAAGTGTTGTAATTCCGACATTCTTCTTCTTGATTAGTTCTTCGACTGCCCTAACATTTGCTAGGTCATATCCTATCTTAATGACCAATTCTTATAATTATTTCATTTTATTAACTTTTTCCGAACAATAAATATTTTCAATTTTTAATTGATATTGGATATTGGTGAGTGATACCTACAATTTAGAGGTAGTGATTGTAGTATTTGTTAATGTGGAACATATCATTTCCCCCATCTGCCAGGGAATATTCATCTGATCAATAATATGGACATGTTTTGCATCAAATCCAATGAAGTCTTCTTATAATCAGCTACAGATTTATGATCGGGAAATTGTGCCTCTAATAATGCCATCTGCATTATTCCTTTCTTGGTGTTGAAGCCTAATACGAGCATATGCTGGGCTATGGTACTTTGTTTCTAGAAATGAACATAAGTGCTGACTTTGAGAAGTTTCTTTTTCTTATTTATTTCTTTATACTTATCAAACATGCTTGTCACTATTTTTCCTTGAATGAGTCATGATGTTTGAGTCGTGTCTATATTCCCCTATGAAATTGATGATGCTGGAGATCAAAAAAACAAACTATCTGACTTGTTTTTATAGTGTGACCCTTCAGTATCACAGTATTTTTCTATTATTCTTGTTTAGCAAAGTTTGTTTTAGGATTGGACTTTTCTTTCTTCATTTAAATATTAAATTCTTTGGCTGAAATCATTGTGACAGAAGAAGACTCTTCCTCCCCTTGTCATTTCTCTATTTGTTCTTGAGTTGTGGGAGTCTGTGAATTTGATGTAGACAGAACTTGCTCCTCATATTCTGCAAGGGGTATTCTTCCCACTCAGCCTAGTTCATGTACTTCTCAATTTTATGTATTTGTGTATGAACATAAGGAGTTGTTTTCTTTTCCACCCTTAGCTTAGAAATTATACCAAATGGTTGATATGACCAAGTGAAGCTTAAGGTAAACTTCATCTATTTTAGGAGGATCTGTGCCTCCTCTCTTTTTGTCCTAATGTTGTAGATAAAAGGTCATATCTGATTCATTATTCTAAAATGTGATTTATTCTTGGGTGAAACAAAGTGAATTTCATTTTCCTGATGTATTCTAATGCAAACACCCTCATTCTGAGGTATTTAGCCATATTTTCTGGTGGCATCTCACACCCAAACACTCTTATTTGAGTGTAATTTTGGTACAAGTACCAGTAACCTACATTAGCCTGCTCACTGAGATGAAAAATCTTTGAACCTCATCATTGACCCTATGTTATGCATTACGTCTAGGTAAAAATGTGGTTGGATGAATGAACTAACCAATATAGTCTTTGAAAATATGTTATTCTAAATTCTTCCTTACTAAGGAAGTCCAAAAAATGACTGAATGTGGATCTCCTTGTTCATTCAGCTTTTATAGTGCAAATGGAAACATGTTTACCTAATAAAATAGAAACATGTAAATTAAAACATTAGCATATTTTAAAATTCATTCAGTTTGAAAACTAAGGAATTTTTCATGGATTCTATGAGGAAGGAATTGGTTGAAATTAAAAACTATAGAGGGTTTTTCTTCAATAGAGAGAATGGACAAAAAACCTAAAATAGGTTCATATACTCATTCATCTTAATCATATCCTAACAAACATGAGAGTATGGAGATTATTTTCTTAGCCTTGTCTGGGGAAACGGACGTCGTGTATGGTGGATCTTTCTTTGGTAATTGGGCATCCTCGGGAAGGAAGATTTTGAAAATCTTAGCTATTTGGGAAAAATTCAACTTCCGACACAGTTCATTTAGAGCTTCTACTAATAAAGGGGTTGTAGAATCATTCTACAGGATCTGAAACATTTGATTGATTGTTTCAGGGGTTATTTGAAATATAACTTCACTAGTGTGAGTTACAATGGTTCTATTGCTTGGAAAGTAACAGGATTGGCATCTTAGAATAAACTATAGGGAATGGTATGTTTGAGGAAAGATATAAAGTGGAAAATTGGATTCCCAGAGTCCAATTTCATCACTTTGTTCTAGGTGATTATCTTTGAGCCAACTGTGCAATTCGAATAGGTCGAATTCACATTTTGGCTCTGCAATTTTGTACTCTCTATCAGCTATATGGATATGGTCGGGATCAATATTTGGAGGTATCATTGGGTTATTTTAATTACTATTATTTCTTCCCTTTGGAGGCATTTTGAAAATTCATACAATAGGAAAAAGAAAGGCTCATAGTGCAATAGTTACGGCGAAATTACTAGTAGTTGACAGTTGGTGGAAATTATTGTTATTTCACAACATATTCTATTTTGTGTGTCCAATTTGAAGCCTTTTTCACTGTGCAAAATAAAGTTTGAAAGAGAATATAGTAGATGAGTGAAAATGCGAAAAAATGTGAAAAAATGACTTGAATGAAAGGTTTTTATGGTCATAGTAGCTACCTATTATGGACACGAGGCCATTAGAAATCATAAACGGTAATCCAGGGATAGATTTAATGTGTAATGGATATGAAATATGTCATGGGTGGAGTGGAGGTGAGGGCACGGGAAGCATTGGAGGGAGAGGGTATAAGTTTGATGGTTTTGGAGGGTGGTAGAGATGGTAAGTGGTATGTCAAGAGGGGTGTGAGAAATCATGACAAAGTAACACGTTATGTCGGGTAGGAGGGGAGCCAAAACACTTTTCATACACCCCGGCCCCCCGCTCGCTGATAAACATAGGAAGGGCAAGGTGGGCCAAAAGGCGTTCGGGACTGTCGATTTGGGTGAATGATAATTAGATCATTGTATCATGAGAACCACTTTAACCGGTACATGAAAAAACCTTTTTTCATTTTTGAACCTTATAATCATAAGAGCAAATACTTTGGATAAAAGTTCCTATAATGTAAAACATAAATTATTACATTTTAAACCTTTTAATTCCACTTTGTTGTCCTAAACTAGGGAAAATTATCATTAAGTAAGGGTGAATTAAAATTCACATACCCTTGTTTATTTTTTCTTTGAAAGGAGAATCATCTAATCTAGTTCTTACATACTCATTTACGTCATTGATCCATCTTAAAAAATTCGACCAATTTCTTCATCTACCTAACAGTTTTTAGCCAAGTTTAAACAGTTTGCCTAAATTATTTCTCTAATTTAATAGCATAAATTCAAATATGTTTGACCACGATTACATTGTATGATTTAAACAACGATTTATGGTTGTGTCATTTAAAACAAACTGCACACACCATCCTACTTTATTTTTCAAAACTAACTATTTTTCTTCTAGTGGAATTTCAATTTGCATCACTTTCACATCATTCTTTTTTATGGGGTTCTATCATCATAATGTTTTTATTATTTTATTATATTTTTCTCTTCTTATTTTTTTATTCTATTTGTATCTTCCTTTCTTTTTATTCTATTTTTCTTTTCATAACCATCTTTTCATTTTTTACTTTTTTTATTATATCTTTTTTTTTAAAATCATTTGGAAAATGAAATATTATTTACAATTTGATATGACTGAGAGAAAATATTCAATCACCACGTGATATTATGAATTATAGGACCCTAGCAGTGTCTCCAACTAGGGATTACACTCTCCGTGTGAGGTGCCAAGAATTTTTAACCAGTAGCCCTCAATGCTCTTATTCAATACTTTTCTGCATCTAGTTTATTTTTTTGTTGTTGTAATTATGGTGGTCAATTGATCAGGAGCTTATGGCCTTCTCTTTAGGCTTCAACCTCTGACATGAGACACCCACTCATGACAGTAAAAGGAAAATTATATTTACAATGAAGTTAGCGATACATGCTTCTATTTTTGTGAAAAATAATTTTTTAGCATTCTACCTGTTACAGGTCCATCAAACAGCTCTGATCCATCCATGTCATTTAGGAAAAGTGCATTATTCCCTCTGTAAGCATGAATTGTGTAAGGTCCCTTCCATAGATTATAAAATTTTCCATGCTTACCCTCTTATTCATTTCTTGAATCCCATTTTAGTACATTGTCTCATATCTAGAAATCATAGGCCTCGATTCTTCTATCATAGATTTTCTTGATGCTTTCCTCAATGACTTGTGTGTCGTTGTAAAATTATTCTCTCGATTGTTTGCAGTTGTATTGTTTGATTTATTCTCCGCTGAATGTCATTAGATTCCACTAGTAATTCCTACAAAATTTTGATGACAGTAACACCAAAATAAGTGGTAAAAACAACATACATCCCATAAACCAAATGGTATGGAGACATGGAAATTGATTTGTTAGTGGTGAGTTTGTCACCCCATATTACATTAACCAACTTGTTGTGCCATGATTTCTTGTTATCCTGCAACAATTTTTTATGATATTAAGTAAAATTTTGTTGGAAGACTTTGCTAATCGATTCCCCTAGGGGTAATAGGTTGTAGAGTATCCTAAAATGGTTTGATACTTGCTGAAAAACTCCACCATCTTCTTTTATTTCAATGTTGTTGCATTATCAATGAAAATTTTCTTCGAACATCCAAATCTTGAAAGAATATTAATTTCTAAGAATTTAATAAAAATTTCATCAGTAGATTTCCTTGTGGGTATAGCTTCAATCCACTTGGTAAAATAATCAGTGGCTGTAAGGATCGACTTGTGTTAGGCTGAGGATGAAGGATGAATTTTCCCAATTAAATCCAAACCCCATTGCTGAAAAATATTTTCAGCATATATGGGCTTTAAGGGTAGGGGAAACAACTTTATTTTTCCTTCAATGATCTCAAATTGGTGGCATGAGGTGAATTTTTTGTGGACATCTGAAAATAAGGTTGGCCAATAAAAACTAGCTCTTAAGATATTATTTTTAGTGGTATTCTAGTACAAGTGTCCACCACAATCTCCTTCATGAAATTCTTGCATTAATTTGTGTGCTTCATCCTTCATTAAAAGGTTTGGTAAATTTCCTCGAGTATCCTTCCAATATAAATCATTGTTTAAAATACAAAATTTCATAGCTTTGAGTTTAAGAAATATAGATTTAGTTTTGGTCAAACTCGGAGGGGCTTGTAGATGATGTAAGAAAAAAATAAGGTTTTCATACTAGGGAGATGTTGCATAAGACTTACTTATACGTGGAGTCACATTTTCTCCTCATTCATCAAGTGTAGCTACAAAATTTATATCCAAAGAATGAAAATTTTCTTCAACCATTAATTTAGCTAATCCATGACTCTTAATGAGTTTCAAGGTTTAATTTCAATGTCATAACCTAAGATAATGGAAATTCATTTATCCCTTTTCCCATCAAGGTCATTTTGTTTCAATATTTCTTTTACCACAGCATTTGGAACATAAGCAGTTATATGTGAATGAAGAATATAAACTCTAAAATATTTAATTTCCTTTACTAAAGAAAAATCCTTGCTTTTCCATATTTTTTTATTTTAATGCAACATCTCTTAAGGCATTGCTAAAGAAAGCAATGGGTTGTTCATGTTATTCATTATTCTTATGTAAGAGAACTGATGCAATAGTATGTTCAAATGAAAATGAGAAATGAGAAAATATTTGGGGAAATGAGGGCCAATTAACACAGGGTCTTGTGTTAAGGCTTGTTTTACTTGATCAAACGATTGTTTGCCTCAATATTCAGTTTTACACTTCTGCGTATTTTCTCAACATGTTTTTTATGTTTCTTAGAAGTTCTGCCAATATATGGATAAATCTTCTTAGGAAAAATATTTTACCAATGAATTATTGGACTTCTTTGACATTTCTAGGAGAGCCTATCTTTAAAATAGACTCTATCCTATTGGGATCAATTTTGATTCCATCTTTAGAAATGATATTTCCTATAAGTTGTTGGTAATATGATGCAGAGTGTTGTCCTTGATGGCAACCCACTTGATGAATATGATGGCAACCTACTGGATGAAGTTGTCCTTGATGGAATGTGTCTTGATGAACTTGTTAAATGATGTAAATCTGATGTATCTACAATGAGTACAGAAGTTAATGATGGAAGGAATTTCAGTATGTGCCATATCATGATGAGAAGAGTATGTCTCAAGGCATACGCGGATTTGTCTAGACGAAGTAGCGTATGCACGCGGGAAATAACGTGCCAAGTCGCGTATGGGAAAAAGCGCTCTAAATTTGTAAAACCAGGGGTAACTACCATGGTATAGACCCATTGTATTGAGCGTTGGGTTGTCTATTTGATCCCATCCAGGAATACCATCGGAAGAAGTGTGGTTTTGGCTCATGGTATTGAAAAAGGGTAAACCTATATAAGGAGATGAAAATCATTGTGCAAAGTGTGTGTGCAAGTCTGGGTTTGAATGGAAACTTCACTTTGAAGTATGTCTGTATGGAAAGTGTAACATTTTGATGATAGATCTGAATCTGTGATGCACCTATGAAGAAAATGATGAAGAAGGGAATCTAGATATGAAATGTACTTGTATCTTCTATATCTGTTTATGGTATGTTTAGATTTGAGATGAGGCGAACATCTTTCTGAAGTAAAGGGTTAAATCTGTACTGGATATCTGATCTGAAGAAGTATGCTGCTCTATAATGTCTGAAGATCTATATGCTAGTTTTTCACAGTGGAAGCGCGTATATACGTCGGTTTTATGAAGAGAAAGCGCGTATGGGTTTTAGAGCATGAAAAAGTAAAAGATTTAAGTATGCCCCAAAATATTGATTCACCCCCCCCCTCTCAGTATTTTTTCCCAACAATTGGTATTAGAGCAGGTCCTTCTGTAGAAGCTTGATCGCTTGAAGGAGATCCGTCGCAATGGGAAGTCATGAAGGGACAATGTCTATAAGGCCACCTCTGTTCAATGGAAATAATCTGTTGTTCTGGAAGATACGAACAAAAGCATATCTGCAAAGTCTTGGTGGAGAAGTATGGGCAATTGTGGAAGAAGGTTATCAGTATCCAGCAAGTATTCCTACTGATGCAGCAGAAAGGAAGAAATATGAAGTCAATGCCAAAGCAGTAAATGTTTTTTTAGGAAGCATGTCTGAACCAGAATTTGCTAAAGTGATGCAGTTAAATTCAACAAAAGAAATATGGGACAAAATCATTCTGAGATATGAAGGAGATACAAAGGTAAAAAGTGCAAAACTCCAAACTCTCAGAATTGAATATGAAAATTTAAGGATGCATAGTGATGAGAGTATTGCCAGTTTCTTTTTACATCTAGATGATATTGTAAATCGTATGAGAATTTTGGTGAAACCATAACCGATACTACTGCGGTGGAAAAAGTCTTAAGATCTTTTACTTCAAAATTTGAGTCAAAAGTATCAGCTATTGAAGAAAGGCAAGATCTGCAAACTCTTACTATTGTTCAACTACATGGTATTCTAACTGCTTATGAAATGAGACAAGGAGGTCCCTTTCAAATCAAAGAAGCTACTTTTAAGGCATGTGTAAAAGGAAAAGAAAAGGAGGTTGTCAAGGAATCAAGTTACATATAAGAAGAAGAAGAAGCAAATTTTGTGAGAAAACTCCAACTAGGAACTGGAAGATTCAAAGGGAAACAATTTGAAAAGAGAAAGAGTTATTATGCAAATGAAGTGTCAAGTGAAGATGAAGAAGATTATGACCAAGATCTGCTAGTGCTCATGGAAAAGAAGCAAAAGAAGAAGGCTACTCAAGAAAAGAAGATATCTCAGAAAACATGTGAAGCAGATTATGAAGAAGAGGAAACAGGTATTGATTGTTGTTCTTTTAATCCACTCACTTGTGCATGCAATGATGAAGATAGTGAAAGTAACAATATAAGTCTGGAAGAAAATCTAAATATCAATGATGAAAGTAAATTTTGGGATCAATTTAAAAAGAGGGAATCTATCCTCAAGGATGTGATCTCTAGATTGAATGAACAGATAGAAACAATGAAGGGACAGATAGAAATGTATCAAAGACTACAGGAAAAAGTAAGCAATCACAGTGAAGGACTTGAAGCAGAAATCATCTCTCTGAAAGAAGACCTTCAAGCGTCAAATAAGAAGAATGAAGAACTTCTACAATAATTTGAAAAGGAAGGATGTGAAGCAGAAATCATCTCGCTCAAAGAAGATCTGGAAAAATCAAATAAGAAGAATGAAGAAATGCTACAAACATGTGAAGAACAAGAAAATTGGTTGAAGGAAGAAATGATAAAATTGAATGATCAAGTAGAAGGAAAAATGGTCGAAGAAAGCATGAAGAAGCAATGCCAAAAATTGGAGGTTGAGGTAAACATTATTAAAGGTAAATTAGAAGAAAAGGATAAACTCTTGAGGTTTCAAGATAGTACTAATATTCTGGACAATATTCTTAGTAATCAAAGGTCTTCAGCTATTAAACTTGGTCTTGGTTTTCATGAAACGGTCAAAGGAGAATCTAGTTTACAAGGAAGTGCTAAGAATTCAAAGGATGACAAAGCAAAACCAGAAGTGGTGAAAGAGACAAAAGGTCAACCAACAAACATGAACACTCAAAGGAAATCATTCACTAATATTGAATGCTTTAAATGTCATAATTATGGGCATGTTGCAGCAAATTGCAGAACCAGATCATTTCAGTCACAATCAAATAGATTCTATTCAGAAAGGTACTCTGGTTGCTTCAAGGGATATTGTTTTTCATGCAACAAGTATGGTCATAAAGAAGCTGATTGCAATAGAAGGAAGAATAGAGAAACACACTATGATCCTTACGCTTACTTCTCTGGTCATATAAGATGTTATGCTTGTAACAAGTATGGGCATGTGGAAAAAGAATGCAGGATGAACAGATCTGAGAATTTGAACAAATTCCAGCACACAATAAGAAAATTCAAGAAAAGATGGAAAAGGAAGGAAGACCGGTCAGAAACGTAGGGAACATTGACCCTATTGCAGTCATCTGCTTCTGAAGCTTACTTCTCTTAATGACTGCAGGAGTGATGTGAGATAGATTATAGGGATTAGTAATGTATCATCACAGGGGGAGAAATGTATGATGATTCTCATGATTGTTTGGTTATTCTGGTTATGTTTTTTTCTGATAGAGCATCTGATGTGAAGAATACAGGTACAACTGGTACAAAATCAGGGGGAGATGAAGGAATGTGAAATTTTCTATGTTTCACTTTCCATACGCGGGTTCTGTGAAAAAAATCCGCGTATTCATGCGAGTTACAGTGGAGACAGTCGCGTATGCACTTCTGATAATAAAATTTGTATGACAACTGAAGATCAGGAGCATAGGTTCAGGGGGAGCATCAGTCTGACTACTAATGATTGTATTATTAGCATTGTATCTGTTTATTTCTCAGTTTTAAATTATGATGACATGTTACATGGTTTCTTATGATTGGGGATGAGCCTTGTTCTCTTTTTGCTGAAGGATATTCTTTGCTTTCACACATGGATGAGATGGAAGTCTTATGATTCAGAGATAAGGACATATCATGCAGATATTGTTGCTGATAACTTGCTGTTGAAAGTATTCAGGTTGCACAAAGTAAGGAGGAGCCTTGGTCATATGGAAAGGATTCTTGGATGCACATTTTTAGGGGGAGCATTAGCCTTACTGAGTATAATGCATTGTTGGCATTATGCTGATTCTGAAATAAGATCTCTCTATTGAGGTCTTTCTGGTACTGGTCATAAAAGGTCATATTTGTAATTTGATGAAAAGGTCATGTTGAGACCTATGATGTAAATTTGTAATATCCATTCATGTAAGGACTTGATCCAATATGTAAACCCACTTGGTTGGGTAGTTGAGTCAAATTGTATAAACCCACTTGGTTGGGTATTTGAGTCTCATATGTAAATCCACTTGGTTCGATCTTTGATGTAAGTATGAGTCCCTGGTGATAGGAAGGTCATAGAGTCATGTACTTCATTGAAAAAATATGTTTGAAGATTCAGCATGAACTCAGGGGGAGCATGGTAACTTCAGTACACTTCAGATCTGCAGAGCTCTTATGTCTACATGAGGAGAAAAACCTTCTGTTGATTTTGATCCGCCCTTTGCCCTTGATGTCAAAGGGGGAGAGTGACATGGTGTTTGAATCAGGGGAGAATATCATGATCAATGTATCTATCTATTATGGTGATCAAACACCATCGTGGTTGCCATCAAGTCCAAAGGGGGAGATTGTTGGCAATATGATGCAGAGTGTTGTCCTTGATGGCAACCCACTTGATGAAGATGATGGCAACCTACTTGATGAAGTTGTCCTTGATGGAATGTGTCTTGATGAACTTGTTAAATGATGTAAATCTGATGTATCTACAATGAGTACAGAAGGTAATGATGGAAGGAATGTCAGTATGTGCCAGATCATGATGAAAAGAGTATGTCTCAAGCCATACGCGGATTTCTCTAGACGAAGTAGCGTATGCACGCGGGAAATAACGTGCCAAGTCGTGTATGAGAAAAAGCGCTCTAAATTTGTAAAACCGGGGGTAACTACCATGGTATTGACCCATTTTATTTAGCGCTGGGTTGTCTATTTGATCCCGTCCAGGAATACCATCGGAAGAAGTGTGGTTTTGGCTCATGGTATTAAAAAAGGGTGAACCTATATAAGGAGATGAAAATCATTGTGCAAAGTGTGTTTGCAATTCTGGGTTTGAATGGATACTTCACTCTGAAGTATGTCTGTATGGAAAGTGTAGCATTTTGATGATAGATCTGAATCTGTGATGTGCCTATGAAGAAAATGATGAAGAAGGGAATCTAGATATGAAATGTACTTGTATCTTCTGGATCTGTTTATGGTATGTTTAGATCTGAGATGAGGTGAGCATATGTCTGAAGTAAAGGGTTAAATCTGTACTGGATATCTTATCTGAAGAAGTATGTTGCTCTATAATGTCTGAAGATCTATACGCTAGTTTGTCACAGTGGAAGCGCATATATACGCGGGTTTTATGAAGAGAAAATGCGTATGGGTTTTAGAGCATGAAAAATTAAAATATTTGAGTATGCCCCAAAATACTGATTCAACCCCCCTCTCAGTATTTTTTCCCAACAGAAGTTTTCCATTTTATAAGCCAAATAATTTTTTCTTTGGGTTCATGTAAATTCCAAATTTCCTACGTTTTTCAAATACTCTTCTCAAATGTAGAAAGTTCTATTCATGTGTTTTTTAAAAAACAATGATATCATCAAGATATATGACTATGAATATGCCTATTTCATCAGCAAAAGAAATTTCCATTGCTCTATGAATTGTAGCACCAACATTCATTAAACCAAAATGCATCTTCACATACATGAAAGTGCCCCAACGTGTTGTAAATTGTGTCTTTTCCTAGCCTTCAAGATGCACTAAAACTTGATTGTAACCAAAGAAAACATCTAATAAATAAATTCATCTAAACCCCACCACCTTCTGCAAAATCTGATCCATTTTAGGTAGAGGGTAGTTATTTTTCAGAGAAACTTTATTGAGTTTTATAAATTATACACATAGTCTAATCTCTCCAGTATTTTTCCTAGTTGGAACTAATTTTGACACCCACTTAGAGTGTCTTAATGGCACGATGATGTTGGCTTCATACATCTTTTTGACCTCCTTTTCAATTAGAGGGATAAAAATTGCTTTAATCCTGCTAATTTTCTATTTTAAAGGCTTCTGGTCTTCTTTTATAGGAATATTATGTTGTATTATGTTGGCGTCATAATATTTCAAATATTCACAACTCCATGAAAATACATCTATAAATTTATATGAACAAGCTTATATATTTCTTCTTTTCAACAAGGGGTAAAGATTTAGATAGTTTCAACATTTTTCTATCTTGTTCATTCCTATGTTATAGCCTTCAACTTTGGCTCTAGTAGGTTCAATCCTGGGCTTTTTAGCTACATCATTAAATCAAACAATTCCTCTAAGGGGACTAAACCTCTAGGAAAAACATTATCTTTCAATTGCAATATTTATAATTCTTATTGTTCTTTATCTATTTCTTTTAATTCTATTTCATTTACACTTTTATTTACATCTTTTTCTACATTATTTTCTAATTTCAAATCTAAATCTATGTTAGCACACTCAAATTCATCTTTTGATTGTAAAAAGTTTTCAATTTTTTCATCGTTTCCAAAAAAATTCCAATATCTAATATTGTCTGGGACAACTTGCCTATTTTTTACTTCCACAATGTATTGATGACTAGGAAAATAGGGCATTTTTAATGTACTATTTGAAGTAGTCAGACCATAATTGAGGATGTTTTGGCCTCTAGGGATCACTGCCAAGTCATATTCCACAAAAAATTCCAAAAAATCTAAAACAACATTCATGTAGACCCTTAATCTTGGGTGTTTAGCAAATTATTCTCCTTTGATCTGTTTTATTATAAGTTTCGATTTTTCATGAATGGAAATTCTCTTAGCACCTAGCTTCTTTAAGATTTGTAACCCTATGATTAAGAATTCATATTTAGTTATGTTGTTTTAACATTAAAAATTTAGCTTATATGAATGTCCCTCTAAGTGGTTGGTTTGTTAATTTTAAACCCATACTCTTTCTCCTAATCCTTCTTTACTAACATCCCCATCAAAAACTAAATTCCATAGAGTTTAATTTTGTTTATCATGTTCCGCTATAAGTATTTTGTCTCCTTCAATTTCACATTTCTAAGTTGGTAATTTGTTTTTCCATGTCTCCATCATTGTACAAAATGAATTAATCAAGGTTTGAATGGAAATAATATAGGGGATAATTGTTTGGTTTTTCTTGACTACTGACAATAAAATTCATTAAGGTCTCCCTATATAATCTCCTTTGCTGGGAAAACACTGGAATGGTAGCATAGTTCATGTCCATTTGAAAGGTACCTTGCATTTTAGCTCACCATGAGTGAGACAATAACATGCCATGTTTAGGATGTATGTCAACGACAAGAATATCCATTATCACACTCTCGGCTTGTATCTTGTCTAAAGTGACAATTAAATCCTTAAAAAAACCTAGGAATTTTACTTTACTTCAATCAAAATAATACAAATATTTGTATAGTATATAGTGATATCAAGTCCTAATTTTTCCATCACAGTCTTAGGCAGAAGATTATGTGAAGCACCTGAATCAAGCATTGCATTATGTAAAATCTTATCATGGATGTCCAAACTAACATAAAATGGAGGTACACCTCCTTCCTGAGCTTTTCCATCAACTGAAGGCCCAAACAAAACTTCAGGTTGATCATCAATCACATTAACTGTATCTACACCTTCCCCTATATTTGCATCTTTCATTACTTGTGCCCTATATGCATTCTTATTCATAAGATCTTTTAATGGAATGGGTATCTTAATATTTTCTAATTCATGTTAAATGTTGAAGGATGTTTGAAATTTCTATGGGTTTAGGACATCTAGCTTTCCAGCAACATATCTTTGGGTGGTATCTTATTGCTAGCTAGTGGATGGAACATCTGCTTGAGTTATTTTCGAAGAAATCTTAGATGTTTTCTTAGCTGGAATTTCTGCATTATTTTTAGGAAGCATCTCAGGGATTTTCTTTGCAGGGGTATCAGTTGTCTTTTTACTTTGAGTGTCAACAATTTTCTTAGTAGGATTTTCAACTGTTTTCCTACTCCTTAGGTTATATTTTTTATGGAATTCTATTATTGCATTCTCAAAACCTTGTTTGGAATCTTCTGATTCCTCGATGTTTACTTCAGGTTGAGAAAGAAAAAATAGATCTTGTTCTTCCCGAGTTAAGAAAATGGTTTCCTTGTCATTTAATCCCATTAAGTTTATCCGATTTTCTTCAAGTTCTTCCACTAAATCTCCATCTTGATTTCCGTGGTTATCTTGAAATGGGGGACTTATCTACTGATTTGGGCCTTTTTGTTGCCTTTGTTTCATATGGGGTGGGTTTCTCCTAAAATTAGGATTTTGGATTTGGGGAGCAAGTTCATTTTCTCTAGGAGGGTCCCTATCAGTTATTCTTATTCCATCCATCATTATCTCCATGGTACTAGCTATGGCTTATATGTTTGCATGAACAGAATAAGTATATGGATATTCTTTTATAGTTACCCTCCTCTTAGTCCTACGTCTGGCCCTTTTGGCTAAAAAATTTTCATATACACTCACAACATCCATCTTCATCTCTTCCAAGGTTGTAGAGTTCCTTTCTCTCAATTAGTAAGACATGTCAGCATCGAAACCATCTCGGAATTTAATTAGTGCTAAACCTTGAGGGTGCTTAATATTTGTTGGAATTGCATTATAAACATGGTAAAATATAGTGCAATAATATTGGAAATTCTCTCTAGGGGCCCTTTTAATGTTATCATATTCTGATCAAACCTAAAGGGGTTTTTTTTTAATTTCCCATATATTGAGGAATGATTGGTCAAAATAAGTGAGATAATTTATACTAGCCGTTGGTAAAGCATTGAACCATTTTCTAACTTCCTTAGTTATAATTTGAGAAAAAAGTGTCATTTTTACATATTCCTCATCACCTTCTGAAGAACAGAATAATCATTCCTTCTATGAACATTTTGTTGCGAAGTGATGGGTCCAATACCATCAAACTAAGGGATCCTAGTTTGATATTCCTGTGGCATATTATGTAAAGGGGCAGCCAAAACCAAGGGAGCATTCCTTGCTACCATGATTGGGATTTGGGGATGAAGAATAAATGAGGATATGTAGGGTGTAGGTGTAGGATTTCCCACAATAGGTTGAAACACTATCTGTGATTCTATTCGATAAGTAGTGGAGACTATAAAGGAAGTGGGACTAGTTTATATAGCATGAACCGATCGAGAGGAAGAGGAAGATGCTACTATTGTCAAGGTATAGACTTTAAAAAATTGTTAGATATCTGACTCATGTACAACATGATCAAAATCTGATACTAGATCATGTAATGTGTCCATGTTTTGGAGGGGTTGTTGATCAAAATCTATTTCAATAGATTGACTTTAAGATGTATAGGATTGTAGAACTGATTGATCAAACAATGTCTCCTCCATGAAACTCTCAGACTTATTCCTAAATAGAATATGTTCAAATGAAAGATCAAACTCAATATCCTCTAAAGTGACAAAATTATTAGGGAGAGAGTTTTCTCTCGGTGGGGGACTGCTTCTTCCTCGACTTTCAACTAAACTTCTCTTCCTAATCAATTTTTCAAGGTCATCTAAGATCTTAGCAAGTTATTGATCAGGATGAGATCTTTTGTGAATTATTTTTGGAGCTAGAACCAAGTTTTTAAATAGACAACTGAATTATTTACAAATTTCACAACCTATGAACATCTATTTCTGAAATTTGAACCATCAATTTTCCTGAAATAAAGTTTTTAACTACGGAAATGAATCTTTAGAAGTGAAAATTTGTTTCTTCCCTAGTGGATTTTACACTATGTGATCACTCTATAATTTCCAAGGTTGTAAGATAAGTTACAGAGGTAACCATAAAACCACTACGGAAGCTCAGATCTATCCCTACTAACTCGAGACAGATCTCTTTTTCAGATTTAGCTTTGTTTTTATTTAAGATATTAGGCTACTTATGAATGTTCCATGTTTTTTTTATTCATTGAGATTTTTTGGTTTGTTCCATTGATTAAATGCCTAAATTTCAAATGGGATATGGATTCTATGACTTGACCTTGGATTTGTTTCAGTTTTTATAAAAATATTCCACTCGGGAGGGTAGCCAAAATAACTAGATTTTATAAATTTAAATGAAGAATAAGAGAAGATATGAAACAAATTCCACTAAATAAAGATAAATTAAGAATTAATTTACTAAATTTCAGATGAAAACATTAAAATTATTCAAATCCAGAACTAGAGTGTGTTTTAATACAAATTTTATTCTTTAATTGTCTGTTGAATAACTCAGAATATGAATAGATAAGCATGGAAAAAAAAGAAAATAAATACATAAATAGTGAGAGATTCACTTCATCAACAATTTGACACAATAATCCTGTGAAAGAGTTTTATTTATTACTCATCATTCCACAAAACATAAAAATATATAGTATCATTCTTGGATGCCAAAATCAACCCCTTTTTTGAAGGCTAGAAGGTGAGTGCCTCAACATTGGGGATTCCCCCTGGTCGGGAGCTTAAAACAACTCCTTTTCCATTGAAATGGACAGTCTCACTAGGGATATAGGGACCAGTTTCCCATCTAAAGAGAGTTTATATGAATAACGAAAACGAATAAAATCAACACAAACTGGATGATTTATTTCTAATGATAACATAATTCCAACTAAATCTAACTACTTCCCGAGATCAGACTCTTTTATATGATTATAGAAAAATATTTCACAAGAATGAAACAATATAGACCATTGCATACTTAATGAACATAAATGCATGTAAGAAGCCAAATCAATTCAATTGATTTAGTTGATGAAGTTCATCAATCACATAAAAGAATTCTTAGTTTCACATCTAACAACATATCATTCAATACATTATATCAATAGTAATAAGAAGATATATCACTTCAATGCTTATAAAAATGAAACAAGTAGAAAGAAATAATTTTTCTATAAATCTCAAAAACATAAAACAATTAATACATAGAAAATAGAACCCGCTGCATCATGGATTTAGATCTAAAAAGATAGCTTCAGGGCTCTGATTTCCAATGAGATAACTCTTGTTCCATGGTAGTGTAAGTTTCAAAATAAGTCTTTGTTGGTGTCCAGATATCAATAATATTCAAACCCCTTTTCCAAATAAATTATCAATCTGGGTGTGTTAGTTATTTCAAGACGAACGTGCCCAGTATATGCAATCGCAATAACATAACCTTCTATTGAATCACAGGCTTAATCAATGAAAGAAAAAAACTTATTGCAATAGTAATTAAAGATAGATTGCAAAATTATAAAAGTATTGCAGCAATTACAAAATCATGCCAGAACAACAGTTACAGTAATAAACCAAAATATGAATTCAGAAAAAAGGAAAATAATGCAGCACCTGATCAGAAGAGTAGGCCCAACTCTCTGATCTAGGTTGCGGAAAATGGATAGTTCACAAATAGAACAACAAAATACTCAATTCAATTTATTGAACACTTCTATTACAATATTCATTCTTTCTAATTAACCTCGAATCACAGCTCATAGACCCTCTTTATACAAATTTTCTGGGCCACTTAATTTCCCTCTAACAACTAAATATTTACAATTATACATATGTTATAACAACAACCTAGTTGTAGAAAGGAAACCACGAAAATACTTAAGATAGAGCTGGGTAAGTATGAATCTGTTGTGTTTTTGAAGCATGTTGTGATGGCACTGATAATTCAGAGTCGCTTCATGGCTTGCAAACATAATTCCTTTCACTTTGCCCAATCTGTGCAGATAACGGAGTCAATACTTGCAAAGGTAAAACCTCCAAGACTATTACTTCATTAACTAAATATTCCTTATAATTCGATGGGAAGGGGTTTATCTCGTGTGTTTTAGAAAAATTAATGATACAAAGAGATAGAAAGGTGGGAAAAAATGGGAGGGAAAAGTGTACAGATTTAGTACCCAACATCTGCCCCCAACTGGTCTATCTCCATGTCCTCATGCATTTCATCATCTCCTCAAGTTTGTGTTGGATTGGCTATGGCTAGCATGAAGCTATGTGAGGTCATACTCTTCAACCATCTCTGTCCCAGGAGGTTTATAACCTTCCGTCAGAACAACATCCTTCCACCAATCTAGACTGACATGGTATGCAGGAGTATATTGCTCTGCTGGTAACCAAATAAAGGGAGATGGAAACCTGAGCCCCATCCACCAGAACCCATAAGTTTGAATGCATGCTACAAACCGTGGAACTCTTTCTAGTGCTCATGAAAAGTTGGGTACTTCAAAAGGTTCTTAACTTCTGATGGCTGATGATGACAGCATCCACCTTCTTTGACAACTGTCTAGTGCTTCGTTTTGGAAAGTTAATCTCTATCTAACACAGAGGTCAGAACACCGTTTTTGGGTTATCAACATATGTTCCCTATGTCTGTCAATTTGTAAAAAGGTAAAATGCTTGTTATAAATGATTGTTTCATGGCCATACAACTTGGTTTTCTTCAAACATGTCATAGGCCTCTCTCCATTTAATTTGGTTGATGGTGTAGGAGGTGAAGGCTCTTAAATGAATACTCCCCATGAATGGAATGGGGTTGAAGGCGTGATCATGCCTTAGGAAGTAACTATGCATGTATATTTTGCATATTAAGTGCTAACCTACGATATCTTGAATTTTCAAAATACGGAGGAACTGGATTGGATCCTTGATTTCTTGACAAATTTCCTTATATATACTCTCAAGGAAAAAGAAAATAAGTTCTTCATGAAGGAATAAGGCATAACTATGTGTGGGTGGTTTACAGGCCATTACCTCTAGCACCAAGGAAAACATATTTACTTTATCTGATTGCAGTGTTTGCATTTGTTCTTCTAACTCCTCTATCCTTGTTTTCTATTTTCTTTGCCTCTGCCATGCTCTATCCAATTGATCTATGTAGCCTCTGACAATCTTGGTAGCCTGCTCTTGAAACCGCATCATTTCCTTCTTATGTCGCTTCACAGCAGCTTGCCATCTCTGAATTTCAGCAAAGAGGAAGAATTCCCAACCTTCAAATAGATTTTCAATTGGACCAATCTGTGTAGCCACAGAGGAGACCTCAATTTTAGGTTTTACTGCCTTCCACCTATATACTTTTACCTTCTTCTTCAACCGTGATACTTTCCTCTTCAGCTGCTGAACATCCTTATTTAATCGCATGGTTTTACTGAACTGACACTGATTCCTTTTATTAAGAGGTAATATTCTTCTCTCACACTGTTCAACCCACTCTTGTTTGATAATAAATTCATCTTCTATGCATGTAGAAGGCTCAGGAAGTTGTGGAATGATGTTGATATCATCAACTAATTTTTCTATTTGGTATTTCTGGTTTGGATCCCCTTCTTCAGGGGCATTCTCCTTCTCATTTACCTCAGTGAATTATATTGCTCGGTCGGCTCTTTCATTTTCCATCCTATGTTTTGGTATTTCCACAAAATTTCCTTTTTCTTCTTGAGCCTCTTGGTGCCCCTGTTGAGAATCAACAATTGATGGACCAATCTTGGTCATATATTTTCCCGAGTCGATGAACCTCAGTACTAGTGGGACAACGATCTCCTCCATTAATAATTAGGATGAGCAAAATCCCCTTTCCCCTCTTGGCATAATAGACAGAAAAGGAGAATGGGTGATGGCTCGGTCATCCTTGTTTCCAACTTGGGCCAAACTTTCATGCACTAATAGTTCAGTCGGGGTCGACACTGGTTCTTGTGGAACAGTTTCGAATTTGAGGATAATTTCCTTTTTATCCCCCTGTCCTTTTTTCATTACTTCCTCACATGAGGTTGATACTCGTTCTTGTGGAGCAGTGTCGATTTCACAGGTTATTTCTTCTCTATTTCCCTGTTCTTCGTGCATTACTTCCTCTCCTGTGTTCGATAATGGTTCTTATGTGACAGTTTCGACTTCATGGATTATTTCCTCCCTGTCTCCTTGATCTAACTAAATTAGGGGTGGTTCTTGTGTGACACCCCTGCTTGTTTCGGTACTCATATCTGCTTGGGCAGGTGATGTTGTTTCTTGCGTAACATCATCACTTTCCATCCCTCTGTCTGATGTTCCACCTTCATTTTCTTCATTAATTAAAGTTGATGACTTTAAAACAGTCTCAAGTTCGTGTGCTATACCCATAATTCCTTCATATGTAGGTTCTTCAGGAGAGGATGGTTCTTGTGTCACAGCCTCGACTATATCACCAATTGTCTCCTCTATTCCCATTTATTCTGGTTCTTCTTGATCAACCTCCATATCCATTTCTTCTAGTTCTTTGTGGTCTATATTCATTTCATTTTATTTTTCTTCTTCTACTAGATCAACCAAAGGTGTTGGTTCTTTCTCTCTAGCATAAATACCATATTCTATCTCTTCTTCCGATGACTTGCAGAGTTCTACCCAAGAAACTTGAAATCGTACTATTGCATGCATTACCAATAAATGAACCAATCGATGATTGGAGAGAACTTCCTGCATCTGGTGTGAACACCGAGAAGACTATGCCATGTGCTGTAGCTATTTTAAAATAAATAAATGCATGTTCAAGGAATGAACTTGGGCCTGCGGAAATCGAAGGTGAGCCATGATTTTGAAAATATATTTGAACATAGTTGTGGCCCGTCCTTCATAGGTTATGTATTTCATTACAAAGCCTTCTAATTCATTCCATGGATATGGTACATATTTGTGCTAATATCCTCTCCCATATTGAACGACGCCTTCTCCTGCCTACAAAAATAGTTCGAGAAACTATGGAAGGGGAAATCTCCGAGAAAACCACTGCTGCCCTTTCTATCTTAGCCCGCTAACTTCTGCAATTACTTCTTCTGTGATGGTAATTTCTAATCCTCTGACCCACAATAAATTCTCATTCAAATTAATCACAAACTCCACTATGATTCCATTGTCAAAACCCTGCAATCTATCGAAGTAAATATCCCATTCTACATTGACAAAATCTTTCCACACATCTGGGTTGTTGCAGACTAAGGCTGTGTTTTTAGGTTCATGCCGCACAACCATTCAGTCCATCCAGTAGAGACTTTAACAACACTATGGAATAACAGACCGTTGGAAAGAATGTTGGGCACCAAATTTGGCAAAAACAACAAGGCGAAAAATGAGGGGTAATAACAGTAAATACAGATGGTGATTCTCAGGAAATTTAGGAAATCATCAAAAAATATGGTAAGTGCAGCGAATGAAATAGTAATTATTTCATATAAGGTGGAAAGGAATAATCGATTCGTATCATATGTGTGTTTCGGATCCCAATACATCCTTAACGATTATATGGAATATGGTAAGGATCATAGGGTGTACCATCACAAAAAGTTGTGATAATGACTTTTGGAATCATGATTACTGAAAAGTAGCCATTTGAATATTTAATTAAATGCATAAGATTCAAATGGAGACATACCTGGTGGCCTACCTAGAGCAAATAACAGTTGGTAAAATGACGGCGCCATAATGATGTGGATGGAATAACAACATCAAGGAATAGAAACATCTGGAGTAAAATCATTGCGAGTAGCAGCATCCAGAGTAATAGCATATGGAGTAAGATCATCATGAGTAGCAACATCCAAAGTAACAGTATCTGGAGTAACAACACCACGAGTAGCAACATCACAAGTAGCAGCATCCAAAGTAATAACATCTAGAGTAACAGCATCACGAATAGCAGCATCCAAAGTAGTAGCATATGGAGTAATAGCATCACAAGTAGAAACATCACAAGTAGCAGCATCCGAAGTAATAGCACCTAGAGTAACAACATCACGAGTAGCAGCATCTGGAGTAATAACATCACGAGTATCAACATCACGATTAGCAGCATCTGGAGTAACAACATCATGAGTAGCAACATCTGGAGTAACAACATAATGAGTAACAACATCATGAGTAGTAGCAACTGAGTAACAACATCATGAATAGACGCATCCAAGGAGTAACATCATCGAGTACTTAGAAAAATTTTAAGATCTAAAACATTACTCCTTAGTAGTAACTCCTACAAAAAGACAACAAATAAACAGTAATAATATTTATGATATATATATATATATATATATATATATATATATATATATATATAGAGAGAGAGAGAGAGAGAGAGAGAGAGAGAGAGAGAGAGAGAGGATGTAGAGGAAGAGTTCTCTATGCTAATAACCTTCAAACTAGATTTCTCAGAGAGATGTTTGATGAAAGCATCCTTAGAGGCTTGACCGTGGCATAATATTAGGCGATGTCCATTTTCTATGAAAGAAGCACGTGTATCATCAATTGTAACCTAATTGTTCCATTATCAAAGATGACTTCCACCTGGTCAGGTCCCATCCAACGAGTGCAAAGCTTTCCCTTAAAAACTTTAAAATGGGAGTCATCAAGTAATGCCCAGTCTCCCCTATGGGACACCTTGTTTGTTATAAACTTATCATGGCATTTCATCCTCTACTATTGAATAGTAGTAGTCCTCTGGAAAACCATTGGACGAATTTCATCTAGTCCATTAATTTGAGCCAGTCGCTATTTCTAGGCATCTGACAGATCCAAACCAACTTCAAGAGCTATTTTGAGCATGCTAATTTCAAATTCTATCGGAAACAACAAGGACTTTCCATAAAACAACTCATATGGTAAGAACCCAGTTGTGTTCCTCCATGTTGTTATGTATGCCCAGAGAGCTTCAGGCAGCTTTTGAGCCCAGTCCCGACAATGGTATACCACAATTTTTGTCAAGATATTTTCTAATGTCTTGTTTGTGCTTTCTACTTGTCAATTCACCTGGGGGTGGTATGGAGATGTCACCCTATGCTTGACCCCATATTTTTTCATAATATTTTCTATCATGTGTGATGTAAATTGTGCTCCTCCATCTGAAGCAATCTCCCTCGGAGTACCATAATAGGAAAAAAAATCTTCAAATAAAAAGTTTGAAATCACCTGTTATGTTGCTTTTGCAACAACTTTGGCTTCTACCCACTTAGTCACGTAATCAATGCAGAACAAAATGTGAACCTTTTGTCAGGAGGGTGGGTTGAAGGGTCCAACGAAATCGATAGCCCATTTCTCAAAAGGTTCGAGGAATACCTGTGGTTGCAACGGCATTTCATCAGCTCGACTGGGCTGCCCCATACACTAGCAACTATCACAGCTCTAGACATAATTTTGTGCATCCTAAAAGATAGAATGCTAGTTGTTACATAGTAATTTGTCACCGTGCTTATCATTCCCCGTCTCGCACAATGGAGGACCCGTTTTGTGACCTGTGAAAATTGTCATGCCTTGAAAATATCATCAATGCATACCTCTAAGCATGAGCTTCATTTGCCCTTAAGACATCTCCTTGCAAAAAACATGAAAAACATCCCTTTTTGCATTGCCACATGCAGACAGTTTAGCACTCGCGCGAATGAGGAAAATCTTGCAAAGAGGCCGTGCCAACTGGCGCTCTGTCCCAGAGCAGTAGTCGCTCCAGCCAATTTAGGAAGTGTTTTTTAAATAAAGATGGCGGAAATTGTGTTTCAACAAACTCAGAAACCATTGCCTATCTTGAGTTGGGAGGTTTGGCTGCGGGAGTTCTATGGAAGGGAGGTGGTTTTGCCACCTCCCATGGAACCTTCCTTGTCGATAGGGCCAATCCCACAATAATAGGGATCCCAACTCCCTCCTTCCCCATCTATAAAAGCCTGCTCAATTCCATGGCAAGCTAGTCTTGAAGTGCCTAAGCTTTGAATCTCCAAATTCCCAAGAGCCTTTGTGCCGTAAGAGCCCTCTTTCCTCCCTTAAGGCCAACTCAAGTAAGGAGACTATTGTCGAGAGACTCAGGAGAGGTTTTCCCTTTCCCTGGCGAGCTTTGCGAGACGTGAACGACTGGAGACCCATCCGAAGGGGAACACGACGTCAGAACATTGGTTGTAATCTTTCTTCGATTGTTATTTAATGAATGATTACGATTATGGTTCCACTCTGTTTTCGATGATGTTAATATGAGTAATATCCTTTCTGACTGATATTGAGTTACGTATGCCGGATTTTATGCTTGTATTTGTTTGTTTCTTGCATGTGCAGGTGTCCATCCGCAGAGATCGTGGAGGATTGTGATCTGCCGAGGCTGAGGAACGGGAACACTTTCTTCTTCAGATCGTAGCATTGGATTCTAGGTAGGCTTCTATCTCTAGTATTTTCATTCATAACTAGGAACTTGCGTCGTAACATTTTCGATTGTTGCTAGACCCCTGCTGGGCTATTACGGATCGTCTCTGTCCGCACAGGGGATTTACCTCCTCAACAATTTGGCAACTCTGCTGGGGATCATCTGGATTTCACTGTCTCGTTTGGATTGTCTCGTTTGATTGTTTTGTGATTTTTCTTACTTGGTCAGCCTTCTAGGTTGGGTTCTTTTGTTGTTTTTTGATTCTTGGTTTGCTTAGTTTACATTGATCTACTTCTGGAGTAGTTATTTTTTTAATTTTGGCTGAGAAACTCGACTGGTGGGCTTTTTAGCTTGACAGTCGCGCCAATTGGTGCATGTTTCTTTTGTTTAGCCCGTTCCAATTGCTTTTTGGCGCCAGTTTCATCCTTACAGTCACGCCACTCCTGTAAGGTTTTTGAGTTTCCTCATTTTTGAGCTCTCTGAGTTTGGTCAGTGTTTTTCTTCTTGATTTTCCGACTGCCTGAGTGTGTTGGAGTCCTGTTTGACTAGAAATTCACATCTGTCCTTTGGTTGTTTTCTTTTATCTATCGATTTCACGTTTGGAGCCCTAGGGCATCTAGTGGCTTAGTGTGTCGAGCCCTCCTTGGGAGTTTGGTGTTTTGTTTGTCTGGTCGACTTTCTGATTGATCCTCCGCATCCTCTTAGTAGTTGTTCATTGTTTTGTTGCGATTTTTGGGTGATTGTTCATTCCTTCATTCAGATTTCGTTTGGTCTTGCTTTGGGCCTAGATCACACGGTCCATTGGAGCCTTTGAGTATTTTTCTTGGTTTTAAGAGACTTTGGTCGATTTGGGATCTGATTGCTTGTGTTGTTTAGTGAAATTTGTTTGTTTTGCTCTTTCAATATCGTTTCTGAAGTTGTTCCATTTTTTTTCGGTTTGTGTAGTGCATTTAACTATAAAATGTTGAAAATTCAAAAAAAAAATCTCTTTTGCTTTTGGTTAATTAGTGCAATTGTAATCTTTTCGATTTTGCTAGTGATTAGTGATTTGGATGAAAAGTTTTCAATTTCATTAGTTGCATTATAGATCTCATTGTTTGTCTTCCGATCATTTCGTTTGTGTAAAAGCTCTCAACTCTTCTATAACTAGTTTTCATCGAACGAAATGTTGGACTGTGGCATGTAGATTTGCATTTAAGAGTCTTTTGAGACACTACATACGATAGGGCCTGAAAATTGAAACTTAATCGAAGGTCAACTTTAAAATCTATTCAATTAACCTAAGGCAGCATTGGAACTTAACGAAACATTTTTAGAGGTCTAGGCTAGAGACGTGTTCCGGCGTCTTTAAACCTAGCAGCTGTCGTTCGCCTTTTGGCTTTAGACAGCGCTAGTACGGACTTGTGCTCCCCGTACCATCGCGTATATAAAGGGAGACCCCTCTAGGTTTCCAATCCTTTATCCACAGGAAGCCGAGTCTGCCGCCCTATACCCGTGATACACCGAACACAACATTCGGGGAGACTACCTGCATGTACGGAAAGTCCTTGGTCGATTTCTGTTTCATTATTGAAACCAAGGTGTATATTGCAGTTCACGGATATTTGGTACACCCTTTGTGCCTAGTATTGCCTGAGCAGTCATTTGGTCTTTTCTGACTCCCTAAACTTGAAGAGACTATCAAGCGCTTGTCCTTTCACACTTGTATCAAATCTAAAAGAGATAGAGTCATCTTTCTATTGTTTCTCGACTCTTAAAATATGAAACGATAGAGTTTCTTACTTTTCAATGTGGTAAAATTAATCACCCACGATTACACGCCCGCTTAGATATTGCTTGTTGACCGTTTGATCGTGTGCCCTTAACTCTTTTTCAGCCCATGTGTGGTTTTGAGTTTGATGGCAACTTTTCCGGAGTTCACCAACCAAGGAATACCCTCCGATGGGAATCCTGGTCATTTTCCTCCTTTTGGAAATGTTGGTGCTCCTTACATGGCAACATTGTCCCTTCCTGGGTTAACTGTCGGGTTGCCTGTTTGGTTGTTCTCAACCTCTGTAGTCCTGAATGTCTCCGCTACTGTTCAATCAGTTCCTCCGCCATAAAAACATCATGTTGATTCCAAGGTGGACCTCTCCCCTTCTTCGCCTGTGTCTGCGTCCTCCTCTTCTACTTCACCTGGTGAAAGCCTGGATTCGAGTAACCAGGTGGTTAAGAAGAAGAAGAAGAAGACAAAGAAGAAGAAGTCTGATAAGCAAGAGGCTAAAAGTGCAGCCACTGTTTCTGAGATATCTCCTCCTGATAAACCTTCCACCCTCCACAGAAAGTCAAGTTCCCTTGCCTGTTGTGCACGGGAGACCATCTTCTTCGAGACTGCCCTGGCATTCCCAAGGTGCTCGAAGCATGGTCCGATGGCCGTCCGCTGTTGCCTTTGACTTCTGGGAGCCAAGTTGGGGGCACATCTTCAACTGGTACTGATAAGGCTCCTAAGAAGCAGGGTAAGATCACCAATCCCTGTAAGTTGTGTGAAGAGCACCATGCCATTCACCTTTGTCCTTATATGGATGAAGCCAAGCGAGTTTTGGACAACCCAACCGGCTCTACACCATGCCTTCCACCTGGTTATAATCGGACTTCTTTGAGTCCTCCACCAGCTGATCCTACGATTGGTCAAGAGTCATCCTTGGTCGATCCCACTCCCCCAAAAATTCAAATTCATGAATCCGTCCCTGACAAACCATTGGTCGTAGGATCGGTTGAACTGGCCCCGTCCACGGTGCACCAGGTCTTTTCTGTCGAGAGTGGATCTCACACCCCCCATGTCCTTCTGATTTCTTCAGATTCTTCAGACTCAGAGAAAGATTCTCCTATCCCTGTACTTCAAGAAGCTGCTCCTCTGCCTCCCAAGATGGAGGCTACGGAGGATATTCCTCCTGCCTTCGAGATGGAGGTCATGGAGGAGGCTTCTGCTTCCGTAACATCAGGGGAAGACCTTCTCGGTTCAATGGTATCCCCTCCGAGTATTCTGGTCGCCTCCTTTGATTAGAGTCTATTTGCAGGATTCCGCCTTCCGTCTTACGTGCCTTTCGAGATCACAGTAGAGGGTATTGGTCTGGTTGTACCCAGCACCATTATAGACAAAGGTGCTTCTGTGAGTATTTTATCGTCAACTACTTGGCAAGCTTTCGGTTCACCGCCGCTTGCGCCTGTTATGTAGAATCTGTTGACTTTTAACAGAAGGACGAGTCAACCATTGGGGATCCTTCCAAGGTTACCGGTTACTTTGGGAGGTAAAACCGTCCATATGGACGTGATGATTGTTCCAAGCCCCTTGGATTTCAATCTGCTTTTGGGGCGCGATTACACCTATGCCATGGGAGTGCTTGTCTCCTCCCTTTTTCATGTGGCCTGTTTTCCGCATGAAGGACAGATCGTGACCATTGATCAACTTTCGTTCTTTGGTCCTAATATGGCAACTAGTCCGCCATCACCCCCTCCTGGTTTTTATTCACCCGTTGTATCTGCACCACCGCAGGTCAACTATGTGTCTACCTACCCTGTGCCCGCACTGAGTGAAGACGCTGTCGTGCATAGTATGCTGGGGGCATTGTGTCCTGACTTCCAGGATGTTTTCCTTCCATCGGGAGTGGAACTCTTGGAAGCACCGCCTTCTTGTTCATTTTGATGTAAGTCGGTTAGAGCACGGTTTCCTCCCTGTGTCAATCTCTTTAAAAAATGAAACCAGGTTCTCGGAGCATAGTTCCTCCACTTGTGTCGAGCTAATAAAAACAATGAAACAAGTTGTTTGAGGACAGTTCTTTTAAGTGTGTCAACCTCGTTAAAATAATGAAACACGAGCATGTTCAATTCGACTTTTTGTTTTGAACCTTCACTCCATTTTCAATGGACTGAAGCTTAGGGGGCATGCACCTCGAATTGAGACACCATGCTGGGGGGCATGCCCGTCTTTCTCATTTCAAGAATAGTTTGCATATGTGTGTGTGTTCATGTGTGCTTTTAAGCTTTCATAAAAATGAAATGTGTGAGTAGATACATTGTGTGAATACATTTCGCATTGGTTCGTTTGTTATGTAACTAATACATTAGATTACATTTGTATTAGACATTTGCATGACATATAAAAACATCATCACATGTAAAGAAAGATCCATCCAAAATAGTCATATGTATATATATATATGTGTGTGTGTCGAAATGTTTGCACAGTGTGTGTCGCATAAAGTCAAAATATACATAGTCATCTTAAGTACATCCGGAGACGATATGTCTCTCAAAAAATAGGTGTGGTATAAATCCTAAGAGCTAATCCGCATGGTGCTCATGATAGCACGTGACTGCACGCACTAAGCGTCTCAGGATTCGGTGGATCCGACTCGAAACTCCCACCATGTGGCGCTGGTATGCCATCGGTACGTCTGCCAGCCGAGCATAGTCTGGGATCCCGTGGACAATGCCCTCGAGATTCTGGATCAACTCCTCTCCTTCGGTGCCCTCTCCCTGAGGATCAGGGGCGAGTTGTGTCCTCCGTGAGATTGGAGACATCCCAGCTGGTCTCTCAGGTCCCACATCTGCATGCATATATAAAATGTGTTAGGACAAATGTGTATTAACAAAAAAAAAACATAAATATAAAATCAAAAAACATGAGGTCTTATCCAACTCCTCGTTCCAGTCATCTCCTTCTGGTAGTGGGAGATCTAAGTCCCCGGTAAAGTCAGTGCCTGCATAGGGCCAGTCTTCCACGACAATCAGATGGCACCGTAACCACCTAAAGAATTCCAGCTTCCAAGACATCTGTTGGCCGCCTCCAGCTCTGGGCATCAATGCTGCCCAGTGAGCCATTCTTGGCTCTCGTGGTGTCAGATCTGCTACTGCAGCTCCTTGGCCCTGGAAGATTGGTAAGCGTTCTAGAATGAACGATATCAAGATGGAACCATAACCGAACTGTTTCAGTTTACCCTGCTTTCATTTTGTGAGCTACCTTTTCATATTGATTGTTACTGTTGTTGCCCAGTCGAACAGCAGGGGACTCATGCATTCTGAGGCCAGCAGGAGTTGGGCCTTTGTGGCCGTGTGTGGTGCCTGTGACCCAGCAGCCCGCGTGATGGTATGGAGGACCCCTCTCAATGACAGATCAGGGATAGTGTGGATATCCACTTTCTTGCTGCCTAATCCCATTTGTGCTCCTTGGCACACTCGTGCCATCACTTCTTCCATCTTTTCCCCAGATGGTCTGCTTCCAGTCAACACCGGGATTGGACCTCTGCGGGACAATCCAGTGATAAAATAAACATCGAAAACCTCCAGCTCTAATACCTAGTCTCGTAACCTGAACACCTATTCATGTTCATCCCAGATACTGATTAAATACTGGAGGAGCTCGGGCTGAGCTCGTAGACACGGTGTGAGGAAGAACTTTTTCAGTCCACAGTTTCTAAGTGCATTCATGCAAGCTTGACTTTGCATGGCTTGTTCATCCTCTTCTCCATGCTCTCATTCTTTCCATTCAATTGCCATTTTGATCAATTACCTGCATTCATATGGCCATGAACCCTTGGTTAGATCTCTGATGAGTCTCAAATTCCATGCAATTTGGTCTAAATGTCGAAATTTTAGGCAGATTTTTAGGTTCGGCCGTTGGCGCAGCTATTTTGTGAATAGTCGCGCCACATGGTGTGGGCCCTTTATATGAAAGAGCTCATTGGTGTGGGTCCATGCCCCATACCCGTGCCAATGAGCGCGGCCCTAAATTTTCAAAAGTGGCTCTACAGAACTGATTTATAGGGTAAAACTATTAAAAATTGAATGAAAATGAAGAGTAAGGAGCGCCTCTTACCTGTAGCAGACGAGAAGCTGAATGGTCAACTGGATTTGTCGCAATCACCGTCAGAAGTTTCTACTCCAAATGGACCATTGTTGCTTTTTACCAAGGTAAATAGTAAATGTAATTTTATTTTTACCATTTTGACATATTTATAGCTTTTTCGACTTTGAAGGAGTCTTAAAAAGTTATTTTTATCAAATATTTGAATATGTTATGTCGAAAATGGATTTTACGCTTGCTTGGTATGTGCAGCAGCAGGTTTTTGCGACTGTTACGATGGAAACGAGTTGTATTTTATACTTTTTTGGACTCGGTAAATACATGAAAAAGTCACTCTGGAGTCATATTTTAGCTCTTTTCTGACTCTCTAAACATGAAAAGATTGCCGAGGCCCTTGTCATTTCGATCTCGTTAAAATGGACACGAATCAAAATCTACCCAGTATATGTTTAACCCTTTTTCGGGCTGGGATGGATTGATTACGAAAAAGGAATACCCTAGCCTATCGTGACTAGGAGGTTTTCTCAGATATTGTTTTCTACCTTTTCGGGTCTGAGGAACTATTTTCGAAAAGGGACCATTGGAGTTTACTTTTCCGCTGTCTTTTCAAACTCTCTAAACATGAAAAGACGCCGATTTATCCCTTTGTCAGACTCGTTAAACCCTAATGACATCGGATCCAGTCGAAATGACGTTCTCCAAGTTCCTCCTTCCTAGGAATCGTTAAATGCATTAGGATGGATTCGCCCGAAGGGCGGACTTATATTACAAGCATATGCTATCCCCTTCAAGCTTGTTATCAAAAATAATTGGGGTACTCACCAGAAATGGTGGGGGAAAAATGGAACCATCGTCGTTGTCATCGGCAGTATGTCGCTCTTGAACATGGCACTTGTCTGCATTCGTGTCGGGTTGGGGACATCTCATATTGTTTCTTCACTTTGCCCCCGTGGGTTTGGATAATCCCTTTTGATCTCTCCTCTGCTCATTGCCTTGTCACCATGACCTCCGATCTGTTGATGTCAAATACTGCCAAGTCCACTATCGTGCCGTTTATATGTTCAAGAGAAGTTGACCTCTGCAAATATCAACCTTCCTCTGATTCTCATACGATCTTGATTCACAACAAAACGTCATGTTCCTCTGTCTCATGTCAATGATGTGGGAAACATTATGGCCCACCTTCGATCAAGGTCACTTCCTGTCGACTTCAGCTCATTATCCAGGAAGTTGGTCTAGAGACTCCTTTATGGTACCTTGGAGCCTGCATGCCTCAATGGCAGGTTCGTCGCATTCAACGTGAGGTTTTCATCATTGGCCTCCGATCGAGTGATTCTGCGGGTGTTCGACACCAACTCATTGATTCACATGCCGTAGATTGTACCTGTAGTACCTTGAGGACCATTGTCATTATTGGTGGTTTCTCTCGTGTCTGTTAACAACTTTCATCATTGGCTGGTAATCAGACGATGTTCTTGCATGTTCGACATCAGCTCACATATTCACATGGTTGAACTTGTACTCTGTTTGGGTCGAGATGGAGCGCAAGACCCTGGATTGTGTCTGTTGTGATCCAGGCTGCGATTGTGTATTATTACCATTACGTACATGACTCACTGATTGGATGGCTGTGACCATACTTGAGTCTATTTATTTGATCCTTGCTGGATTGTTGCGCCCATGCCCTGGATCTGGATTATAGCATACTTTGTTTCGGATGGCTGTGCCCATACCACATAAACATCATGTACTTGAGATATCAGTTGTATTTTATGCGCAGGTTTTCCGATGGCGGGGCTTCAGTTGAACATGTTCTCGTAAAGCATTTCAGCCCTCTCTCTCTCTCGGGCTTCATACTTTAGGGGGCATCTATTACACAGTAATTTGTCACCATCCTTATCATTCCCCGTCTCGCACAATGGAGGACCCGTTTTGTGACTAGTGAACATTGTCATGCCTTGAACATATCATCAATGCATTCCTCTAAGCATGAGCTTCATTTTCCCTTAAGACATCTCCTTGCAAAAATCATGAAAAACATCCCTTTTTGCATTGGCGCGGGCAGACAGTTCAGCACTCGCGCCAATGAGGAAAATCCTGCAAAGAGGCCGCACCAACTGGCGCTCTGTCCCAGAGCAGTAGTCGCGCCAGCCAATTTAGGGAGTGTTTTTTAAATAAAAATGGCGGAAGTTGTGTTTCAAAAAACTCAGAAACCATTGCCTATCTTGAGTTGGGAGGTTTGGCTGCGGGAGTTCTATGGAAGGGAGGTGATTTTGCCACCTCCCATGGAACCTTCCTTGTTTATAGGGCCAATCCCACAATAATAGGGATCCCAACTCCCTCCTTCCCCATCTATAAAAGCCTGCTCAATTCCATGGCAAGCTAGTCTTGAAGTGCCTAAGCTTTGAATCTCCAAATTCCCAAGAGCCTTTGTGCTGTAAGAGCCCTCTTTCTTCCCTTAAGGCCGACTCAAGTAAGGAGACTATCATCGAGAGACTCAAGAGAGGTTTGCCCTTTCCCTGGTGAGCTTTGCGAGACGTGAATGACTGGAGACCCATCCGAAGGGGAACACGACGTCAGAACATTGGTTGTAATATTTCTTCGATTGTTATTTAATGAATGATTACGATTATGGTTCCACTCTGTTTTCAATGATGTTAATATGAGTAATATCCTTTCTGACTAATATTGAGTTACGTATGCCGGATTTTATGCTTGTATCTATTTGTTTCTTGCATGTGCAGGTGTCCATCAATGGAGATCATGGAGGATTGTGATCTGCCGAGGCTGAGGAACGGGAACGCTTTCTTCTTCAGATCGTAGCATTGGATTCCAGGTAGGCTTCTATCTCTAGTCTTTTCATTCGTAACTAGGAACTTGCGTTGTAACATTTTCGATTGTTGCTAGACCCCTACTGGGCTAGTAGGGATCGCCTCTGTCCGCAGAGTGGATTTACCTCCTCAACACTAGTAATATCCCATTTGTAGCACCTTATGCCCTGTTCTTTTATCTGAAAAATTCCCCACGCAAGGCCTATCATGGGCAGCCTTCAGCACTTCATAAATATCATCCTCAGATACACAGTGAAAAATCTACTTATTGGCTCTTGTATGAAAGAGGTACCCTACCATCCAAGAATATCGGGCACTGTGATGAATAATTTTTCGCTCTTCCCTATATGAAAAATGATGAGGCACCTTCCCTGTAGCAAGATATTTAGCAATATATGCATACCATGGAAGGTTGGTAGAAATTACAAAAATATGCTCATTGGGAAAACTATCTTCTATAGGTGTGCATTCATCATTGTTATCCATTATAGAAAGAAAATCAACAAATACATTATGTTTTCTTGGTTTTTCTACTATTATGATATCAAATTCTTGTAGCAATAGCAACCATGTTGTAACACGACTAGGAGTGATAGGTTTATTCATCAAATACCTTATTGCTGCATGATCAATATGTACAAAGTTAGGATACCCGGTGATTTAGTGCCAGAATTTGTTTATAGCATAGATGACATCCAGGAATTCTTCTTCAGTCACCATGTAGTTTAATTCAACAAGAATTAAATTCTTACTGGCATAGTAAATTGCATATGGTATTTTGTCAACCAGTTGTCATAAGACTGCTCCTACTATTTTCTAAGAGGCATCAACATGTATGTGAAATGGAAATGCCCAATCAGGTCCTCAAAGGATCAGAGCTTTGAAAACCAATCCCTTTATTTTCACGAAAGCTTCTTCACAGTCTTATATCCACAAAAATTCTGCATCTTTTGTTAGTAATTGAAAAAGTGGATGTGCTATTTTAGCAAAGTTGTCTATAAAGCATCTATAATAACCAGCACAACCAATAAACCTATGTACCTCTCTAGGTGTCTTGGGTACCGAGAAGTGCAATATTACCTCTACTTTAGTCGGATCAACTCGAATTCCAGCAGCTAAGAGAAAATGTCGCAATACTATTCCTTCTTCCCTCATCATATGGAATTTGACTATACTCAGAGATACATGGGTCTGCTTACATATTTTCAGTACTTTTTCTAGATTTTCCAACCCTTCTTTAAATGAGTTTCCATATGGAGTAAAATCATCCATATAGATTTCAATGTTGTCATCGACTAAATTAGAAAAAACTCCTAGAATCACCCTCTCGAAGGTTGTAGGTGGATTACACAGGACATATTGGAGGACACTATATGCAAAGGTCCCCTATGGGCTTGTGAAATTTGTTTTATCTTGGTGTTCAGGGGCTATCTCGATCTGGTTATATCCAGTAAACACATCTAGGAAGGAAAAGAACTCCTTCCTAGCCAAGGTGTCCAGGACTTGGTCAATGAACGACAAAGGGAAATGGTATTTTAGAGTTTCCTTGTTTAGCTCCCTATAATCTACATAGATCCACCATTTACCATTCTTTTTCGGAACAATAACCAGCAGGGACACCCATTGGCTATCTGAGATGGGGTGAATGAAACCCACATCCAATAATTTCTATAATTTTTCCTTGACATTGTTCTTTAGAGCAGGATTCATTCTCCATTGGGGTTGTCTCATAGGGTGGAAATATTCCTTAATATAAATATGATGAGTACATAAATTAGTAGGGATCCCCTTCATGTCAGTATAATCCCAAGAAAAATCTTCCTGATGGTCTTGAAAGAATTTTAAAAGCTACTTTGTCTGGGATTCTGACAGGTTCAGGTTGATATTGAGTGGCTTCCCCTGTTCAATTTCAATTGGAATAATATCATGGGATGAAGTTAGAGGAATGTCTTGAATTTAATCTTCTTTCTTGATATTTTATTGTATTTCACAGCTCATAGTAGACTCTAAAACTTGATGGGTTGAATTAGAAACTGAACTGGGATCATTAATAACACTATTAATGGCATCATCCTCAGTTTATGTTTTGAATTTAAGGGCCTACCCAGTGGTGAGGATTGGTATAATTTCTTCATTTTCAGGTTTAGGCTCTTCTATTGGCAGAAGTTTATGTTTGGCTACTATTTTTTCAGATGGGATGGGTTCTGCAGGGGGGTGAAGAGTAAGGTTCTTTGTAACCATCCTATTTGATATAATCATATGTCCAGATCCACACCCGGTATAGGTTTCTACAGTTTCGAGCCAAGGTATTCCCAAGATTAGTTCATGACCACCAACTGAGGATTGTGTATGTAATACAAGGAGGTCTACAGGATAGTGCCATGAGTCCACCAAAATAGTCACATATTCCAACTTTCCTACCAGTTTAATTGTAGACCTATCTACTAATTCCAAGATAATAGGGGTTGGCTTAATTTTTTTCGAGACCTAATGCATTCATTGTTGTGGAGGTAATGATATTGATGGTAGCACCCAAATATACCAGTACATTTGGGATTTCAACCCCATTAATTTGTACCGTTAGAATTGGGTTCCCTGGGTCCTCATATTTTACAGGCATGGTCTTTCCTAGCATGATGTCAGATAGTCCACCCATCACATGAATGGTTAACGGATCCCTTGGTTTCTTCCCAGGTTTCTTAGAGTAGTAATCTTTGAGAATTTATATATATATAGGTACATCCCTCATAGCTTGGAGCAGTGGTATTTTGACAAAAATATTTTTCAATTCCCCCAGTAAGTCAAACTCTTCTTGAGGGATTTGTTTATTTACGATCAATATTTCAGGATATGGTGGAGTAATTGGACGACCCTAGTTAAGAATATGTTGGGAACATGTTTTATTTATCATGTTATGGTCTGGTCTATCTCCAATTGTTCTATGTTCTGGTTCAAAAACTTTACTATCAATATATTCTATGATAACAGGTGAAGTTGGAGCATTTACTACCTGCCTAGATCATAAGTTTATCTCATTAAGTCTTGTGGTATAAATTCTATGTGATGGAAGGTTAAGAGTGTCTGTTTGTTGGACACCTTTATTATTAGGATTCAGATTGGGCTCGACAGGAAGTTGGGGTCGAAGGGATAGGTTTCTTGTAGGTACAATAAAGGGCAACTGAAGTTGATGTTGAGGTATAGATTGGGGCAATTGCCTAGTAGGAGAGGGTGCATGATATTTTTGATTCCATGAAGGATTCATATTGGTTTGGGGAACCCATTGTTTCCTAGGGGGGTATTGATATTGAGACCATATTGGTGAAATGGTACAGATTGGGGACCCATATTAAAATTATTAAAATACTGAGATGGGTCCTAAGGCATACCTAAATTCATAGTTGGTGGTCGAGGTTTGCATGGTTTCTTCGGCCCCATAAAGTATAGTTGATCTACTGCAATTTATTCACTTGCCCTTTGAAAAAATACCTTCAGTCCTGGCAAGGAAGGGCACAATCTGGTCACATGGGTCTATTCGCAAATTGTGCAGGCTTCCACTGTGTTAAATGGGCATTATTTCAACGGATCCTTCTTTCTGCACTATGGGCAGAATATAACCATACTCTTCTCCAACTCTATTTGTTTCTATTTCACTTGCAGTGTGCATCTGGGTGGATAATGTACTTAGGATATCATTCCTTAAGTTATCCATTAGGTTTCCAATTTCTGCCTTTGTAACTCCTCCACCAGAAGTCTTTAATGGCCGAATTCCTTGTCCACTCCTTGCAGAGCCCCGTGAACAATAAATGCACAAATCATAGATAGTGTCAAAGTCTTCTTTTGAAACATCCCCCTTTCCTACTATGCTCAGGAGTTGTAGGGAATATTCACTAAGTGCCCAGAGAGGGATGATCTTCAAAATATCTTTATCCAGGTCACTATGGCCCAATCTCTGCACTGTATATTTGAATCATTCCACACAATCTTCTATGTTCTTGTCCTCTTTCTGCACAAACTTAAAAAAGTCCTCTTTGATGTCACGGGATTTATAGTAATCTTGATATTTCTCCAAAAATACTTCCTTCATCACATCCCATGAGGAAATAGTCTTTCCTCATAAACCCATGAACCATCGCAGGGCTATTCCTTTTAAGATAGCAAGAAATATCTTTAGCTTTTGAGTATCTGCGATATAAGCATACCCTCAACAGACAATGTTAAATTTAAAGAGGAATGTATTGGGGTCTTCAAAAGAAAGCCCATGAAAATTAGGTGGAGTCATTAAAGGAATGGGCTTCATTGGTGCATCACCTATAATGCTTCCAATTGGAAAATCAATAGAAGAACTCATATGTGCCATGAATATTCTCCAATACTCACCAGGGATTTCAATTGGTTCTACAGTTGGTACTTGGGGTGATTCGACTATAGTTGGTTTCGCAACACTCACTTGGTCTCGTGGTGATGCAAACCCCTTCGGGGGTTCTTCTTCCTAGTTTGAATTGCTCATTTCTTCTGACCCTCTACTCGCTATTTCTTCCCCTTCTACTGATAATAAGGGTATCTCCTCCACCGATATCTTACTTATTACTCCTTCCACTGTCAAACTAATTTCTTCTAGTAGTGTGGATGGCACTGGCTGCTCAACTGACTTCCCTTCGGACTTCGTTTGAACCCTTATCTTGGAAGCACCACAAGAAAATGCCTTAGATTCAGCCTTTGCGATGATCTCCTAGATATATGTCTTCCTTCCTAGATCCATTCCTTTCTTTGGGGGTATTCCTTTGCCCCTCTTATTCAGATCTCTGTTCATACAATTTGGTGGGAAGAATTCATTAAAATAACAGAAGCACTCAGGACTCGAAGAATGATGGATATTTTTCCTCCCCGAGACAAGAGATTAGGTTCAAGGAAGAAAATAAAATAAACAAAAAGAAAATCATAGTTCAAGACCTAAAGTACGGTGATAAAATACCCTCCTCCGGACGAGAAGATGGCCCTTTATAAAATAATCACAAATCATAAAAGAAGAATACTACGCTCAAGGCTTGGAGCAGGGTAACAAATTCCCTCCCTAAGACAAGAGATTAGTTCTAAGAAAAAAAAATAATAATAAACAACAAGAAAATAGAACACTATGCTTAGGACTTGGAAGAGGGCAATAAATTCCCTCTAGAAGGCGAGGGATCGTCCCTTATATCAATTTCAGATCGTGTTCTTGCACCTTATTAGCCTTCCCCGGCAACGGAACCAAAATTTTGGTGTCCAGATATGAACAATAGTCAAACCCTTTTTCCAAATAAAATATCAATCCAAGTGTGTTAGTTATTTCAAGACCAACACACATAGTATATGTATGAGAAATAACATAACCTGCTATTGAATCATCGGCTTAATCAATGAAAGAAGACAACTTACTGTAATAGCAATTAAAGATAGATTGAAAAATTATAATAGTATTGAAGAAATTACAAAATCATGTCAGAACAGTAGTTACAATAATAAACCGAAATATGAAATCAACAAAAAGTGAAATAACACAGCACCTAATCAGAAGAGTGGGCCCAACTCTCTGATCAGGGTTGCGGCAACCTCACATTTCACAAATAGAAAAGAAAAATAATGAATTCAATTAATTAAACACTTATGTTACAATATTCATTCTTTCCGGTTAACCTCAACTCACAACTTGAAGACCCTCTTTATACAAATGTTCAGGGCCTTGGAATTTCCCTCTAACAACTAAATATCTACAATTATACATCTGTTACAACAGCAACCTAGTTGCAGAAAGGAAACCACAAAAAGAGTACATATATAGCTGGGTAAGTAGGAATATATTTTGCTGTTGAAGCATCCTCTGATGGTGCTGATAATTCAGATTCTCTTCACGGCTTGCAAACGTAATTCCTTTCACTTTTACCAATATGTGGAGATAACGAATTTAATACTTGAAAAGGTAAAACCTCCACGACTATTACTTCATTAATTAGGTATTTAATATAAGACAATGGGAAGGGGTTTACCTCATGTATTTTAGAACAATTAATGATACAAAGAGATAGAAAGGTGGATGAAAATGGCAGAGAAAAGTGTACATATTTGGTACCCAACAGTCTTCTAAAAAATATGCACCCCTTTCTAAATGAATGAAAGGGGCTTAAATACTAATTAATATTACAAAAATATGAGACTTATGAAGCAATTATCTAAACCTTTTACTATAAAACTATATAACTAAAAACTAGGAAAATAAACTGCATTAGCTGGAACAATCTCCATACTATCTCCCAGATTCATTCTCTAACTCATCCTTGAGTTCGCACACCTTCACCATATGTTTGAGGTGGGGGGGATTTATTGGTTGCATTTGCATCTACGCTGTGAATAATGCATGCTTTAATGATGGAATAAGTTTATCTGCTATGACGGAGAGGCACTACATTGTTTTCCATTGGTTATGACGCTTAATCAACAAGTACCAGTAACTTTTCATGTTTGATTTTGTCATACTTTGAATGTCAAGAGCTTTTCTTCTTCATTTTTCTTGCCAAGGTTGCCTTAGGAATTTTATATCTAGAAAAGTGCCTTTTGGACAATCCTGAACAAGGCTGACCTATAAAAGAGAATATTTTATGTATTCATAAATGCTGGCAGACATCTTTTTAGCTCTGCTGATAGCTAATTCAACACTTTTCATTTTAATATCCAAGTCTCCAAATACTATGAATTTTATTGATTGTCCAAGACGAGGGAGATCAACCACTCTACCCTTTGTAGTGTCTTGAGAGTCTATATACTCAGACACTTTATCATAAATATCCTCGTAATAATTCCTCAGATCATATATCTGAGTGACTAATTGATCACTAGTTTTAACTAGATCTTGAATATGGTTTAGCTTCTGATAGAAATTTCTTTATTGTTTTGATAGTAATGTCTCCAACTCTGCTACTTCCTTCTTGACTGCATTAATTTTAGGATTTTCCTAGAAATTCTCGATTCTATGTTGTAACTGATGAATCAATTGATCCTTTTCTTTAAGCTCGTTCCCAAACCTGAGTTTAAGACCCTCATTTCTTGTTGAAGAGTAGTGATTTTTAATTGCAGTTCCTATTCAATATTTTGTTTTTCATTTAATAAAACTTGCTCCATTTGAGAAATTTTGTAGTCATTTTCTCTGATTAATGATTTAATTTTATTTATTTATGAATGGTTGTATCTACGTAAGCTCCTAGAAATTGAGATAGTTTATGAAGTTATTATTGTGTAGTCGATTAAGTCTCTTTCCAAAGGACTTGCATTGCTATTACATTTGAAGTTAATTCTAGAGCTTTTTCCATTCTTTGCCTCTTCTTCGATATGGTCATGACAACTTTATGGTTTCGACTATAAAATATGCATAATGGATGTACTTACTCAATGATGAGGATTATCTCATCAGTGAGGAAGGTTGGGATGATTTCCATGTCCTGGGGAGATGTAGCATCTTTGTTTTCTTCAATATCATTATTTCTCTATATTTCACTTTTCTCAACACCTTTAGGAACCTCTATAGTGAGTGACGTATCCTTTTCTTCTCCTTGACTCTTCAAATTATCTATGTTAGTAGACATGTGTTGTGCACATGGCTCAGTTGTAGAAGCTACTGAGTCTGTAGTATGAAGAATGAGTGTGGTATCTAACTAAATATTATCATGAGTCGTTGAAATATCAGCTGCAGATAGTACTTTTTCAAACTCATCCCAGTCTTGGGTGAGTTTACATTTTTCTCAATATTTACAATCCAATGCTCTGCAATTGGTACTTGAGATGAAGACATTCAAACTGTAACCTGTTATGTTTCTGATGTTGGTTTTTGGAACAAATATTTCAACAAATGAGAATTTATTCATTCCCGATACTCTTTAAAGCTTATCAGGTCTTCATGACTAACTCTTACCTTTTCAATTTTATAAACTCTGTGGAATTTAGATACTGACTCAAACATATCATCAAAACTATCAGGATCTCTTGGAAATGCTCGAAGCTTGTCATGATTTGTTATTTCTCTAGCAACACCATAAGCATCATAATTTCTTTTGGTAAAAACTAGGAATTTGAATGGTTTTAAGCGATCAATTTCAAGAGAGGCATGCTAGAAATTGTTTAATGCATATGAGCCACATGAAAAATGGAAAGTTGACAAAATGGTGTTTTTGGCATCCTTCAAGACTTTTCTGAAACCATTACGAATTGTTTGGTAGGATATCTCCTTTGCTAATAATTTTCTTGGTACATACATAGATAGGATATGTGGAGGGGAATAGCTTCCAAAAACATGGACATACGTAGAATACACTTCACCAAACCACCTACCTATATACTTAAGACTTTTATCAGCTTCAAGGGAAATTCTAGGGATTTTGACTTCAAAAATAACTTGGTATATAGGAAGCATTATTTCGTTACAGATTTTGGAAATATGAGAATAGTATTTTGACTCCCACAAGAAATATAATTGGAAAAAGATGGGGGCTACTAATTCCTCGGTTGATTTCCATCTGAAGGAGGGAAATTTATAAGAAAAGAAAACTACATCCATGATTTAAGAGCTCATGTAAAAAGGAGGGGCTATATTGGCTTTGAAATTTTGATTTTCCCTATAGGTTGTGATAAGTATTATCAAATTATCAAAGAGAGTGGTTGCCCAATTTAGAAGTTACCCATCATAGGTTGCTTCTATCAATTGTGTAATATTCCAAAATTAGCATGCAGCTTATTGGAATATTAATTTTTTCTTTTATCCTTTATATAGAAGAATAAGTGGGTAGAGAGACTCATAAATCTCTTTAGTGGGAATAAATACTCTCATAAGGTGAATAAGAGCCATCAAATTAGCTGTATAAAGCACCCTTATGTGTGAATAGGGGATGAGGCACGTCGAATTGGTCAACCTTGACCAAATCAACAACTCTGGTATGGAGGGAGTGGGAATTCAATGAGGGACATCACAGTTTTGGAGGGATATTCCCTGCATGGAAGTAGTAGCTTTAATGAGTGGAACCCAAGGTGAGGAAGCTCACCAAGAATATAAGGAAGGGAATGGAAGCCAAGGAAAGCATGTTTTGATTATTATGTGTTTATGGTTTGTTATGAATTATTGCTATCTTCAGCTGTTTAGCAGAGACTGCAGTGCTGTTTAGCACAAGGGTGTTCCTAAGAGGGAATCCCACCTTCATCCTCTGGGGACTTCAAGCACCCACTCGGGAGAAGTTATTTGATTGTATTTCCACATTCCATCATCAAACCAATCTACAACTTTCTTCTACAACGCGGTTTCTGTTTAGAATTGTGTTGTGTTATAGGGTGCAGCAGTGGAGGGTTTTTTTGGGTCATTTCTAAGCTTGTTTTCAGTGGAGGAAGCATTCCTTCCATTGGGAGGCCAAAAAGGAAGGTCCTTGGGCATCATATCATATTTTGTCACTATGCCAAGGCACCATCATCTCCTGCAACATATTTTCACTCTAAAACTACGTTATTTTATTTAGCATATTCAAAGGAGGTTTGAGTGCATGATTTTGGGAGTTAGATCTTTAGTGGAGCAACCAACCTTTGGTTGGGAGAGTCTATTCGAGGGGTTAAATTTAGTTTTACATCAGTTTCATCCACCTCCTTCTATGGGCTTCAGTTGTAGTGATTCTTCAGCCCTAGGGCTTTAGATCACCATTTGTATTTTTGTGTATTTCCGGAAACCCTTTCTGTGATGTGTAGGAAAAGTGTTTGCAAGCACATATCTCCATTTTGAGCCTTGTGTGAGCATTGTATTATTGGGTCCATTTATTTATATCTTCCAGCTATAGTGTTATTCACTAAAATGGTACTTTTTGGCTTCAGTATTTTCTGTAGCAGTTGTATTATATGTTTTGGTGCTTTTAGGCACTATAGGCTCCTCTTGCCTAGCTTGAGGGACTTTATCCCCAATGTATTGTACTCATTTACTGCTATTATGTTTAATGCCATGGATCTATCCTTGGCTCATGTTACCACTCTAGTAATTCTCAATTTATGTGAGTTTGGTTTTTAGTCCAAGAATTCTAGAGGTAACCACAAACCTACTTCAAACTCTAGGATCTAGCCTTCCTAGGGTTTACAGAGGGCTATCTCGTTAAAGTTTAACTTTGTTTTAATTTGTGAATATTCGGCTAGTTATGAAAGTGCAGCTTTGGTTTTTTTTCGATAAATTTGGTGGGAAAAATCACTTGAAAGGATAGATAGTGGGAAATCTATTCGTCCATTGGGATATGGAGTCAAAATCAAGAAAACATGACTAGGATCAACAGAAAAAAAGGTCAAATGTCTTCAGGGCAAGATAGATAACACTTGAAAACCTTCGAAAATTGTTTTTGTGAGGTGGTATGATCGGGATACATGGCACTTAATAATCCTTAAACCAGGAAAAGGAAGTAGTAGGAAGAGGTCAAACGAGAAAGGGAGCAATTAAGGATTCCCTACACTGGAAGTCAGAGGAAAACATATAAATGATAACTAGTTAAAAACATGGTGCTATTAACATATCCTGTAGTAATACTCCTAGTTATACATTTATATTTAGCATAAACATAAATGGATGCATGTAACAAAGAAATGAAAGAATGACAAGTGAAGAAAATACTTTACTCCAAATAGCTCTCACAGTTATCCTGAAGTATGGTGCCAATTTTCTTTGATCGAGCCTACTACTCGAAGTTTTGACACAAAAAAAGCTTTAAAATCCAAGAAGAAATGACTATAACAATCCCACCAATTTTATTCCACACAAAATACTTCTAAAGATGAAATATTTATACGTAATTATTTATAAAATATCCTATAAGACTTCTAGGAATTATCTTAGGAAAATAAAATATCTTTACAATAAAAATAGAGACAGTTCCTTAACAAATCAGTAAGTTGTCCTACTTTATCCATAAGAAATAGAAAAAGTTTTGAGGATAAAGCAGTTGGCTACCTTGGTGTCCCCTTTCCTGTTGTTTTATATATTTTCTAAATCTGATTTGCCTTCTCTGATACTCTTTATTCACTGGTTCTCGTTAAATGATACTCTTTAACTGTTAGTCAAAAAGTATTTACTGTTGTAAATAAAATCTGTTTTGACTGTAATTTAGAAAAAAACTTTCTTCCTTATTTTTACCTTCTTGTCTTTTATCGTTCATAACAAATTAGTAAGTGACTTCCAATCCTCATTTTTAGGAATTTGAATATTCTTTAATTACCTAAAATTCTCATCAGCTTTTTTATATCTAGCAAAGGTTGTCTTGATGAAAAACAAGTGTTTGATCTCATACTGTAATTAAAATAAATCTTCAAAGCTTTTCAATAACTGTTTTCCTGTGGGGATGCCTTGACCTATTGGCTTATTGATATGTTCCTTGGAAAATTCTCTTATCTTCTTATCAAAGACATTTTGAGGCATCAATTTATCATTAATAACCATGATATCAGGAAGTCCTTTTTGCCTCAAATTTTTGAACATAACCATGAACCTGGTTATAGCAGTATTCATACCTTCACATTTTTCTTCAAGTTTCCTCATCAAATTTCTCTTTGTTGTGACTTTCCTTCAAGTTACAATTCTGTCTATTATTTTGAGCTCTTCCAACTCCTGTCTATTCTTGCTGGTAAGGAAATTGATTAGCCTTACAACTTGTTCTAGTTTTTTAGCCAAATCATCACAAGTCTTTTCAATTTCTGCCTGAGTTGCTAATAATAATTCTCTTTGCTCAAAAATTACCTGAATTGAAGGCCATTCATCATGGATGGCTTCAATGATATTATTCGAAAGGTAATTTTTTATTTATGATATATGATCCTTCAAAGTTATCTCCTTTTGCAACTTCTTTAGTTCTTCACTCAATCTATTGGCATTTTTTTCATGTGTCTTTGCATTTACCAGAGTTAATTTATTTGACTTTTCAAGGTTTTCAACCATTTTTGTCAACCTATTAATCTCATTTGTCTTTAAATACATCTCTTCCATTTACTTTACTATATTGCTGGCATCATCTGTAGGTTGTACTGCTGTGGTAGATGATTAAGTGGCTAATGTAGTGGAAGAAGTCGCTCGCACTGTAGTAACCAGTGCTTCTTTGGGTGCCAACTTTTCTCCTAAAATTGAAGGCATTGCTGCAGTGATAACTAGGATGACTGTAGGAATCACTGGTTCTTTTACTGTCCTTTTCTTCGAAAAGTGTGTCCATCTGTATTTCCATTTCCTTAATCTGGGCTGTCAACTAAAGAATTAAACTCATCATTGCATATTTTTCCTTCTGTTCCTGTAAGAATTCTTTTATTTGAGGATGCTTACTTTGAGGAAGTTTGACCTATTTCCTCAAGGCTACTATATCCTCATTTTTCTTTCTCACCAATTCTTCTACTGCTTTGATGTTAGTAGGATCATATCGTAGCTATAGTACTAGTTCTTCTAAGGCTTTTATCCTTATATCTTTGGCATACAATGAAGCTTTGTCCATATTCATTTGATCTTGCATATTGGAGATGGTATTTTGTAGCTTTTGAGCACTCATAGATTTTTTTGTAACTGTGGAATACAACATTTCTAACCTTTACCTGGGAAACTCTATTTGATCTAATTCGTGGATATTGTCTATAGCTACTTCTAGATCAAATTTCTTATAGTCGGCAACTGTCTTTGGAACTGATACTGTGGGCGGAATACGAACATAATCAATTTTTTACTTGAGTAATCAAATGTTGATAGGAATCTGTTTTGATTACTTGGATTTTGTTTCAAGAACTGAGAGTAGTTTTGATTTCCTCATTCTTCAATTTAACTTGTTTATATTTCTCCTTTATATCCAAATCCTTTTCCTCAGCTACCTGTGAGGAAGAAACCTTCATGCTTTGCTGTCACTCCATCAACTGTGTATCTTCATTATTGAGTTGCTATCATTTTGATTTGGCTCATTGATAATTACAGTAGCTATATTTCTCTCTGGAAAATCTGTGTTGGTATTTAAAGGTTCTGTTTCTTCAACATCTATTGTCACTTTTCCTTTACCTGTTGTATCTAATTTAGGCCTTTTGTTATAAATGATCTTGAACTTTGTTTCGGTTGTAGTCTCTGCTACATAGGGTCCTTCTTCCCTTATTCTTTTGATGGACTTCTCTGGTTGATTTGCAGTCTTTAAGGAATGACTAGTATTACCTTTGTTCACTGCATCTATTAATGTGTTTTCAATCCATTCAAGTTGATTAGAGAACTTTTGTATTTCTGGTTTTGTGTCATGAATAAAGGGTGTTAATTTTCATTTTACCCTTAGCTTGCTCAAGATCCCTTTTGGATCATAGTTCCAAGGGAAACAATCTTCAAATTTATATTCCAACAACTGATTTGCTGATTCTTTTTCTGCATCCCTGTGATTGCATATGAATGGAAAATTTTGATTTTTAAGTTTGAATTGGCTCTTCCTCTTATATACCATGAAATTGATGATATCAAAGTTTAGGATCTGCCTGATATACTCCAAGACAAATATCCTCATCGAAGGATGTTTGGGTAACTTTTAAGGTAACAAGTTTGACCCAAAAACTCTAATTTAAGTATATTGCTCATACAAATACCAGTCACCAACCTCACTCTGCTCTGATAACTGCCATATCTTCTTCATTTCCTCATTTACTCTAGGTTTCTATGTCTTGGTCAACATGGTGATCACTGGATGTAAAAATAACTCTGAAAACTCTGAATAACTGAAATCTGTACATTCTTTTCTAAGTAATGATGTCCAAAAAATGACAGATAGATGTTTTGTCGCTATGTCAAGTTTTTGAAGAGTGATTGGAAAATTATCTGATTGGAATTATAGGAACATATGGAAAATTTAGGAGGTATATCTAAACACTCGCTCTATTTTAAAATTTGTCAATTGATAATGAATACTATCAGCAATGAAACTAGCATAATCAAATATTACTGAAGGTGGTTCACCTGGAGAAAAGGTGGACAAGAATCTCAAGATGGTTTAATCAGTGTGTTCATTAGTGAAATACCCAAGTATGAAGGAAAGCATGGAAATCACATGTCTTGAACCTTCAGGAAATTTAGCAGTAGAACATGGAGGATTTATCTTGGGAATTTCTACATGCAAAGGCATAAAAGTCTAAAAAATCATTGAAATTCTAGGAAACTCTAGGGAAATGTATAGCTTGGTGGGGGCCTCAATAGACAAAGGGATTGCTTGGGGGTAAGGCTAAAGTTGCAGCATCTGGTTGATTGATTCTGCAGTGATGGTCAAAAGGACTTCTTTATTGGCATTTACAATAGCACTTTTTTCTGGAACATAGTATTAGTGATAGAATATAATGATCTCCTGACATGGGTGAGTCATTGGGACAACATATTTGGGAAAATGGGATTCCCAAATATGAACTTCTTCATGATCATCTAAAGACTTCTCATAGCACTAGTTATGGATATCTAGCAGGTTAAATTCAACTATGGGATATGTTATCTTGTAATCAGTGTCAGCTAGGGGAATGTGTTTAATATCAAAAACAGGTGGTTGCAATGGATTGATAACAATAGAAATACTTGAAGTCATGTCAGGGGTAGTTTTAGGTGCTTTAGAACCTTTGGGCTTGCTTGCACTCTAAATTTTAGGCATTTTGATCTACTTCTGCAAGTTTAAACAATTCGTAGAGGAAATTTACTTTTAGCAGAGCCTTAATTGGGAAAATTTGGAAAATTATAGGCTTTTCTATGGGTTTTCTAGTCAATTAGGCTTGTCAAAGAGGTTTGGAGACTTTAGAACTGGTTTGAAACATAAAACAAGGGTTCTTTGAGTCTCTTAATGGAAATAGGGTTGAAAACTCTTTTAAAAAGGATCACAAAGGGTTTGGGGTACATGCAGAGGTTTTCTGGCTTATTTCAGGGCTTGAAATAAGCTAATAAACTATGAAAACTCACCAATTTCTTCAGAAATGATGTGCAACAGAGAAACAGGGTTTCTAGGAAAAATTTTCTAGAGTTTGGCTAGTTTTGGGGACCTTTTGGCAGTTTATTTAATCAATTTTTAAAACTCTAAGACTATTTGTTCTTTAAAAGGTCTTCAAAATTGATTGTAGGTTTGACTTTTTTAGAAAAATGCCTGTGTAATACATGTATTTGATCTTTGTAATGGTTTCTAAGGTTCTGGCTGAGTTGATGGATTTAGTGAATTGTTTGGAGCACTGTGCAGCTCCTTAGCAGTCTTCAAATGTTGCAGGGAAAATGTTTGCAGTCTTTGAGTCTAAAAAAGGTATAAATTGGCTTTAACAGGGTTTTTTACTGTCGGGAGAGGCAATGCAGTGGGTTAAACCCGCAAGATAGATGGATAAATTCATTTCCAAAGGTTTTATTAAAAATTTCGGTTGTATTACTCTGACATTGAATGCAGGTTGCATCAGGCGGAAGGAGCGGTTTCGGGATTTTAACGGATCAAAAACCAGTGGTATCACGCTGTGATTTGGTGGTAAGTAGTTTTGAGCTTAAACCACGCGATCCAATGTTTGAAGGGAATGTGGAGGAGAGAGAGAAATAGAAAACCACTCATTTCACACAACTTTGGCATGGGGATGAATGTGCATCTATTGTGCACGATATTGGATATCAATCGTCGGATCTAGAGTTTATGAGTGAATGGTCCAAATCATTTCAGAAGCTGTGTCGGGATAAGAGTAGTGGGACCGGGCTAAGTTATATGCATGGTGGGATAGTCTGAACTTTATATAAAGTTAAAAATTATGGTATTATAAAATGGTGAAGGCGTTAGACCTATGCGGCGGGAATGGTTTTAATTTAAAACATTGTGAAATGTTTTAACTTTTCATACGTGGGCATGTTTATTGTATATTATATAGTTTTATCAAATGCACTCAACACTTGTTTAAACTACATGGGGCGGGATATTTACATATAGGTATATTTAGACCAAGAGGAATAATTGGGCGGGGATTTTATTTTGTTCACATGGGATATATTAACTTTGGTCTAAAGTTTAAAATAATGGGTTTTTGAGGGGTTAATTAAAATATAAGGATTTTATTATATAAGGGAGAGTATTTTTAGGGATTTACTACAATAAGTTAGTTGTTAATATGAATAAAGGGATAGTAAAAGGAAATAAAACACATATTATCTCTAAGTAAAGTATAAAAATAAAGCATTGCTCATATTTTATATATTACTTCACTAATATTTAGGATAAATGTAATTTTGAGGGTTTTATGAATGATTTTGAAGGGAATGAAATTAATTATTTTAGGGTTACAATTTTACTAAGTAAGAATGTGTCTTTACTTAGGAAAAATGGGTTTTGATGTATGAGTGAAGATTCAATCTTGATTAATGAGGGTTTAAGCTAGGAATTCAATATTTTTACCTGACTAGTCATCGAGCCTTGGGTCTGGTGGCAACAAAATTCAGAGAAATGCTCTGACCCTTTTTCACTGAAATTTTAGAATACTGAATACCTATAGGGGAGGGGAAATTAGTGATTTTTCCCGATGATGTCTTATTTACATGATTTCTCAACTGCTTTTTACCTACACAACTTTATTCCTAACATTTGTTCTTTATTTTGTAGGTGCATGTAGGCTTGGAACCTTAAAACATTTTTCTTTTAAAGCATAAAACTACCTATATCTACCTTATTTCATCCGAGGGATCAGATTAAATTGTTGAGATCCTCATTATTCTCTACCTATATACTTATTTTTCAAGTTTAAATTGTTTGAAAAAACTTTATTCACTATCTAAAACATGAAATTGAAAACATGAAAAGTTAAGATTAAACTGTTTAACTAATCATGGATTATGGCATTGATTGACACTCTGCACATAATCATTATTCTTGCAGTAAAAGTAAAAGTAGTGGCATTTCGACTTGCTCACTTTCAGATCTTATTTCTTCTTCTTTTGGGGTATATATTTTTATAAGTCCTTTTATCTTTCTTTTAGGACATTTTACACTCTTTTTGGATTTTTTTATTATTTTTTCATTTTTTCAAAATATGGGAAAACAACTTGTAGAAAGCAAGGTATGTACATATTTACAATACTGTCAAATTCAATTGAAAATTTATGAACCCTATTATTATAGAACGCTAATAGTGGCTCCACTTGGGAATGACATTTCCTGGTGAAATATCAAGAACTTTGAGACTAGTAGCCTTTAGAATTTGGTTGTGATGACCCTATAAATGTCTTCTGATATCTACAACTTATTCATACTTATGATATTTACCTCTCAAAGCTTAGGGCCTTCTCTTCAGGCTTCAAATTTTTTAGGGAACATCCAATCCAATCTAAAATTTGCAATGTATATGTACAATGATTAAAGTGAATAACAACTAAGTATTTGTTAACTCAAGAGAGTAGTAGTGCTTTAGCATTCTGCCATTTATTGGTCCTTCTTGTAGACCTGTTCCATCCATTTCTTTTAGGAAGAAAGCATTATTACCTCTATATTCATAAATCACATAAGGTCCTTTCCACAGAAAACAAAATTTTCCATGTTTTCCTTTGTCTTCTCTTCTGGAATCCCACTTTAACACTTTATCTCCTATGTAGAAATCATCCTCTTTTGTCTTTTTATCAAAAAATTTCTTGATTTTATCCTGAATGACTTGAGATTTGATATAAAATTCTTCCCTTGTTTGTTGCAAGTGAATAATTTGATTGATCCTTCTTTGAATGTCATTTGTTTCCACTTGTAACTCTTGGATAATTTTCAACACTGGTACACCTAGGGAGGATGGAAAAACAACATCCATTCCATATACAAGTTGGTAAGGGGAAGTACCAATGGATTTTTTAGTAGTAAGTCTATCTGCCCATAAGGCATTAACTAAATTTTTATTCCAAGTCTTTTTATTATCTTCAAGTAACTTTTTGATGATATTTACAAGGCTTTTCATGGAGGATTCAGCTAGGCCATTACGTTGGGCGTAATATGCAGTAGAATGACCTAAGGTAATATGGTATTTTTTGCAAAGTTCAATCATTTTCTTGGATTTGAATGTTGTTGCATTGTCAGTAATTATCTTTTGGGGACATCCAAATCTTGGAAGAATGTTGTTTTCTAGGAAGGAAATAATGACAATATCTATTGCTTTTCTGGAGGGTATGGCTTCAATCCACTTGGTAAAATAATCAATTGCTGTCAAAATCCACTTATGTTGGCTTGAAGAAGGAGGGTGAATTTCACCAATGAAGTCTAAACCCCATGGTTGAAATAGCATTTCAGTTGAAATAGGCTTTAAGGGGATGGGTAATAATTTCTTCTTACCCTAAAAAATTTGGCACTTATGACATGAAGTTACATACTTTTTGACATGAGAAAACAAAGTAGGCCAGTAAAAACCAGCTCTTAGGATCTTATCTGTTGTATTTTTCCAATATAAGTGTCCTCCACTGTCACCTTCATGAAATTCTTCAAGTATTTTTTCAGCTTCTTCCTTTAGTAAAATATTTAATAAAATCCCACTATGATCTCTCCAAAAAAGGACATTATCTAAAATACAAAATCTTACCGCCTTTAGTTTTAAGAATCTGGCTTTGGTTCTTTACAATCCAGGAGGAGATCGTAAGTGTTGGAGTAAAAATATGATATATGTATACCAAGGTGAGTCTTAGAAGGCTTCAATAATCATTGGAGTCGCCATATCTTCCTGATCATCTACTTGGGAAATAAAATTTATGTCTAGGGCATTGCAGTTAGATTCAGCCATAAGTTTGGCTAATCCTTGACCTTTGATGAGTTTTTTGGGTTTTATCTCTATGTCATATTCTAAGATAGCGGAAATACACTTACGTATTCTTCCAACAGGACCATCCTAAGTAAGAATGTCTTTTACTACAGAATTTGGGACATAGGGAATGATATGAGAGTAGATAATATAAACTCTGAAGTCTTTAATGGCCTTAAGCAAAGCTAGGGTTTGTTTTTCCATAATGTTGTACTTCAAAGGGGCATCTCTAAGGGTCTTATTGAAAAAAGCTATAGATTGTTCAAATCCTTGGTCATTTTTCTGCAGTAAAACTGCAGTAATGGTGTGTTCTAAAGAAAATGAAAAAAATATGAAATATTTCTTAAAGTCAAGACTTATTAGGACTGGAGTTTTGGTTAAGGCTTGTTTGATAGAGTCAAATTATTTGTTAGCCTCAATAGTGCATCAAAGAACTGAATCATTTTTTAGCATGTTATTTAGTTCTCTAGTTATCTCAGCTAAATTAGATATGAATCTTCTCAAAAAAATTATCTTACCTATAAAGTCTTGTAATTCTTTGATGTTTCTTGGTGGAATGATGTTCAAAATTTCTTCTATCCTAGTAGGATCTATCCTGATTCCTTCTTTATAAATTATGTGTCCAAGTAACTTTCCTTATCCTAATCCAAACAGACTTTTCTTAGGGTTTAAAGAGATTCCAAATTTTCTGCACTTAATAAAACCTTGTCTCAAATGATCCAAGTGTTCGTTATCAGTTTTGGAAAACACCGTAATGTCATCTAATTAAATTACTAAGAAATCATGTATTTCCTTTGCAAAATCTTATCCATAGCCATTTGAATGGTTTCCCCTGCATTCATTAGACCAAAAGGAATTTTCACATACATAAAAGTGCCCCTAAGGAGTAGTCAATGTTGTTTCAGCTTGATCTTATTTTTGGACTAAGATCTGGTTGTATCCTGAAAAACCATCAAAAAGAGAAATCCTAGAAGAGCCAACTACCCTTTGTAATATATGATCCATTTTAGGTAAATGATAATTGTCTTTCAATGACACTTTGTTCAAATTCATAAAGTCAACACATAATTTTATCTCTCCTATTTTCTTCCTTGTTGAAAGTAGGTTAGAAACCCAATCAAAATATCTGATTAGTACAATGATTTGTGCATCATATATTATTTTCACTTCTTTTACTATCAAAGGTAATAAAATAGGGTTAATTCTTCTCAACTTTTGTTTAAATGGCTTTTGATCTTCTTTTATTGGAATTTTATGTTGGATTATGCTGGTATCATAGGATTTGAGATATTCATAACTCCAAGCAAAATCATCTTGATATTCCTTTAAAAGAGTAATGTATTTTTTTTTCTCTTGTTGAGGTAAAATTTTGGAAAGTTTGATTGTTTTCAGTTTTAACTCTGTTCCAATATTGCATTCTTCTATATCAGATCTAAATAGCTCCATTTTAGGTTCTCTAGCTACATAATTTGAGTCAAAAAGATCTTATAAGGGAGCTAAACCTTTAGGTAAGAAATTGTCCTTAAGATTCAAAATGTTTGATTCATCATCAATAATTTCTTCAATATCTACTTTCTCTAAGCTATCTATATCAGCTTGACTAAATATAGTTGGTTTATAAAAAATTATTCTATTTACATCTAAGTTATTAAAATCCATTTCACAATATAAATCTTGATCTATAGTACAATCTGTGTCTATCTTACAGTTCTAAAATTCACCTTCATTGTTCATAAACTTGTAAATCTATTTATCCTGAGAAAAAATTTTCCAATACTTAAGATTGACTAGAATTATTGGCCTCTATTTGACTTCAGCAGTATATATGTAATTAGGTTGGAATGGTAAATTGCATGTACTAGCAAAGGTTGTAAGACAATGAGCTTGTATATTTTTTTTTCTAGGTATAGCAACAAACTTACATTCCAATAAATGATCAGTTAAATCTATCACAGTGTCTCTATATCTGCTTAGTCTAGGATTGTAAACATAATAAATTTCATTTACTTGTTTTATGATCAACTCTGAATCTCCCATGATTAAATTTTTTTTACCTCCCGAGTTCCTAATGATTTGGAGTCCTACGATGAGGGCTTCATACTCGGCCATATTGTTGGTACATTTTAAATTGAGCCTGAAAGCATGGCCTTCTGAGTGATTAGTCTCCATGTATTTTATCCAAACTCCTGCTCCTGCTCCTAACTTATTTACTGAACCATCAAACTCCAAATGCCATAGAGATTCATAAAAAATATTATCATTAGTGTTGTGGAGGTAAATCCCCTCTACAGATAGAGGCAATCCCACTATCCCTAGATTGGGTCTAGCAAAAATCGAATCATGCAATGACATTGGTTCCTACTTACAAGAAAGAAAAAGATTGTGATAAGTAGCCTACCTAAAATCCCATGTTGCTGTTGTCGAGGAGGAAGCGGTGCTCCTCATCCCTAGCTTGACAGATCACAATCCTTCCATTTGCCACGTCCATACACTTATACACATGCAGATAAATAACAACATACAATGTAATACTTAAAGCATGTAGCTATATATCAGTCAGAGAAGATATAATTCGTTGCATTACATAAAAGAGTACACACACGAATGGAACCCAAATCAGAGTCACTTATATTATAGATGACAAAAAGGGATATTACAACGAAATGCTCTGACGCTATGATATTCCTTCGGTGGGGCTTGCAATGGAGCTCGTCTCAACAAAGCCTGTCAGGAATCTAGACAAAGCTCTCTCTCTTATGGGGTTCTCCTTGGCTCTGCTCTCAATAGTCGCTCAGCTATAGTTTTCCTCCCACAAGTTCAACTAGCTGGTAAATTGAGAGGGCAGACTTTTATAGAGGGAGGAAGGGAGGTTGGGATCCCCATAATCATGGGATAATGTCCTATCTCTTAGGAAGGTTCCATGATAGGTGGAAAACCACTTCCTAAACAAGGAGAACCGGAGCAAAACTACCCAACTTATTTCTGATGATTCGTTATGAAGTTGTTAGAACCAAACTTCTGCCATTTATTTTAAAAAAAAACCATTCCCAAATAGGCTTGGCATAGGCAGAACAGAGGGATGGAGCGCCAGCTGGCGTGCCCACTATTGTATATTTTCCCCATTGGCACGAGGGATGAACTGGCTACCCACGCCAGTGCAAAAACATCTATTTTTAGGGTTTTTCAGAGGAAATGTCCTTAAGGAGAATTCTTACCCTTATGCAGAAGGATCCCATTAAGGTGTTTTTAGGAAATTTTACTATTCACAGGTCATGGGAATATTCCTGCAATGTGCGGGACGAGGGATTGGAAGGAGGGTGACAAAATGTTGTGTAACAGATGTTGTGGTACACCCTCTTTCTTAGATTACCAGAGTAGTCATTTCGACATTTTCATGACTCTTTAGAAAGAGAAGATATCATCGAGTGTTTGTCCTTTCATACTCATTTCAATCTGAAAGTGATAGAGTCACCTTTTGCCTATTTCGCGACCCTTGAAATATGAAATGGCAGAGTTTTGTTTCAATGTTTTAAAAAATTAACTGCCCACGAAATATTCCTGGTTAAAGTTATCTTCCTTAGTGTTTTGTTTTATGGTTGTTTCCAATGGCAACATTTCCGGAGTTTACCAACCAAGGAATCCCCTCTAAAGGGAATACTAGTCCTTTTCCTACTTTTGGGAATGTTGGTGCTCCTTATATGGCAACATTGTCCCTTCCTCGGTTAACTGTTGGTTTTCCTGTTTGGCTATTCTTGACCACTGTGGTCTTGAGTGTTCCGTAAATTGTACAACCATCTCCTCCACCTTAATAGCATCATGTTGATTCTAAAGTGGACCTTTCCCCTTCTTCACCTGTTTCTTCATCCTCCTCTTCTACTTCGCCTGGTGAAAGTCTAGATTCTAGTAACCAGGTGGCTAAGAAGAAGAAGAAGAAGTCAGATAAATGAGAGGCTAGCTTTGTAGCTATTGAGCCTAAGAAATCTCGGATTGATAAACCATCCAACCTTCCTTGAAAATTCAAATTATTTGCATATTGTGCAAAGGTGACCACCTTCCTCGAGACTACCCTGGCATTCCCAAGGTACTTGAAGTATGGTCTGATGGTCATCCAACGTTTCCTTTGGCTTTTGGAAGTTGTATTGGTAGCATACCTTTGACTAGTTCTGATAAGACTCATACGAAACAGGGTAATATTACCAATCCATGTAAGTTGTGTGAAGGGATTCATCCCATTCACCTTTGTATGTACATGGATGAAGCCAAGAGAGTGTTGGAAAACTCTGTTGTTTCTGCACCCTACCTTCCAGCTGGTTACCAGAAGCTTTCTTCGAGTCCTCTGCTAGTTGATTCAACGATCGGTCAAGAGTCATCCTTGGTTGATCCCGCTCCCCTGAAAATTCAAAATCACGACTCCCTTCCTGACCAACCATTTTTCATGGAAGTGGTTGATTTGACCCCGCCTGTGGTTCATCAGGTCTTTTTCATCGAGATTGGATCTCATCCCTCTCATGTTCTTCTTGTTTCTCTAGATTCTTTGGACTCGGAGAAAGATTCTTCCATCCTTGTAGTTCAAGAAGTTGCTCCTCCTACTCCTGTGATGGAAGTCTAGGAGAGTGCTCCTCTTGCTTCGGTAATACCAAGGGAAAACCATCTCAGTTCGATGGTATTGCCTCCAAGTAGTTTGTTTGCTTCCTTTGATTTTAGTCGATTTGTAGGATACCTCCTTCCATTGTATGTGCCTTTCGAGATAATGGTACAGACCTTTGATCTGGTCGTACCCAGCACTATTATAGATGAAGGAGCGTCTGTTAGTATTCTATCTTCCACTACTTGGAAAGCTTTTGGTTCTCCACTTCTTATGCCTATTACGCATAATCTGTTGGCTTTTAATAGAGGAACCAGTCAACCGTTAGGGATCCTTCTGAAGTTGCCTATTACTTTCGGAGGGAAAACCGTCTATATAGACGTGATGGTTATTCTGGGCCCCGTCTATATAGACTATACTTATGTCATGGGTGCGCTTGTCTCCTCCTTCTTTCGTGTGATTTGTTTTCCACACAAAGGTCGGATCGTGACCATTGATCAGCTTTCATTCTCTCGTCCTGACGTGACATTTGGTCCACCATCATCCCTTCTGGGTCTTTATCCACCAGTTTTGTTTTCCCCGCCACAGGTTAATTATGTGGCTACCTATCCCATGCCCGCATTCAGTGATAGTACCATTGTGCACCGTGTGCTAGGGGCATTGGGTCCTGATTTTCAAGATGTTGTTCTCCCATCAGATGCGAACCTCTTCGAATCTATGACTTCTTATTCATCATGATAAAATTTCTTTGGAGCATAGCTCTTTTTCTAGTGTCAAGCTCCTTAAAAAATGAAACAAGCTCTCTCATAGCATATTTCGTTTTCTTGTGTCAATCTCCTTAAAAAATGAAACAAGGTTTGTCGGAGCATGGTTGATCTTCTTGTGTCAAGCTCCTTAAAAAATGAAACAAGGTTGTCAGAGCATAGTTTTTTTTCTTGTGTCAAGCTCCTTAAAAAATGAAACAAGGTCTGTCGGAGCATGGTTCATCTTCTTGTGTCAAGCTCCTTAAACCATGAAACAAGGTATGTTGGAGCAGAGTTCATTTTCTTGTGTCAATCTCCTTAAAAAATGAAACAAGCTCTTCTGAGGATAGTTATTTTAATGTGTCAACCTCGTTAAAATAATGAAACATGTCCCTGTTCAATTAGAGTCTTTGACTAGATCACGTAAAATCCCAGTCAAGTCCCTCTATTGATCTCGTAATTTGAACCTTCACTCCATCTGCCGTTCATATGGACTGAAGCTTGGGGAACATGTACCTCAAATTGAGTCACCATGCTAGGGGCATGCTTACTGTTTCAAGCCTAGTTTGTTTCCATTTCAAGCTTGTGTAAAAATGAAACCGGTTTCAAGCATAGTTTATCCTTGTTTCAATCTTGTGTAAAAATGAAACCAACTTCAAGCAAAGTTTCTTGATTTCAAGCTTCTGTAAAAATGAAACCATTCCCATTTTACATCTTGTGATTGCCATTTTATCAACCTATTTTTGCCAGATGAGCCTTGGTTTTCTCACTCGATCGTCACTATCTACTTGGCTGACCATATGCCCTCCCTTGATTGTTTTACACATTCCTGAGGAACCACTGCAATGAGTGGTCTTGTTAGCCAACCTCTTATCTTTTACTTGTTCTAATTAGTTCCACCATTACCGGAACCAGTTGCTACCCTTTATACCACTCGTTCCTCCAAGATGAGTCACCTTTCAGCGCTTTTCTGACTCTTAAAATTGAAAAGATCGCGAAGTCGCTTTTCATTTTGAGCTCGTTAAATTGGTTGCGAAATGATATCTACCCAGTATATGTTTACGCCTTTTTCGGTCTGGGATAGATTATTTACGAAAAATGAATACCTTAGCCGATCGCGACTAAGAGGTTCTCTCAGACAAAATTTTCTACCTTTTTGAATCTGTGAAACTATTTATGAAAAGGGACTGTTGGAGTTTTCTTTTCCGCTGTCTTTTCAAACTCTATAAATATGAAAAGATGGCGAGTTTTCCCTTTTTCAGACTCATTAAAACTGATTACATCAGACTCTGTCGTTATGATGTTACTCGAGTTCCTCCTTCCTAGGGCTCGTAAAATGTACTAGGTTGGATTTGTCCAAAGGACAAACTTATATGACAAGCATATGCTATCATCTTCAAGCTTCTGTAAAAATAAAGAGGTACTCTCCAGAAATGGTGGGGGAAAGTGGAACCAGTCTCATAGTCATGTCAGTAGTATGTTTCTTTTGAACATGGCTCTTGTCTGCATTCGTGTTGGGTTGGGGACATCTCATCTCGTTATTTTCTTGTCTCCATGAGTTTGGGTAATCCCTTTTGACCGCTCATCTTCTCTTTTCCACATCACCATGACCTCAGATCCTTTGATGTCAAATACTGCAAAATCCACTGTCGTGTCACCGATATGTTCAAGAGAAGTTTTCCTTTTTAGTTTACAACCTCCCTCTGATTCTCTATTGGGCTTGATTCAAAAAAAAATTATATTCCTCTTTCTCGTATCGATGATGTGGGAAACATTATGGCCCTCCTTTGACAAGGTTGGTTTCTATCGACTTCAGCTCATTATCCAGGCATTTGATCTAGAGACTCCCTTCAGGTGCCTTGGAGCCCGCATGCCTCAATGGTAGGTTCTTCACATTCGACGCAAGGTTTTCATTATTGGCCTTCGATCAGATGATTCTGTGGGTGTTCGATGCCAAATCACTGTTCAAATTCTGTAGATTGTACCTCTTGTACCTTGACAACCATCTTCATTATTGGTGGTTTCTCTTGTGTCTGTTAACAAATTTCATTATTGGCTGGTAATCAGATGGTGTTCTTGCATGTTCGACTTCAGCTCATTTATTCACATGCTCGAACTTGTACTTTTTTTAAGTCAAGATGGAGCGCAAGACCCTGGATCTCATCTGATGAAATCTAGGTTGTGGATTTTTTGTGGATTATTATGACTCATTACATGACTCTTGATTGGATGAATGCAACCATACCTAAGTCTGCTGGTTGATCCCTCTTTTGCTGGATGGCTGCGTCCATACCTGGGATCTCGTTTTGTATACTTTATTATGGATGGTTGTGCCCATACCACATATCATATATCACAGATATCAGTTGTATTTGTACTCGTGGGTCTTCCGAAGGTAGTGTTTTTAGTTGGGCATGTTCTCATAAAGCATTTAACTCCTCCCTCTCTCTCGGACCTCATGCTTTAGGGGGCATCTCTTACATAGAAATTTTTCACCATCCCTGAAATCCCTCATCCCACACATTGGAGGACTATTCCCATGACCTTTGAACAATAAAATGTCCCGAAAACACCTTAATGGTATCCTTCTGCATAAGGGTAAGAATTATCCTCAAGGACATTTCCTATGAAAAACCCTAAAAATGGATGTTTTGGCACTGGCGCAGGTATCCAGTTCATCCCTCATGCCAACGGGGAAAATATACACTAGTGGGCGCGCCAGCTGGCACTCTATCCATGTGTTGCATCCACGCCAAGCCTATTTAGGAATGTCTTTTTTTAAATAAATGGCGAAAGTTTGGTTCTAACAACTTCATAATGAGTCATCAGAAAGAAGTTGGGTATTTTTTCTCCGAATCTCCTTGTTTAGGAAGTGGTTTTCCACCTATCATGGAACCTTCCTAAGAGATAGGACCCTATCCCATGATTATGGGGATCCCAACCTCCCTTCCTCCCTCTATAAAATTCTTCCCTCTCCATTTACCAGCTACCCGAACTTGTGGGAAGAAAACTATAGTTGAGCGACTATTAAGAGCAGAGCCAAGGAGAACCCCATAAGAGAGAGAGATTTTTCCAGATTCCTGACGGGCTTTTTTGAGACGAGCTCCATTGCAAGCCCCACCGAAGGAAGATCATAGAATCAGAGCATTTCGTTGTAATCTCTCTTTTTGTCATCTATAATATAAGCGACTCTAATTTTGGTTATGTTCGTGTGTCTACTCTTGTATGTAATGCAACGAATTATATCTTCTCTGACTGATATATAGCTACATGCTTTAAGTATTACATTGTATTTCGTTATTTCTTTGCATGTGTATAAGTGTTCGGACGTGGTGAATGAAAGGGTTGTGATCTGTCAAGCTAGGGACGAGGAGCACCGCTTCTTCCTTGACAATAGCAAAGTGGGATTTGAGGTAGGCTACTTATCACAATCTTTGTCTTTCTTGTAACTAGGAACCAACGTCATTGCGAGATTATATTTTTGCTAGACCCAATCTAGGGCTAGTGGGATTGGCTCTGTCCACAGAGGGGATTTACCTCCACAACAATTAGTTTGTGATTTATTTTTCTCTACTAGTTTAGTTTGGATTTCATTTTTTCAGAGTTGCATAGGATAAAAGAATCAAGGTTAGTTGGTGTAGAGTAAATTGGGTAGTTTATAGATCTTCAGCACTACTCACCATGTAATTCATCAATGTTTCCCTAAATAACTTTTAAGGCTGGCCAAAAACTGATATAGTAGCATAAGACATGTCCAATTGTAGAGATCCCTGTAACTTTTCTCCCCATGAGCGAGAAATTAACATTCCATATTTAGGTGGGATATCAGCTACTACAATGTCCATTAATATACTCTTACCGGGATATTGAACTAGTTGTATTACACACAAATCTTTGATTAAACCTAGGCATTAAACTTTAGTTGAATGAAAAGAAAAAAAATCTTTGTATGGCCTTGTAATTTCTAGATTGAGAGTTTCCATTATAGCTTTAAGCATTAGATTATGGGAAGCTCTTGAATCTAGCAAGGAACTGTGTAAAATTTGATCATGAATGGTAAGACTGATATAGAATGGAGGAATTACTCCATCTGCATGTTTTCCATTTACATCTAGGCCAAAAATCAACTCTGGCTGATCATCATCTAGATTTATGGAACATTCTCCATCATTCATATTTAATGTTTCTATTATGGTTGATTTATAATAGTCATTTTTTACCAATTCAGTTGAAGGAATTGGTATTTTAAGCTTTGCAATTTCAGATTGTATGTTGAATGTAGGTTGAGTTTTACTAATTTGAATCAATTCTTCTTTGGTAACTGTAGTTTGTGTTGGTTTGTCTTGTTTTTCTACCGTTATTTTTTCATTTTCAAGTGGTTTAACATTCTCTATTTGTGTTTCTTGTGTTTTAATACTCCTAACTTTCTTTTTAGGGATTTTTTGTGAAGTAGTAGATGTTCTTTTAGATTTAGAATTATCAGCATATGTTTTTGAAGTAGCAGTTTTTGGATCTACCGATTTAGGATCAGCAGAAGGTTTTTTAGGATCTAAATTTTTTTCTTTAACATAATTAGAAGCTTTAGCAGCAGTATATTTTTGTGAATCTTTTGCAGTGTAAGAAACTTCATCAGTAATATCAACAATTTTAGGGCTTGATGCATTTTTAGGAGTAGAAATGTTTTTGGAAGAACTTGAGTTTTGCTTATTTTCCCTTGGGAGAATTTGTAGAACCTTTGTTTTGGGAGCTTCCATTATTTTCTGATTCTAAGTTTGGGAAGTTTTATTGGTAGAAGACTCTTGTTTTTTTATTTTTTCTAAGGTTATATTGACTGTGTATTTCATTTATATCATAATCATAACCTTGTTTATAATCAAAGGATTCACTAGAATCTAATTTGAGTTGTTGGAGTTCAAATAATTCCTGATCTTACTGAGTAAGGAAAATAGTATTATTATCATCTATTCCCATTAGATTTATTGCATCGTCATCATCATCATTATTCTTATAACTTTCAGCATAGTTCTCTTGGAATGGGAGCCTTATTGTTTGGTCTAGGGCCATTTCTTTTGCTTTTCCAGAATTTATGTTTTTCCTAAAATTGGGATCTCTGATTTGTTGTTGGTTATCCCACTGAGGTATTCTCTCTATATTATCTAGTCTATCCATCACCCTTTCTAATGTTTTAGCTATCACAACTATTTTGGTGTGTGAATTGGCAGTTTCTTCTTTAATGGTCACTCTTCTTTCATTTTCGAGTCTAGATTTTTTGGCCAAAATGTTTACTTCTACACTAACAGCGTCTGTTTTCATTTTTTCTAAGGTGTATGCATGTCTTTCCCTTAATTGTTAAGCCATATTTGCATGAGATCTGTCAGGGAATTTGAGCATAACAGAATAAGGAGTGGGTTTAATATTTGCAGGGATAGAATTATAGACACTATTATATCTAGTGTAGTAACCTTGGATTGACTCATTTGGAGCTCTTTTCATGGAATCAAATTTAGAAAATATTTGGAGGGGATTTTTTTTCTTTTCCCATTTATTTAAAAACAATCTATGAAACACAGCTAAATTAGTTACACTACTAGCAACTAAATATTTAAACAATCTCTTAACTTCTCCTGCCAAAATTTGTCCAAACAGCCTCATTTGAACATATGAGTCATCAATCTCATAAATTTCAAATAATTCTATCATTTTAGTAATGTCTTGCTGAGCAGTATATTAGGTAGTGCCATCAAACAGTGGTAATTTATTTGGATAGTCTTGAGGCATGTCATGAAGTTGTTGTGGTAAGACTAGGGGATAATATCTAGCAGCCATAGCTTGAAGCTTAGCTTTGCTAGGAGGTAAGGTCAAACTGCTTCGAGCTGTGCTTGAAATGATAGCCGATGAACTAAAAAATGTAGTTGAAGTGCTAGGAAATTAAACTGGAATGTATATGGAGCTATTAGGAAATGATGATGATGTGTTTAGGAAATCAAAAGGTGAGCTGATGGATATAGTGGATGAAGTGAGAGGTGGAAATAATACTCTAGGTTGTAAAGGTAATCTAGGGATAAATGGATCTGTAGATGAGCTAGTAGTGGAATTTATAAATGATGTAACAACATACAGAGATGAATCTCTAGCTGGTATTATTGTGGTATGTAACTGAGAAACTGGAGGTTTGTTTGCATAGGTCAAAAATTTAGATAATTTAATAGCTTCATAAATACCTTTAAGAATAATAACTTTTAGTTCTTCAATTTTAGTCTGATCTTGAACTTTCTGTGATTTAGGATCCGCTACAATATTTTTATGTTTTGTATTCAAGAATGAAGTGAAAATAGGGTCTTCAACAGTAATTTTAATATCTCTTTCATATTTTCTTCTAAATAAAGAATGCTCAAATTTCAGATCAAAATCAATATCTTACAGACTTACTAACTCTTGTGGTAATGAATTGAATCTTTTTTATGATACTTCATCTTCTACATTTTTTAATTGTTTTTTATTTTTACCAATTGGGTCTGGGTTGTCTACTATAATTGCAGGCTTAGGATCTGGGTTAGACCTGGTATAATAAACTTTCCTAGAAGCCAAAACTACTATTTTGAATACACACACCTTATAAAAGCAATCTTAAAGTAAAAGGATGTATACAAAGACTTTCTTTAAGACTACTTTTAAGACTGAGGATTGGTTAGTTCCCCAGTATGGTCACGAGTAATGTTATCACTCTATTAATCCTCAAGTTGTGTGTTTTTGGTTTTCAGTAAAAAAATTCTAGAGGTAACCACAAACCTACTTCGAACTCTAGGATCTAGCCTTCCTAGGGTTCGAAGAGGGCTCTCTCCTTAAAGTTTAACTTTGTTTTAATTTGTGAATATTAGGCTAGTTATGAAAGTGAAAATTTGGTTTTGTTTTGATAAATTTGGTGGGAAAAAACACTTGAAATGATGCATAGTGGGAAATATATTTTTCCATTGGGCTATGGAGTCAAAATCAAGTAAACAGTACTAGGATCAAGGGAAAAAAGGTCAAATGTCTTTAGGGCAAGATAGATAACCCTTGGAGATCTTGGAAAATTGTTTTTTTGAGGTGGTATGATCAAGATAAAGGGCACTTAAGAATCCTTGAACCCGGAAAAGGAAGTAGTAGGAAGAGGTCAAACTAGAGAGGGAGCAATTAAGGGTTACCTAAACTGGAAATCAGAGGAAAACATATAAATGATAACTAGTTAAAAACATGGTGCTATTAACATATCCTGTAGTAATGTTGTACATTCAGATTTAGCCGAAACATAAATGGATGCATGTAACAAAGAAAGGAAACAATGACAAGTGAAGAAAATACTTCACTCCAAATGGCTCATCACAGGAGTCTTGAAGTATGATGCCAATTTTCTTTGATTCAACCTACTACTCGAAGTTTTGACACACAAAAAGATTTGAATTCCAAGAAGAAATGACTATAACAATCCCAACAATTTTATTCCACACAAAATACTTCTAAAGATGAGGTATTTATACATAATTTTTTACAAAATATCCTAGAAGACTTCTAGGAATTATCTTGGGAAAATAAAATATATCTACAATAAAAATAGAGACAACTACTTAACAAATCATCAAGATCTCCAATTTTATCCATAAGAAATAGAAACAATTTTGAGGATAAAGCAGCTGGCTGCCTTGGTGTCCTCTTTGTTGTCCTTTTAGATATTTTATAAATATGATCTGCCTTGTCTGATACTCTTTCTTAGATACTCTTTATTTACTGATACTCTTTAACCCTTAGTCAAAAAGTGTTTACTGCTATAAATAAAATATGTTTTCAATGTAATTTAGAAAACAACTTTCTTCCTTGTTTTTACTTGCTTGTCTTTTATCCTTCATAACAAATCAGTAAGTGACTGCCAATCCTCATTTTTAGGAATATGAATATTCTTTAATTTATTAAAATTATCCTCAGCTTCTGTATATATAGCAAAGGTTGGCTTGATGACAAACAAGTGTTTAATCGCATACTGTAAGTAAAATAAATCTTCAAAACTTTTCAGTAACACTTTTCCTATGGGGATGCCTTGACCTGTTGGCTTATTTACCTGTTCCTTGGAAAATTCTCTTATCATTTTATCATACTCATTTTTAGGCATCAATTTATCATTAATAACCATGATATCAGGAAGTCCTTTTTGCCTAAAATTTTTGAACTTAATCTTGAACCTAGTTATAGTAGTATTCATACCTTCACATTTTTCTTCAAGTTTCCTCATCAAATTTCTCTTTGTTGTGACTTTCCTAATTTCTAGGATAGTTTCAGTTCTGTTTGTTATTTTGAGCTCTTCCAACTCATGTCTATTATTGATGTTAAGAAAATTTATTAGCCTTACAGCTTGTTCTAGTTTGTCAGCCAAACCAATTTGAAGCTATCCATGATGTATGGCCTTCATAATATCATTGTTCTAGTTTGTCAGCCAAACCAAACTCAAAAATTACCTGAATTGAAGGCCATACATCATGAATAGCTTCAATGATATTATTCCAAAGGCAATTTTTGATGTATGATATCTGATCCTTCAAAGTTAACTCATTTTGCAACTTCTTTAGTTCTTCATTCAATCTGTTGGCATTTTGTTCATGTGTCTTACCATTTACCTGAGCTAATTTATTTGACCTTTCAAAAATTTTAACCATTTTTTTCAGCCTGTTAATCTAATTTGTCTTTAAAGACATCTCTTCCATTTCTTTTACTATCTTGCTGGTATCATCTGTAAGTTGTACTGCTGTGGTAGATTATTCAGTGCCTGATGTAGTGTAAGAAGTCACTGGCATTGTAGTAGCCAGTGGTTCTTTGGGTAAACTTTTCTCCTAAAGTTGAAGGCACTGCTGCAGTGATAACTGGGATGACTATAGGAATCACTGGTTCTTTTACTGTCTCCTTTTCTTGGACAAGTTTGTCCATATATATTTCCATTTTCATAATATAGGCTATGAACTAAAGAATTAAAGTCATCATTTCATCTTTTTCCTTCTGTTCTTGTAAGACTTATTTTGTCTGAGGATGCTCACTTTCAAGAAGTTTGAGTTGTTTCCTCAAGGCTACTATATCCTCATTTTTATTTTTCACCAATGCTTCTACTGATTTGATGTTAGTAGGATCATATTCTACCTGCAGTACTAGTTCTTCTAAGGCTTTTATCCTTAGATATTTGGCATTGTCCATCTTCATTTGATATTGCATATTAGATATGGTATTTTGTATCTTTTGAGCACCCATAGATTTTTTTGTAACTATGGAACACAACATTTCTGAGCTTTGCCTGTGACACTCTATTTGATCTAATTCATGAATACTATCTGTAGATACTTCTAGATCAACTTTCTTATAGTCAGCAACTATTTTTGGAACTGATACTATGGACTGTAATATTGACATAATCAATTTTTTACTTGAGTAATCAAATGCTGATAGGAATATGTTTTCATTACCTGGCTTTTGTTTCAAGAACTGAGAGTAAAATTCAATTTTTATTTCTTCATTCTTCAATTTAATTTTCTTATTTTTCTCCTTTATATCCAAATGCTTTTCCTTAGCTGCCCGTGAGGAAGAAACTTCCATGCTTTTTTGTCTCTCCATCAACTGTGTATCTTCATTGATGAGTTGTTCTTCATTCTGATTTGGCTCATTGATAATTACAGTAGCTACATTTTTCTCTAGCAAATGTGTGTGGATATTTAAAGGCTCTGTTTCTTCAACATCTATTGTCACTTTTCCTTTACCTATTGTATCTAATTTAGGAATTTTTTTTTAAATTATCTTCAACTTTGTTTCTATTGTAGTCTCTGCCACATAGGCTCCTTCCCTTATTCTTTTGATGGAATTCTCTAGTTTATTTGCATTCTTTAAGGTATGACTAGTATTACCTTTGTTCACTGCATCTGTCAATGTGTTTTCAATCCATTCAAGCTGATTGGAAAAATTTTCTATTTATGGTTTAGCTTCATGGATAAAGGGTTTTACTTTGCATTTTACCCTTATCTTGCTCAAGATACCTTGTTTACTATAGTTCCAAGGGAAACTCTCTTCAAATTTATATTCCAATAATTGATTTGTTGCTTCTTTTTCTGCATCCCTGTGATTGCATATGAATGGCCCAATTTGATTTTTAAGTTTCAATTGGGTCTTCTTCTTAGCTTCCATGAAATTAATGGAATAAGAGTTTAGCATCTTCCTGATATACTCCAAGGAAAAGATCCTCATTGAATGATTTTTGGGTAACTTGTAAGGTAACAAGTTTGACCTAAAAAATCCGATTTCAGTATATTTCTCAGACATATACCAGTCACCAACATTACTCTACTATCATACCTGCAATATCTTCTTAATTTCCTCATTTATTCTAGGTTTATCTATCTTGGTCAACATGGTGATAACTAGATGTAAAAATAACTCTGAAAACTCTGAATAACTGAAATCCGTACATTATTTTCTGAGTAATGATGTCCAAAAAATGACAGATAGAGGGTTTGCCTGTATGTCAAGTTTTTGAAGAGTGATTGGAAAATTATCTGATTGGAAGTATAGGAACATATGGAAAAGGTAGGAGGTGTATCTTAACACTCCCTCTATTTGGAAATTTGTCAATGGATAATGAATACTATCAGCAATGAAACCAACATAATCAAATATTACTGAAGGTGGTTGACCTAGAGAAAAGGTGTATAAGAATCCCAAGATGGATTCATCGACATGTTCATCAGTGAAATACCCAAGTATGAAGGAAAGCATGGAAATCACGTGTCTTGAACCTTCAGGAAATTTAGTAGTAGAATATGGAGGATTTAACTTGGGAATTTATACATGCAGAGGCATAAAAGTCTGAAAAATCATGAACCTTTTAGGAAAATCTAGGCCAATGTATAGCTTGGTGAGGGCCTCAATAGACAAATGGACTGCTTGAGGGTCAGGCTGAAGTTGCAACATCTAGTTGATTGATTCTGTAGTGATGGTAAAAGGGACTTCTTTAATGGCATTTACAATAGCTCTTTGTTTTGGAACATAGTATTGCTAACACAATCTAATGATCTCCTGACATGGGTGAGTCAATGGGACAACATATTTGGGTAAATGGGATTCCCAAATATGAACTTCTTCATGATTATATAAATACTTCTCATAGCACCAGTTATGGATATCTAGTAGGTTAAATTCAACTGTGGGATCTGCTATCTTATAATCAGTATTAGCTAGGGGAATGTGTTCAATATCAACAATAGGTGGTTGCAATGGATTGACAACAATAGAAGTACTTGAAGTCATGGCAAGGGTAGGTTTAGGTGATTTAGAGCCTTTAAGCTTTCTTGCACTCTATTTTTTGGGCATTTTGATCTACTTCTGCAAGTTTAGACAGTTTGAAGAGGCAATTTACTTTTAGCAGAGGCTTAATTGGGAAAATTTGGCAAAGTATAGTCTTTTCTTTGGGTTTTCTATTCAATTAGGCCTATCAAAGAGGTTTGGAGACTTTAGAACTAGTTTGAAATAGAAAGCAAGGGTTTTCTGTGTCTCTTAATGGGAATAGGGATCAAAAATCTCTTAAAAAGGAGCACAGAGGGTTTGGGGTACCTGCAAAGGTTTTCTGGCTTATTTGAGGGCTTAAAATAGGATAATAAACTGTGAAAACTCACCAGTTTCTTCATAAATGGTGTGTTGTAGAGAAACAAGGTTTCCGAGAAAAAAATGCCAGAGCTTGGCCTATTTTGGGGACTTTTTGGCAGTTTATTTCATCAATTTTTAAACTCTGAGACCGTTTGTTCTTTAAAAGGTCTTCAAAATTTATTTCAGGTTCGATGTTTTTAGAACAATACCTGTTGTAATGTAGTTATTTGATCTTCATAATCGTTTCTGAGGTTCTGGCTAAGATGATGGCTTCAATGAATTTTTTGGAGCACTACACAGCTCCTCAATAGTCTTCAAAGGTTGCAGGGAGAATGTTTGCAGGCTTCAGGTGTAAAAATGGAAGAAAATGGCTTTAACAAGGTTTTTTTACAGTTGGGAGAGGCAATTCAGTGGGTTGAACCCACAAGGTAGATGTATAAATGAATTTCCAAAGGTTTTATTAAAAATTTCAGTTGCATTAGTCAGGCATTGAATACAGGTTGCATCAGGTGGAAGGAGAAGTTTTAGGATTTTAATGGATCAAAAACCGGTGGTATCGCACGGTGATTTGGTGGTAAGTAGTTTTGAGCTTAACCCACACGATCCAATGTTTGACGGGCACATGGAGGAGAGAGAGAATTATAAAACCACTGATTTCGCACAACTTTGGCATGGAGATTAACGTGCATCTATTCTATGCGATATTGGATATCAATCGTCAGATCCAGAGTTTATGAGTGAACGGTCCAGATCACTTCGGGAGCTGCGTCGGGATAAGAGTAGTGGGGCAGGGCTAAGTTATATGCATGGTGGGATAGTCTGGACTTTATATAAAGTTAAAACTTATGGTTTTATAAAATGGTGAAGGGGTTAGACTTATGCGACAAGAATGGTTTTAACTTAAAACATTATGAAATGTTTTAACTTTTCATACGTGGGCATGTTTATTGTATATTATATAGTTTTATCAAATGCACTCAACACTTGTTTAAACCACATGGGGCGGGATATTTACATATAGGTATCTTTAGACAAAGGGGAATAATTCGGCGGGGATTTTATTTTGCGCACATGGGATATATTAACTTTGGTCTAAAGTTTAAAATAGTGGGTTTTTGAGGGGTTAATTAAAATATAAGGATTTTAATATATAAGGGAGGATATTTTTAGGGATTTACTACAATAAGTTAGATGTTAATATGAATAAAGGGATAGTACAAGGAAACAAAATACATATTATCTCTAAGTAAAGTATAAAGATAAATCATTGCTCATCTTTTATATTACTTCACTAATACTTAGGATAAATGTAATTTTGAGGGTTTTATGAATCATTTTGAAGGGAATGAAATTAATTATTTTAGGGTTACAATTTTACTAAGTAATAATCTGTCTTTACTTAGGAAAAATGGTTTTTGATGTATGAATGAAGAATCAATGTTTATGAATGAGAGTTTAAGGTAGGAATTCAATATTTTTAACTGACTAGTCATCGGGCCTTGGGTTTGGTCCCAAAAAAAGTCAGAGAAATGCTTTGAGCCTTTTTTACTGAAAGTTTACAATACTGAATACCTATAGGGGAGGGTAAATTAGTGATTATTCCCGATGATGTCTTATTTACATGATTTCTTGACTGCTTTCTACCTACCCAGCTTTATTTCTAACCTTTTTTCTTCATTTTGTAGGTGCATTTAGGCTTGCAACTTTAAAACATTTTTCTTTTAAGGCATAAAAATATCTAGATCTACCTTACTTCATTCGAGGGCTCATATTAAACTGTTGAGCTCCTTATTATTCTCTATCTATCTACTGATTTGTCAAGTTTAAATTGTTCGAAAAATATTTATTCACTATCTAAAACATGAAATTTAAAACATGAAAAGTTAAGATTAATTTTTTTAGCTAATCATGGATTATGGCATTTATTGACACTCTACACATAATCATTATTATTGCAGTAAAAGTAGAAGTAGTTGCATTTAGACTTACTCACTTTTAGATCTTATTTCTTTTTCTTTTGGGTTCTATATTTTTCAAAGTCCTTTGATATTTCTTTTAGAACTTTTTACCCTCTTTTTGGCTTTTTTAATAATTTTTTTACTTTTTCAAAATGTGGGAAAACAACTTGCAGAATGCAAGGTATGTACATATTTACAAGACTATCAAAGTCAATTCAAAATTGATGAACCCTATTATTATAGGACCCTAACATCTCATAAGTGATGTATTGATATTTACTACTGCTTTCCACTTTTATGTGTTATATTGCTTCTTTTCCTATTTTGGAATATTACAATGGTATCAAAGCATAATATTGGCTCAACCTTTAAGAAATTACATCTATGTTATCAGAAGAATAAGAAGGAAGGAGAAGGTTTTAAAAAGAGACAAAGGCAAGACCCCATTATTAGGAGAAATTAAGGGAAGGAAGTTCTTAAATCTTCTTCTCCAAGCTATGTAGTATATCAATAAAGAAGTCAAGGAGATGGGGATGGAGAGATGTAGAGATTCCCCAAAATGGTTTTTAAATGAATAAAGATACATTTATTTATATTATGGGTGTGGGAATTCAACCACACAATCAGATCCACAATGCTCTACCATGCCTGCATTCATAGCAAGAAAAATGGAGGAAGGAGATGCACCAAAGGAGGATACACTTCGTGACTATATTCAAGAATGTGAATCCCAATCTCAAAGGTTCAAGGAGCATCTAAAATTTCAAGGGTCTCTCCACATAAAGGAGAATAAAAGGCACAAAAATCACAATAGAAGGAAAGGGTGCAAGAAGCATGCTTTGGGTAGATTCTTTCTACTTAGTTTTGATGGGTCACCTAAGTGCACAACTAAGGCTTGGGTAAAGAAGCTAGACACCTATTTTTAGCTACACCAAGTTTCAGAAAAAGAGGCCATTAAAGTAGCAGTGCTGCATCTTGAAGGTAAGGCTCATGATTGATCATTTTATAGTTCTTCTTCATTGAGTCATGAAAATGTAGATACTTATGTAGGGTTCACTAGGAGGTTAGTGAAAAGGTTTGATCTAAAAAATTCTGAAACATCCTTGGTTGAGCTAGCCAATCCCAAACAGTCAAAACCTTTGCATGATTTGGAAGGATCCATAAACCCAAATCCATTCTAGAATTCTGTTGAGGGGGTTAGAAACTTGCATAATCCCTCACCAAAGGCAAGATACACACTTTAAGAAGAACTCTCTTATCACAAGGAAGACATGGAGATTCCTTTTTCAAAAGAGGATCAAGACAAAGGGCCTCTTAATGATGATGAGGTATCATCTAATAATGATGAACGGGAAGAGCAGGAAAGAGGTAACATCGTTGTCATCAGGAGGAGATCTATTACCATGGGAAGATGGAAATGGAGCAATTTCTCAAATCAAAGGATCCCTTGTATCCTTGCAAGGAGTTCCAAAGGATCTAACATGTGGAGACTCGGGCACAATCTAGGAGCATCATGTGCCAGCATTGATTGGCAGTGAGACTAAGTAGTGGAGGAAGTGTGTCCTAGCATTTGCTATAGTTTCGAGGACATACACCATGACATATCATTCCTTTGTGACCAAGAGCCCTGACACCAATGTTTTGTTTGGTGTGCAAGAGTTGATTACATTTGGGGAAGGCACATTAGGTTGTGAGACTTTTTAGATGCGAGGAGAGGATAGAAAGGATGGTGAGCATCAGGTGATTAGGAGCACACACCCCTCTACATTTCATGAGCTTTATGCACAAAATAAGTAGGATGATTTGTACAGTGAAAGTAGGGACAAATCAGTCCACTCACATATACAGTCTACTCTAGACATTGATGTCTCACTACATGGAGGCATGCCACCAGGGAGGCCACTAGATCAAGATTTGATGAGAGATGTCTCACAATAGGTTGCAACACTCTTCGATCTAGGAGGGGTGAGGACCTTGGGAGGACTTGGTACATCGTAGAGAGTCTTGGTAGGCTCAAGGAGGAGGGATAAATTCTTCAAATATCAATTGTAACCACTCTCACCAAACATCTTGTGCTAAGAGAAGATATTTCAGGGATGGAGTATGGCACCATCATGGTGCAAGGAGACCACTCCATGGCTTTGGAGAATCAGAAAATACTTCCAAATAGGGAGGGATCTTCCACATATGATATAGGTTGGTGGCCACTCATGCATACATTGGCCAAGATCAGAACGTTTTGGATGGGTGATAGCTTCCCATGGAAGGCTAACCTCCAAAAACTTCAACCTTCATTTGAGCATGAGTAGCTACAAGAGGAGAAGCAGAGGCATGATAACAACATCTCGACATATGACTTTGGCATGGGAGATGCCAAAGAAGAGGGCAGAAACATGACAGGTGCTTTACATTGTAGATCAACAACACTGTCATTATTTAGTATTGATCCTTATTGGAGATCCCAGTTGTTGGTGGAATACTCAAAGGATCTCTTTTCATGCAGAGTAATTGATGGCCAGTTTCAAATGGGAGATATGCAGTGAGAGATGAGGTCATATATTTTCAGAGTAAGATCTTCTTGACTAGAGCCTCTAAGCTCAAGGAGAATCTACTGCGTGCAGCACATGAGGATTGTCTCTCCAGCCACACTAATTTCATGATGGCATACCGTACTATCATGGAGGGATTCACTTGGGAAAGTATCAAAGAAGAGATTGACCATCACACGAGGAGATGCATATATTGTTTGGAGGATGGATATAACTCTTTGATAGAGTTATCACAACCACTTCCTTTTTCATTGGGAATTAGAAGAGGCCCATCTATGAGCCACTTCACCAACTTTTTCAAGTTACATGGTAAGGATTGTGTTTATGTGCATCATGATTCACTTAATATGTGTTTGTATTTCTTTTCCATCCATGTATAGGCCATTGCTCGAAGAGGGGAAATTATTTCTTATAGACCTCATGGTCTGTTTGGGGCCATAATCAATGATGGTGATGGCCACTCCCTAGGATATTTTGGTGAGATTATGTCTTATTTAGGGCATGGTAAATTGACACCACATATCATTCACCTTCTCCAATCATGTGAGAATATTGGGGCAACAAGCAAGTGGTTGGGAAAGCACTCATCATATCATATTCCGAGGAAGTTAGGAGTAAAACTGCACTGGTTGCACTTGAGGGACCAATTCCCTTCTCTAGTATTACACATGGTAGCTATTATGACTTTGATTGTGATCCCATATGTTGATGATGTACTTATCATTGTTGTGGGCATGATTGGAGGGTTGACACATAGGTTGAATGTGTCCATTTGGAATGAGACTCCCCACATTTCTTATGCTTCATACTTCAGGGAGAACATTGGGCAAAAAATGATTTCTACATTAGACCTCTTGTTTCCTTATGGGATGAACCATTTGGGTGACTTGAGAAATTGGTAGATGCCTCTCATGATAATTTGGGAGGATATTTTTTATGAATTACCATTCTGGAGGGTGATTAATTTTGTGTGGATGATAGCTTGGGGATTGGAGCTTCACATGGGAATGAAGGTTCCCAATATGTTTTAGATTCCATGCCTCAAGAAGTCCTTTAGACAACATATAGTTGCCTCCATGTATATCCCAATTCTTCATGATGATAGCCATTTGGATTTCTCACCAAAGGAAAACTTGTACACTTGGGAGGAGCGACTATGGGAGAGATTGATGAGAGAGCATCTTGTTCATTGGAGGAGCTTACCATATGAGGATGATATAGGAAAGAGGGAAGGAGGCTCTTTAGTTCTATCCTTGCAATTGCTTGAGGAAAAGCAACATTTGGGAGGGGAGGATTGTAATATTCCAAAATTAGCATGCAACTAATTGGAATATTAATTTTTTCTTTTGCCGTTTAGATAGAAGAGTAAGTGGGTAGAGAGACCCACAAATCTCTTTAGTAGAAATAAATTCACTAATAATGTGGATAAGTCATAAAAGTAGTTGGATAAAGTACCTATATGTGTGAATATGGGATAAAGCATGTGGAATGGGTTAACCTTGACCAAATCAACAACGTTGATATGGAGGGAGTGGACTTTCAATGAGGGACAATGCAATTTTGGAGGGAGATTCCTTGCATGGAAGTAGTGGCTTTAATGAGTGGGGCCTAAGGTGAGGAAGCTCACCAAGCATATAAGGAAGGGAATGGCAGCCAAGGAAAGCATGTTTTTATTATTATGTGTTTATGGTATGTTATGGCTTATTTCTCTCTTCAGTTTTTTAGTGGAGACTACAGTGCTATTTAGCACAAGGGCATTCCCAAGTAGAAATCCCACCTCCATCCTCGGGGGAATTTGAGTGCCCACTCAAGAGAATTTATTGGACTATATTTCCACATTATGGAATCGGGCCAAGCTACATCTTTCTTCTACAATGCAGTTTCTATTTAGAATTGTGTTGTGTTGTAGGGTGCAGTAGTGGAGGATTTGTTTGGGCCATTTTTGAGCTTCTTTTCAGTGGAGGAAGCATTCATTCCATTGGGAAGATAGAAAGGAAGGTCCTTGGGAATCATATCATATTTTGGCACCACGCCAAGGCACCATCATCTCCTACAACATAGTTTCACTCTCAAACTATGTTATTTTATTGAGCAGATTCAAAGGAGGTTTCAGTGCATGATTTAGGGAGTTAGGTCTTTAGTGGAGGGATAAACCTTCCATTGGGAGATTATATTGGAGGGGTTCCATTCATTTTTATATTAGTTTCAGCCACCTCCTTCTATGGGCTTCAGTTGTAGTGATTCTTCAGCGATAGGGCTTTACATCACCATTTGTATTTTTGTGTATTTCTAGAAACCCTTTCTGGGTTGTCTAGGAAAAGTGTTTGGGAACATAGATCTCAATTTTGAGCCTTGTGTGAGCATTGTATTATAAGATACATTAATTTATATCTTCCAGCTGCAGTTTTATTCACTAAAAATGCATTGTCTTGGCTTTAGTATTTTTTGTAGAAGTTGTATTACATGTTTTGGTGCTTTTAGGCACTCGAGTCTTCTCTTGCCTGGATTGAGGGAATTGATCCCAAATATATTGTAATCATTTGTTGTTGTTATACTTAATACGATAGATCTATATTTGGCTCATATGTGATGCATTGATATTTATTGTTGTTTTCCAGTTTTATGTGCTATATTGTTGCTTTTCCAATTTTGGAATATTACAAATTGTGTCTAATTCTCTTTAAATTTACCAATATTTACAAACTGAAATAGGTGACACATCATTGCGGCTATTTGAGAGTAAGTAATTTTAAGAGAAATGATTAAGTACATACCCTTGTCATCACGATTATTCTAGTTAGGGTCATTTCTCCACTCTTTAATTACTGCTAGAGGATTGTCATTCTCTTGCACGAATTTCTGAACAAATTGCGAGTCATATCTCTGCTAAGGCTCTCGTAATTTATAAATTTTCCTTAAACATTTTAGCCTGAGGGAACCAATGACAATTATTTTCTTGGTAACAAATTGTCTATCCCTTATATCCGCATTTTATAACACCCATCTCACTAAATCAATGAATGGAATTGTTTTTGGACGAGCAACGATTCTATGAAGAAACGTGTTAGCCGTATCTTGCCAGGATTTTGAATCATTGGAAGAAGTATCATTAGAAATGGCTTTCCTATCTAGAATTAATCAGGGCTTCTCATTCTTGAAGAGTTGGTAAATCCCTTCCGAACCTGAAGAACAAACATATGGGTTTCACGTGGTATCCGAGATTAAGGGATCTATCTTGTTGTTTTCCTCTTGCTGCATGACTAACTGAGGCGGGGTGGTGGATTTCCTTCGTGTTCTAATCAATCATGACATGCTTTTATGCCTTGAGTTTTATAATTATGTTGTTCAAACAAAATAAAGGATGATAAGACCAAATCACTTCAAAATTTTGTTAGCAGTCTTATCAATTGAATTCATGTGTAATGGGAATCCTTAGGTATATAGTTTTAAAACAAAACAATCAATTGAAAACCTAGAGATTACAAATACACGTGAATGAACATTAAATTCGAAAGTATGGGTCCACGTGATTATGATAACTAGCATTATATTGGGATGTTTCATCGGTGATTTGATAGTTAACATGCCTTGATGTTTGAAGAAATATGTGAAATGTGAAATGTGAAACTGCGATTGTGCGATAGCTTTAAATAGAATACGATATCGATATATGTTAATTAAGAAGATGTGATATCAGTATCTGTTAGATAACAAATTTTGGTGTTCAGGTACCATGGGAATTCTCTAATTTGTAATTCAACATTTAGGTGTTTCGAGAATTCGCCAATTCGCAATTTCAACATTTTGGCATTTTGTTTTTTGCAACTTCGCTATTTCGGCATTTGTTCCGACTATATGCATTTAGTTTTCAATGATTTTTTAGTGATTTTATTATAAAAGAAAATTAAAATCATAACCTAAGAAAATGATACCTTTGGGTTTTACTCCTAAGAACTGAATATTAACTCTAAAATTTTAAAATGTTCCCATTATTCTTTCTAATTTATTTTGTTTTAATAATCGGGATTTGTTGTAATATTACAACAATTAGCAAAACATTGGATGAATTTAGAATCTCTAAAAAAATCTAAATTTAGAGACGTTTTAGGAAATTTAGAACTGATTGAAATCTGTGTTTTGATATAGATAAATTTTAATTTGATTAACTTGTTTTTACTTGAAAATTTTCCCACATAGTTTTGCAAATGAAATTCCTCTTTAAATTAATAAAACTTTAATAAGTTGAAAAGATAAGTAGAAATTTATTTGATGGTCAGATTTTAGATAAAATTATTACTCATCGGTAGAGCCGTTGCTGCCAGCAGGGATTCATAGCCTCGACAAGGTTACTATTTAACCAAAAAATGAACCAGTATCCCATTCATAACATAATATATATCTTCATAGGTAAAATTTTTATTTATTTTACATTTGTATAATCCTCTTTCCTTTTGCCACTTTAAAATCATTATTGTGGTTTGATAGCCAAAAACGATAATGTCATTCACTGGTTATAATAAATGTGAACAAGTTGGGTCATGATGAGATCCCTTGTCTCAAGGTTTGTAGACCATGAGCCATTATCTTGGTTTGGCAGGAAGTTGAAAATGTCAAGTTTATTAGTTTCCTATGAACATGATTAGCCGACTCATTATGAGATCTCTCAATTTTAAAGTTTTTTTATTTTTATTTTTGAATTACACTCTGAAAAATATCGATATATAAATGACTGGGCAGGTTGTCATTTTTCTCTTTATGAGCTTTCTGATGAACATTTGGTTAAAATATTCCAATACTTTAATGAAATTAATTACATTGTAAAGTTAATTTTTCGAACCTGATTCATGTCAAAATAATTTTTCAAATCACATAGGTTGGAAGATTTCTTCTTTATAATGCCTATTTAAATCAAAATTTTCTACAGAAATAGAAAATTCAATTTATATTTTATTTCCTTATTTATAAATTGAGTCTTTCCATCAGTGGTGGTGGATAAACATTATATTAGCATGGATATTAGTTGCCATCTAATCATGCAAGAATGTTGCTCTTTAAGAGAAGAATTTTTTAAGGATAAGTCTATTAATAGGAAGAGTTTCCTTCTACCCTTGTAAATCTTGAAAAATGAAGTTAATGTACCTATTTTTTCAACTATTTGGAAAGGGCCAAGAGAGAGTTTTGAAATTTAGTATGTTTTCCTTTATCCTAATGCACTTTATCCCATTTCAAAACTAAATCTCCAATCTCGAACTATTTGTCCTTGATTGTATTTGAATCAAACCAAGTTTTGACGAACTGTTGATGATGACTATGTACCATTTTAGCCTTTTCTCTTTCTTCTCCCATTTTAATTACTTGATACATTCTTAATTGTAATGAAGGGAAAGGCTTTGCATTAATAAATTGAACTAGGGAAGTTGATAGGATAGCTATATTTAAAGGTAAGAATACCTCTTTCCCATATACTAATCGAAAAGGAGAACTTCCTATTGAATTTTTTTTAGTTATCTTATCCGCCCATAATGCAAAGATTAAAGATTTGTGCCAATTTTTCCGATTTTTATCAATGGCTCATTTAATTATTCTTATGAGATTTTTGTTCGTTGATTCTACCAATCCATTTCCCCGAGGGTAATAATTTGCAGAATATTTTAATTTAAATCCTCTTTTCAAGGAAAATTCAGCCATGGCATTTCCAGAAAAATAAAAAGCATTTTCAAATACAAGAGCATTAGGAACACCAAACCTTGTAATGATGAATTGATCAATAAAATCAATAATGTTTTCAGAGTTGGTAGTATTAAGAGGTATTTATTCTACCCACTTCATAAAATAATCTGTAGAAGTAAATATATATTTTTGTTGTTTAGAAGAATGAGGAATGATCTCACCTATTATGTCGAGTCCCCATTTTTCGATAGGTTGTTCCATATTGACTGGGTGTAGTGGTATTCGTTCTTTACTTTGTCTTCTATTGCGGTTTTATAAATTTTACAATTGTGACATAGTTATGTGAATCTTTGAATAATGTGGGACAATAATATACTGCATGTAAGATTTTATGAGTTGCAGTATGTCCACCAAAATTTCCACCTGGTGGTCCACCATGAAGTTACTGGAGCACATTAGGTATTTCTGTTTTCTCTAAGCATCTCAGCAATATAGAGTCATAATTCTTTCTTAATAACACATCATTGACTAACTGATATTGATTTATTTTAATCTTAATGCTTGTTTTCTTTTAAAATCCAAGTTAAGAGGAGCATAACCATTCTTTAAATAAAATATTAAATTAGCGTATTGAGATTGAGGGTCAACCGTGATTACCTTTGTAAATTTTTCAATACTCATTGTTACCTCATCTAGTGATGTGTCATTCATTCCTGTAATAAACCTGCAAAAACCTTAACCTCTAACTATTTTAGAAGGTCTTATTTCTAAGTCATATTATTGCATTTTTTTTACCCAATTAGCTCTCTTTTCTCCTAGTTCCTTTTGAATAAGTATTTTTATGACTGATGAAAAAGGAAATATCACTTTGACATGAGCTTTTAAAATAAAGGGTCGGAAATGTTTCACAGCTTTATAAACTACAAATGCCTATTTTTTGGATGATGTGTAGTTCAACTCAACTCCTTGAAAGTTAGAACTGAAAAAGGAAGTTGGTGTTTCAATTTTTTTATTAATTGGTTGAGTTAACACCACTACATATGACAGAGAAGAAGGAAAAGTATATAAAATGGAATTATTGGAAAAATTAGGAGTTGAAAGAGGAGTGTCAGCAATTGATTTTTTGATAATTTGAAATGCTTCCATTTCTTATTCTCCCCATTTAAAATATATATATATTTCTTGACCATATTTTGTAGAGGAAGAAAAATATGTGAAAAATATGGAACAAATCATTTGATAAAGTGTATTTTCCCTAAAAAAGATTACATTGACTTTTTGTTGTGTGGAAATGGAATTTCTGAAGTTGTTTTAATCTTGTCTGGATCAATAAAAATTCCATTCTTTGAGACAATAAAACCTAATATTTTTCCTCCGCTGAAGGAAAAAACTGACTTCTTTGTGTCAAGAGAAATGCTAAATCTCCTGCATCTTTCGAAGATTTCTTTTACCTCATGCAAGTGATTTTTTTTCTCTTTCGAGTATATGGTTATATCGTTGAGATACACTATCACTATTTTATTTGTCAATCTTTTGAATGTAATATCCATGGCTCTTTGAAATGTGTCCCCTACATTCATTAATCTGAAGGGCATCTTTTGGTATGCATAAGTTCCCCATTTTGTGTGGAATGTAATTAAGTTACCTTCAAGATGAACGAAAATTTGGTTATAACCTAAAATCCATCTAGAAAAGACATTAAATCAGAACCTGATACTGATTGTAAAACTTGTTCCATTGATGGTAAAGGAAAATTATCCTTTTGACATGCTTTATTCAAGTTCCTGAAGTCAATACAAATTCGAGTGTCTCCATTATTTTTCCTAACTGGTACCAAATTAGAGACCCATTTCGAAAGTCTAACAAGAAAAATGATCTTTGCTTTCAATAGTTTGTTTAGCCCATTTTTGTTTTTGTTTCCAAGTTTGGATGAATATCCATGAGCTTTTCTTGGATATATCTAACTTCGGGAACCATAGGAATAGTATGTTGCATTATACAAGGTTCATAACATTTAAGATCTTCGTAATTCCATGCAAAAATATCTTTGTACCTATTCAATAATGAAATGAACACATTTCTTTCATTAGAAGCAAGGCTAAGCCCTAAATTTATATCTTGATATAAATAATTAGATCCTATATTGACTAATTCAAACCTTAGAGTAGAACTCTGTAGTTTGCAATTGTTGACCTTCTTGAATCTGTCTTTTAAATCATATAAATCTTGAAGCTTAACCACAATTTTTGGTTAAAAAAATTTATTAGTTTGTTGTTTGATCGGATTATCTTGTTCGTATTCATCCATAATTTTATCATCATATGATTTCTAAAAAGTAAGAAAGCTTGGGATATCACTATCATCATTAAAAACTTGCCAACTAGAAACATTATCTAGTATAGATGGTCGAAAAATTAATTCAATAGAGAATCTGTCACGACTAAAATCCTCTAATGGAATGAAGTTGGAAGCAACATTAGCTAAAAGGTCAGCGTTGGCATTCTAAAATCTATGAATAGGAGAGATATTTAATGCTAGAAAATCATATGTTAGGTCTTGAATCAAGGACTGGTATTGTTTTAAATGGTTTGAGAGATAGTCAATTGTATTTTGTACTTCTCTTACAACAATATATGAATCTCCAAACACATGAATATATTTTATATGAAGGATGATTTCTTTATGTAGGCCTTGAACCAATGCCTCGTATTAGACAATATTGTTAGTGCATTCAAATTCTAAGCTACAAGTTATGATGGTCTTTTTTCCTTTTGGGCTGATAAGTACACATCCTACTCCTGCATAGATCCTTGGATATTGACCCATCGAAATAATGTTTCCAAAACAGATATTGGACAGATGTTTCTTCTTCAAAATTGAAGCATCTAATATAATTTGTCTGGGAGTAATTTTCAACTTAAGAACTAAGAAATTTGATTGGAAAGGGTGATATTTGTGCATTGAAGTTCACTAAAAATGATTCTGTAAAGTAATTGCCCAGAATATTATTGTTAAATTCTACAAGCTCATTTTATTCCCCAAGGTATGTAACTAAGTGTTTCATATGTTTTTCACGGTCGAATCGAATTTGATTAGTATTTCCATTAAATGGAAGCCACATGTGAGACTATTCCATTGCAAAATATCCATGTAAATTTTCGGACTAATCTCTCCTAAGAACTAAACCATAAAATTCAGGAATATCTACAATTAGTATGTCGATGATTTGAACAAATTTTGAATTTTATGATAATCTAATACTTACCGAATTTATCTCTCCTAATATATTGACCTTTGTTATATCCAATTGAACAATATTAACTAATGAATTCTGGGGTCTATATTTAATTTTTTCGCAGATCGAAGATCACATTATATTGGATGAAGCCACATAATCAATCAAATTGTTATGAAAATTCTTATTGTAGATTTCATAGGTTAAGAGAAAATAAGTTGTGTGAGAACTACATCTATCACCAATAAAAATAGAATCTGAAGCATTAAATTTATTGGAATGGTCAATAGAAGGTTTTTCCATTCCATTAGTAGCTTTAGCTATAATAGTTGTAGGAAGAGGAGATGTTGTAACAACATTCAATTATTTCAATAAAATTTTATGTTGTTGCTTTAATTTGATAAGTTCATGGAGATAAACATTATATTTAATTTTCTTCATATCCTCAATTATGTTATATTCAATAGTATGAGATACTACTAAAGTTTTAGACTGAGGATTGGATGTGGATTTGATTGGCTGAGAATCAATTGAGAATTGCCGAGATGATTTGACTTGAGGTTTTTTGTTGACATGATTTTCTATAGTAATAGAAGTTGGAGTTTTATGTTTCTTTGTTGTTTGTGTTGGTTATAAAGAATTATTACTTCTTTTTCTAACTGGCATGGCTTTATTTTATGATTCTTCATCTGAGGAGGTTAAAAAAAATCCCATCATTCATGTAGTTCGACCGCTTATTCTTCTTGGTATTCATCAAAAGAAGCTGTTGTTTCTTCTTCTTCTTCTTCCTCATCAAACTCTGCATTAGAAATAATATGGGGAGGCTAAGAGGAGGAGGATTTATTTTTTATAAATGATCTAAAAGGTTTTTTGGAAGAGGTTTCAACAACCTATTTCTTAATTTCGACCATTTCGTTTGACATGGTTTTGAGGGATGTTTTCAATCATTCAATATCAAAAGGATGTTTAGGAGCTTTCTTCTATGAATTAGATTTGAATTTTACCTTTTGGGATTTTGTATCTTCTATTTTTATTTTATTTTCTAGAGCAACAATTATTCTTTCAACAAACAAAGCTTCTTTCATGTTTTCTATGAGGGTAGCCTTATTGGCTCTATCTATGAAAATTGATATATTAGAAGGAAGGGAGGATATGTACCACTCTGTTTGTACATCGAGTCCAGGCATAGACATAGCTGGGATGTTGTTTAATAACTTGTTAAATCTGGAGTTGAAGTCCTTGATATTATCCTTTTAATTAAATTTTAAATTAGAAAGCTCATTGATCAATGTTGCAATTGTTCTATCATCACCAAATTTAGCAAGAAATAATTCTTGGAAGGTATCCCAATTCCCTACTGAGCCTGATGGGAGAAAAGAATACCACAATCCTGTAGATCCCTAGAAAGTATATGGAAACAATCTAAGTACAACATCTTCATGTACAACGCCATTGAGATTCATGGCTAACATAAAATTATTAAGATGTTCCTCGCTGGGAAGACCATCATCAGGGTTATATTTAGGTATCCACTTTTCTGGAAACGTTGGGAGAGGATTTAGATTTTCCACTTGAACAACACTAGGATTATTCCATGGTAGATTAGTCATTACTTTCCTTGTTTTTTATGAGGATGAGATAGTTGGTCCAAAAGTGGATATGGATGGAGAAGAACTTATTGGTGGACTAGTACTATTTATAGCAACATTTATTGTTTGAGTAGAAATGAATATGTAAAAAGGTATGTATTGGGAAGAGGAAAATGTGGAGGTGACTGGAGGTGAAGATGATATGATATCACTGATATATGATTCAGATGCTGATATAGTATCTTTTCTACGATGTGAATAAATAGGAAATTGAACAAGAGTTATTCTAAGTTTTTCACTTTGTGATCAGATTAATACACCAGTACCTCAGAATAGAGATGTAATAATTTCTTCTGGATTAACAATATTTTATGGAGATATGGTTATTTGTTCCAATTTATCAATTAAAGATTTAATTTCAAGAGATTCAGGAATATAATCTGAAGAATTTTATATTTTTTAATACCTCAAGAGATGAGAGAGGAGGATCTATAACTTTAGACTTTTGACTTGGAGACAATGAAAGAGATCTAAAAGTTGTAGGATTTTTTTACGGTGATTGACACTTATGATGTATTTTTTATTGAGATTTTGTGTTATATGCCATATATAGTCAGATGTCCCTCCTTCTAGCGTCAAAAATGTTGAAGGATGGAAGGTGACTGCCTCAACATTGGGGATTCCCCCCAGTCGAGAGCTTAAAAAAATTCATTTTTCGTTGAAATGGTGGGTCAAAATGGGGATATAGTGACAATTTTCCCATATAAAGAGAGTTTATATGAATACCAAAAAGGAATAAAATCAATGTTAGGTCCCTATATTACTAGTATAGTCCCTTATTATTGTTAGTGTAACCCCCTTATTGTTATTATTGTACTCTTGTAACCCCCATTTTGTTATTATTATGCCCTTAAATTATTATTGTTAGGTCAGATAGGATTACATTGTGGCCCACTAGGATTACATTATGGCCCCATGGACTCCTATATATAGAAAGGAGGTTTTGTAAATTGTATCATCGAAGAATTGTTCATTTATGTAATGTATTGGAGGTTTCCCCCTCGAAGTGGCTTATTTGTAAGGCGTTGATATCTTTTTTCTTCTATTTTTGGAGCTGGTTACACAACATTTGGTATCAGAGCTTTGGATTCTAGGGTTTCGCTGCTCCAAACAGGTCATCGTGGCATTTTCGCTATAACTTTTTTTTCTACAAAGTTTCAGAAGCTGAAATTTTTAGGGTACGAAGCGGAAATCCTGAGGAAGAGTGTCTAAAAATTTCAGAGCTTGGTTCGCCATATTTTCGGAGATATCATTTGTGGAAGTTAGGTCTTTTTTCAAGCTCCTAAACAGGTCATCGTGGCATTTTCGCTATAAATTTTTTTCTACGAAGGTTCAGAATCTAAAATTTGTATGGTACGAAGCTCAAATCTTGAGGAAATTCATGAACAAATTTCAAAGCTTGTTTCGCAATATTTTTGGATATATGATCTGTGGAAGTTAGTGTTTTTTTAGGCTCTTGAATTTCATCTCAAAGAGGTGATCATGGTAAAAGTTAAATAACTCTCTCTCTGGGAAGTGGATTTGAATGCCGTAAAAATTGGTTGCAAGTACACAGACTGTAGTTTCTTGGCTATCAATTTTAGAGACAAAGGACGAAACAATGACACGTGGAAAGTCCTACAAGTTTTCTCTAATGAACCAATCCAAAATTAGGTCATTGTGGGAGATTGGACACAAATTTGTCTTGGGGAATCCAAATTAGATCAGACCTATGGAATTTGAAAGAAGCTTTAGAGGGCTACTACAGGGCTGAATTTCAGATATTGAAGATTTTCAATTACATAGATAATTCAATTTCAATATCGAGCTCCTCAAAGAAAGTAAAAGGTATCAATATTGGATTCTAAAATGGCACCTAAAAAGAATTCAACACCCATTAAGCCTTCAGAAGGCTCTACCATGACTCATGAAGATGAAGAATTGCAACATGATCTATCAAAATTACAAGAGCAAGTGCAACAAATTTCACTCTCGCAAAGAGCAACAAAAATGAAATGGAAGTTTTGAAGAAAGGCGTGGAAGTGAAGATGGATGGTTTGAAGAAAGGCATGGAAGCTAAGATGGATGGCGTGGAAGTGAAGATGGACGGTTTGAAGAAAGGTGTGGAAGCTAAGATGGATGGTGTGGAAGCTAAGATGGATGGAATGGAAGCTGGCATGGAAGCTAAGATGGATGATATAAAATCAAACATCGAAGATTTGACAAAGTTGATACAAGAAATGTTTCCTAATGGTGAAAAGATAGTAGAAGAACCTCATGATGAGAACAAAATAAATGTTAATCGTGATTTCATAAACTCTAATGTTAGCGGGAAGAACCACCATATTCCAAAAATGGATATGAGGAAGTTTGATGGAAAGGATCCTGTAACATGGATACTACAGATGGAGCAATATTTTGATCTCCATAATGTGAAAAACACACAAAAGGTACGCATTGCAACTTTGCATTTAGAACAAAATACATTTCTATTGTATCGATGGCTTTGCTCCTGTAAAAAAATTGTCACTTGGTCAATTTTTACGGAGCAAATGATAGCACATTATGAGGAAACAAAGAGCAACACCTTCTTTATCCAATTGATAAATCTCAAAAAAAAGGGTTTAGTGGGGCAGCACATTGAGGACTTCCAAAAATTGAATATAAGGGTAACTGATATTCCAGAGGAACACAAGATTGATATCTTCATAGGCACTTTAAAGGATAACATCCAACATGAAGTTCGCGTTCTGGAACCTGATTCATTGGAGAAGGCATTCAGGTTGGCAAGAAAAGTTGAATGTAAAATTATGGCGACAAGGAAGCCTACCACTCAATTCTATAAAGAAGGAAGTGTTGCTACGCCTAGATTTCCACAACCTACAAGGTTGACACCACAACAATTGGAAGAAAAAGAGAAAAAGGGCTTTGCTACAGTTGTGATAGCAAATACACTAAAGGTCATAAGTGTGCTGAGAAGAAATTATTTTACATAGATTGTGAAGAGGAAGAAGAAAATGGACAAGAAGAGGATATACACCAGGAACCAGCCCCAGAAGAGGAAGAAATGAATCCAACCATATCGTGTAATGCACTGGCAGGAATTACCACTCCTCAAACTCTCAAGATAAAAGGAAAAATCAAGAAGAGAAAGGTAATAGTGTTGATTGATTCAGGTAGCACCCATAATTTTATTCATTGTAGGGTAGCCAAGGAATTAAATTGTTTCCTATACCCAGCACCAGAATGTCAAGTGATGGTTGCAAATGGAGGAACTATAAATTGCTCTGGAAAATGCCATAATATCAAGCTAACCATGGGGTAATATGTGTTGACTAGTCCAATGCTTTCCATTCCTATGGGAGGTGCTGATGTTGTACTAGGAGTACAATGGTTACAATCTTTGGGGATGGTAGCTTTTAATTTTCAAGAACTTTTCTTGAAATTTTTTTCAGAAGGAAAGGAAGTCGAATTACGGGGTATTGAAGGGAAGCTGGGAAGGATAATAAGCTCTAATGTCATGACAAAGCTTATAAAGAAAGAACAACGAGGCGTAATTTCACAATTATGCTCACTAGAAGTTCCAACATCAAAATCATCTATTTCTGCAGATCTCCAACAAGTCTTGGACAATCATTCCAAGGTGTTTGAAACTCCCAAAGGACTCCCACCTATTCGTGATCATGATCATGCTATTCATTTGATTCCAGGAAGTGTTCCTCCAAACATCAGGCCTTATAGATATCCTTACTTCCAAAAGAGCGAAATTGAACATATGATTGCAGAAATGTTAGAGGCGGGTATAATTCAACCTAGTCAAAGTTTTTTCTCTGCTCCTGTAGTATTGGTACACAAGAAGGATGGATCATGGAGAATATGTCCGGATTATAGGGATCTTAATAAGCTCACCATTAAAGATAAATTTCCCATTCCTGTGATTGATGAATTATTGAATGAATTACATGGAGCAATTTATTTTACCAAGTTGGATCTTCGTTCAGGATATCATCAAATTAGAATTAAGACTGAAGATATTCCAAAAACAACATTTCGAACTCATGAGGGTCATTATGAATTTTTGGTCATGCCTTTTGGCCTTACCAATGCACCTTCTACATTTCAAGGGTTGATGAATTCCATTTTCAAAACCTTCCTTAGAGAATTTGTGCTAGTATTTTTTGATGATATACTAATCTACAGCAGGTCTTGGAAGGATCATGTTGAACATGTTGACAGGGTGCTCAAACTATTGCAGGAGAAACAATTATATGCAAAAACATCCAAATGTTTCTTTGGAGTACAAGAGGTGGAATATTTGGGTCATATTATATCTCACGAGGGTGTGAAAGTAGACCCTAACAAAATTAAAGACATTAAGGAATGGAAAGTCCCTAAGACAATAAAGCAGTTGCGAGGATTTCTCGGGTTAACAGGCTATTATCGCAAGTTTGTTAAGAATTATGGGAGAATAGCAGCACCTCTAACAACATTATTGAAGAAAGATGCATTTTCATGGACTCCTGAAGCAACTAAGGCCTTTGAACGTCTTAAAGAGGCAATGTGCCTAGCACCGGTCTTAGCTACGCCAGACTTCACAAAAACCTTTATTGTGGAATGTGATGCCTCAGGAAATGGAATTGGTGCAGTTTTAATGCAGGAAGGAAGACCCATTGCTTTTGAAAGTCGTCCAATCAAAGGAAAGTATTTACAGAAACCTATTTATTTGAAGGAAATGTTAGCAATACTGCATGCACTAAAGAAATGGAGAACTTACCTAATGGGAAGACACTTCAAGGTAAAAACTGATCATGATAGTCTGAAACACTTTTTGGAACAAAGACTATCTTCAGAAGAGCAGCAAAAATGGGTCACAAAGATGTTGGGTTATGACTTTGAAATAATCTACAAAAGAGGAAAGCTTAATGTTGTTGCAGATGCACTCTCAAGAAAGAATGAAGAGGTGGAAGCATTGCTTTGTGCCATTTCTATTATCCAACGAGATTGGATAACTGAAGCAAGAGATGAATGGAAGAAGGACAAAGATGTATGGACACTCATTCAAAAGTTGCAGCAAGATCCTAGTACATTTGATACATTTAGTTGAAAAAATGATTCCTTATGGTACAAATATTGCTTATATCTTTGTAAGAATTCCCAACTAAAACAAAATATTCTTCTGGAATTGCACACTTCTCCTTTAGGAGGACACTCAGGATTTTTAAAAACTTACCACAGGGTGAAGAAAGAATTTGTTTGGGATGGCCTTAAATCTGATATTCGAAAGTTTGTGGCGGAATGTTTGGTTTGCCAGCAGAATAAAGTGGAAACAATTAAGACCCCAGGACTTCTACAACCTTTATCCATTCCAAGTCAACGTTGGGAGGAGATTTCAATGGATTTTATCACGGGTTTACCTAAGTCCGAAGGAAAGAATGTCATCATGGTGGTAGTTGATAGACTTACCAAGTATGCACACTTTTGTGCATTATCTCATCCATTTAAAGCAAGTACAGTTGCTACTACATTTGTGGATAGAATTCAAAAGCTACATGGAAGCCCAAGGGTTATTGTGAGCGATAGAGATCCCATTTTTACAGGAAATTTTTGGACGGAGTTATTTTCTTGTTTGGGTACTCAATTAGCTCATAGCTCATCTTATCATCCTCAATCTGATGGTCAAACAGAGATAGTAAATAAATTTTTGTAAGGATATATTTGTTGTTTTGTATCTGATAAACAAACACAATGGGTCAAGTGGTTACCTCTCGCTGAATGGTGGTATAAAACTTCCTTCCATACTGCAGCAAAAATGACCCCATTTATGGCACTTTATAGATATCATCCACCATCAATCACATCATCTTTAAGGGAAAATTTGAAGGTTCAAGAAGTGGAATATCACATCGAGCATCAGCAAGAAGTTCTCCAACTCTTAAAGGATAACCTGAATTTGGCACAAAATCGAATGAAACAACAGGCAGATCAACATCGCAGTGAGAGAAGTTTTGATGTAGGAGATTGGGTATTTTTAAGGCTACAACCATACAAACAAATGTCCCTCAAGCAAGCTAAGAAGGATAATAAATTATCGCCAAAGTACTATGGTCCTTACAAGGTGTTGCAAAATATTGGTACTATGGCATACAAACTGGAGCTTCCTGCTTCTTCACGAGTGCATCCAATTTTCCTTGTTTCATGCTTAAATAAGGTTATAGGTGAAAATCTTCCAGTTCAAATAATATTGCCAGAACTTGATGAGGAAGGAAAATCATATTGGAACCTGAAGTGGTCACGGAAACAAGAACTCGACAGCTACGGAATCGATCAATTTCAGAGTATCTCATCAAGTGGAAGAACTTACCCACTGAAGATTCTACGTGGGAGGATGAGAATTTTATACAGAAGCACCCAGAGCTACTCAAGCATTGAGGACAACACTTTTTTGAAGGAGAGGGGCATGTTAGGTCCCTATATTACTAGTATAGTCCCTTATTGTTATTAGTGTAACCCCCTTATCGTTATTATTAAAAAATTAACCTCATTTTGTTACACAGTCTTCTTTAAATTATTATTTTTAGGTCGGCTAGGATTACATTATGGCCCCATTGAATCCTATATATAGAAAGGAGGTTTCGTAAATTTTATCATCGAAGAATTTTTCATTTATGTAATGTATTGGAGGTTGCCCCCTTGAAGTGGCTTATTTCTAAGGCGTTGATATCTTTTTTCTTCTATTTTTGGAGCTGGTTACACAACAATCAACACAAACAAGATGATTTATTCTAATGATAACATAAATTACAACTAAATCTAACTACTTCTTGGGATCATACTCTATTATATGATTATAGAGAAATATTTCACAAGCATGAAACAATATAGATCACTGCATACTTAATGAATATAAACACATGTAAGAAACTAAATCAATTAAATTGATTTAGTTGATGAAGTAACTAAATCACATAAAAGACTTCTTTGTTTCACATCTAACAACATATTTTTCAATGCATTATATCAATAGTAATAAGAACATATATCATTTTAATGATTATCAAAATGAAACAAGTAGACAAAAATAAGTTTGCTATAAATCTCATAAATATAAAAAAGAATAATACATAGATAATAGTATCCACTGCATCATGGCTTTAGATCTAAAATAGATAGCTTCAGGGCTCCAATATCACTTAGATAATTCCCGTTCCATAGTAATGTAAGTTCCAAAACCAGTCTTCTAAAAAATATATACCCCTTTATAAATGCATGAAAGGTGTTTAAATACTAATAATATTACAAAAATCGAAGAATTTTGAAGAAAGTCTCTTAAACTATTACTATAAAACTATGTAACCAAAAACTAGGAAAATAAATTGCATTGGTTGGAACAGTCTCCACACTATTTTCCAGATTCATTCTCTAAGTGATCCTTGAGCTAGCACCCTTCACCATATGTTCAAGTTGGGGGGATGAATTGGGTTCATTCGTATCTGCCCTGTGAATACTGCATCCTTTAATGACAGAGGAAGTTCATTTGCTGCATTGGAGAGGAACTTAAACATTTTCCATTGGCTATGAGGTTTAATCAACAAGTACCAGTAACTTTCCATCTTTTATTTTTTTAGACTTTGAATGTCAAGAGATTTTCTTCTTGATGTTTCTTTCCAAGATTTCCTTAGTAATTTTATATCTGGCAAAGTGCCTTTTGGAAAATCCTGATGAGGTTGGCCTCTAAAAGAGACTCTTTCATGTATTCATAAATGCTGGAAGATATATTTTTATCTTTGAGGACAGGTAATTCAGCACTTTTCATTCTAATATCCTAGTCTCCAAATATTATGTCTTTCATTGATTCTTCAATACAAGGGGGATTGACTACTCTACCCTATGCAGTGTCTTTCCAGTCTATATACCTAGACACTTTATCATCGATCTCTTCGTAATAATTCCTCACATCAGATATCCGAGTGACTAATTGATCACTTGTTTTAAATAGCTCTTCAATCTGGTTTAGCTTCTGATAAAAAGTGTTTTTTTGTTTTGACAGTAATGTATCCAACTCTACTTCTTCCTTCTTGACAGCATTAATTTCAGGATTTTCTTGGAACATCTTGACTCTCTGTTGTGACTAATGAATCATTTTATCATTTTCTTTAATCTCGCTCCTGAATTCAAATTTAAGACCCTCAATTTATTGGTGAAGGGTAGTGATATTTAATTGTAGTTCTCGTTCAATCTTTTTCTTTTCACTTAAGAAAACTTGGTCCATTTGAGCAATTTTCTAGTCCTTTTCTCTGATTAGTGATTGAATTTTTGTTTCTTTATGAATGGTTTCATCTGTGTGAGTTCCTGTAATTTGAGATAGTTTATGAAGTTCTTCTTCTGGAGCAGATTGAGTATGTTTCCAAAGGACTTGAATTGGTGTTACATTTGAAGTTAATTCTAGAGCTTTCTCCATCCTTCGCCTCTTCTTTGATCTGGTCATGATAGCGTTATGTTTTGGACTATATAATATGTCCCATGGAGGTACTTCCTCAATGTTGAAGATTATTTCATCAGTGGGGAAGGCTAGGATGATTTCAATGTCTTGGGCAAATGTAGTTTCTCTGTTTTCTTCCATATCACTATTTCTTTGTATTTCACTTTTCTCAACACCTCCTTTAGGAATCTCTATAGTGAATGAGGTTTCCTTTTCTTTTCCTTGACTCTCCAAATTATCTATGTCAATAGACATTTGCGGTGCACTTGGCTCTGTTGTAGACGATATTGAGTTTGTAGTCCCTAGAATAAGTGCAACACCTAACTAAATATTATCATGAATGGTTGGAATATGAAGTGTAGATAATACTTTTTCAAATTCATCCTAGCCCTGGGTGATTTTATCATTTTGATCAATATTTGAAATCCCTGACTCTGCATTTGGTACCTGAGATCAAGACGTTGAAACTGTAACCTGTTTTGTTTCTGATGTTGGTTTTTGGAACAAATATTTCAACAAATGAGCATTTCCTGTTCATGATACTATATAAACCTTAGCATATCTTCAGGACTAAGTATTTCCTCTACAATTTTATGAACTCTGTAGAATTCAGATACTGACTCGAACATATCGTCAAACCTATCAGGCTCCCTTGGAAATGCTCGAAGTTTGACCTGATTTTTTATTTCTCTAGCAACACCATAAGCAGCATAATTTTTATTGGAAAACCTGGGAATTTGTATGGTTTTAATGGATCAATTTCAATACAGACATGCTTAAAAAATTTTAACGTATATGAGCCACATGAAAAACGGAAATTTGGCCAAATGGTATTTTTGCAATAGGCTATCTCTTTGGCTAATAATATTTCTGATATGTACAAAGCTAGGATATGTGGAGGGGCATAGCTTGAAAAAACACATACATGCATAAAAAAAATTTCACCAAACCACCTACCTATATACTTAACACTTTTATTAGCTTTCGGGGTAATTCTAGGGATTGTGATTTAAAAAATAACTTGGTAGACAAGGAGCATTATTTCGTTACAGATTTTGAAAATATGAGAATATTATTTTGACTCCCTCAAGAAATCTAACTGGAAAAATATGGGGGTTACTACTTCCTCGGTTCGTTTCCATCCAGAGGACATAAATTCACAAGAAAAACAAACTACATCCATGATATAAGAGCTCATGTAAAAAGGAGGGGTTGTATTGGCTTTGAAATTTCAATTTTCCCTATAGGCTGTAATGAGTCTTATCAAATTGTTAGAGAGAATAGTTTCCCAATTTAGAATGTAACCATCAAAGGCTGTTTCTATCAAGGGTGTCCAAATCTCTTTAAATTTACTAGTAATGACAGACCCAAATAGGAGACACATCATTGCAGCGATTTGAGAGTAAGGAATTTTAAGAGAAATTAATGAGTATATACCCTTGTCATCACGCTTATTCTGGTTAGGGTCATTTCTCCACTCTTTAATTACAGTTGCAGGATTGTCGTTCTCTTGCATGAATTTCAGAACAAATTGTGAGTCATATCTCTGCTGAGGTTTTGGTAATTTATACATTTTCCTTAAATATCTTGGCCTGAGAGAACCAATGACAATTTTGTTCTTGGTAAAAAAATTATATCCCTTATATCCACATTTTCTAACACCCATCTCACTAATTCAGTGTATGGAAGTATTTTTGGACGAGTAGTAATTCTATGAAGAAACGAGTTAGCCACATTTGTCGAGGATTCTGAATCATTGGAAGAAGTATCATCAATAATGGCTTGTCTATCTAGAATTACTAACGGGGTTCTCATTCTTGAAGAGTTGGTAAATCCCTTCCCGACATGAAGAAAAAATATCTGGGTTGTATGCGGTATCCTAGATTAAGGGATCCATCTCGTTATTTTCCTCTTGATGCATGAAAAACTAAGGTGGGGTGGCAGATTTCCTTCGCGATTTAATCAATCATGACATCATTTTATGCCTTGGGATTTAGAATTATCCTGTTCGAAAAAAGTCATAGATGATAACCCCAAATCACTTTGAAACATTGTTAATAATATTATCAATAGAATTCATACGTAATGTGAATCCTTAGGTATTTAATTTTAAAACTAAACAATCAATTGAAAACCTCAAGATCAAAAATACACACGAATGACCATTAAATTCAAAATTATGGGTTCACATGATTTTGACAACTGGAATTATATCGGGATGTTTCACCGGTGATTTGATAGTTAACATGCCTTGATGTTTGAAGAAATCTGCGAAATGAAAAATGCGAAACTGCAACTATGCGATAGATTTAAACATAATACGATATCGGTATATTTTAATTAACAGGATGCAATATCGATATCTGTTATAAAACATATTTGGTGTTTAGGTACCAGGAGAATTTGCTAATTTTAAATTCAGTGTTTAGCTGTTTCGGGAGTTCACCAATTCGCAATTTCGGCGTTTTAACATTTGGTTTTTTGGAAAGTTGTTATTTCAGCATTTGGTCCCACTATATGATTTTAGTTTTGAGCACTTTTTTAGTGATTTTCTTGTAAAATAAAATTAAAATCCTAAGCTAAGGAAATGATAAAGTTGGGTTTATTCCTAAGAATTGAATATTAATTCTAAAAATTTAAAGGGTCCCCATTATTCTTTCTAAGTTATTTTGTTTGAATAATGGGGAGTTGTTTTAATACTACAACACCTTCATACTTTTAAATTAGAAGTATCTATAAGTTTGTTTAAAAAATATAATGTCGTATCAGATAAGGATGCATTTTAGGAATATATAAAATTGATTACATCTTATATTACAAAAATATAGGACAGGTTTGAACTACCTCGAATTGTTCACACTGTATTTCAGGAGACTACTGTTGATCTGTCATTTGACCTTTGTTGCGTTGCTGGTCTTGTTGTTGAAGATAGAATCACTTCTATAATCAAGTAACTCACATAATTTGTCCCACCTCTCTTCACTTGGGATGCACATCTTGAGTAACTTTGTATAAATCTCATCTTCCTCTGTATATTTGTTAAAGGTGGGCTTTGTGATAAAAATGTGTGTGATCTGATGCTGGATGCTTGAATCATACTCCAGACCCTCTAGGAAGGCTTTACCGATGATTCTCCACTGTATCCCTATAAATTCATAACTATCCTTAGCCACTACCATCAAATTTTGGTTGTAATCATACAAAGTGATTAATTTTTCATTCAACACAAATAAAACTAGAAGTCCTTTCTTATTCAAAACTTCAAACTTCTTAAAGAACCTTTGGACACCAATTTCTAGAACTTGACATTTTTCCTCCAACTATATCATGTGATTTTTCTTGGTTTACAATTTCTTGATTTCTACTATAGTTTTCGTTATGTATTCAAATCCCAATTCTTCTAACTCATATATATTTTATGAGTTGATAAATTTGATCAAATTTATGGCTTCAGTAGGTTTTGCTTCTAGTTTTCTCTCATTTTTTCAATGCTCACTTTTCCTTTTTGAATTAGCTTATTCTGTTAAAAAATAATCTGTATTAGTGGCAAGATTTATGTCATAGATTTTTTCATAGCTATCGATATGTTTTACTTAGCTTAGGCTAAGGTTTGAGCCATGATATTTTCCTTCCCCAACTATTGTATCCTCTGAGTGGGTCCTTGGATATTTTGTACTTTAGCTAGATGTGAGGTCTCAATCCTTTATTTTTGTTCTTGCAGGGCCTTTAACTATCCTTGTAGTTTTTTTTATTTTTTCTCCTTGTATAGACATGTCCTCCATAGCTTTTACCACTTTTCCAGAAACATATAAGTCTTGGGTTGGGGGTGTTTTTCATGTATAATCCCATTTTGTAGTTTATGTAGTCATTCTAGTCTATGATATTTCTTTAATAGGTATCGAATCTAATGGGACTACAACTAGCTGTGCATTTTTTACTTTTTCCTTGACTATCTTGTCCATATCTACTTCCATGTTCCTTATTTGTAAATTTTTCTCCATAATTAGCTTGAACATGTCTTCTTTTTGGCCTTTTGTCTCACCTATTTATTTTTTGTGTGGATCCTCAGTTGCTGACAATTTCAATTGCTTCCTGAGTTCTGCAATGTCAGTGTTCATCTTCTTGATCAGTTCTTCGCCCCCCTTAAAATTTGTTGGGTCATATCCTATCTTAATGACCAATTTTTCTAAGGATATGGTTTTATTATATTTTTCAAAAGAAAAAATATTTTCAATTTTTAATTTAGACTGGATATTGGTGAGTGATACTTTCAATTTACAGGCACTAATTGCTGTATTTCTCAATTTGGAAGATATCATTTCCCTTGTCTTCCTGTGAATATCCATCTGACAAATAGGATAGAAATATTTTGCATCAAATCCGAATGAAGACTTCTTATAATCTACTGCATATTTCGTATGGGGAACCTGTTCTTGTAAGAATTCTATATGCATTATTTATTTCTTGGCGTCGAAGTCTGATAAGAGCCTATGTTATGCTGTGGTAGTTTTTTTTCAAAACTGATCATAAGTGATGACTTTTGGAAGTTCATTTTTCTACTTTATCTCTTTATACTTATCAAAAATGTTTGCCTTTGTTTGTCCTTGAATCAATCCTGATGTTTGAGTTGTGTCTAGATTCCCCTCTGAAACTTATGATATTGGAGATCCAAGAAAGAAACTATATGAATTTGTTATAAAGTGTGTACCCTTATGTGTTATTTTAGTTTCCTCTTCATCCTCTTTAGCAAAGTCTATTTTAGTATTTGATTTTTCCTTATTCCTATAAATCTTGAATTATTTGGTTGAAAGCTCTGTGACTGAAGGATAGTCTCCCTCCCTTGGTTGTGTATCTTCTATTTCATGAGTTTTGACAGTCTATGAAGTTTATGTAGACATAAGGTACTCCTCAGCTTCTTTCAAGGTGTTTTCTTCCCACTCAGCCTGGTTCATGTACTTCTCAATTTCAAGTCTTTGTTTATGAACATAAGGAGTAGTTTTATTTTCCACCCTTAGCTTAGAAATTATGCCAAATGGGTCATAAGACCAAGTGAACATTAAGGTAAGCTTCATTTGTTTTAGGAGGATGTCTTCCTCCTCTCTTTTTGTCCTATTGTTGGAGATAAAATGTCAAATCTAAGACTTTATTCTAAAATGTGATTTATTTTAGCTGAAAAAAAGTGAATTTCATCTACCTGGTGTATTCTAATAAAAAAAACCTCCATTGGGAGGTATTTATGCAAATTTTAGGGTGGTAGCTCACACCCATACACTCTTATTTCAATTTAATTCTAGTAAAAGTACTAGTCACCTGTATTAGCCTGCTCACTGAGGTATCAAATCTTCTTAATTTTATCACTGGCCCTTGGTTCTACATTACTTCTCAGTAAACATGTGGATGTATAAATGAAATTATCAATATAGTATTCGAAACTATATTCTTTTGAATTCTTTGTTAGCAAGGAACTCGAAAAAAATTTCTGAATGTGGATCTCCTTGTTCATTAAGTGTTTGTAGTGAAAATGGAAAAATGTTTTCTTGATAAAATTGAAAATGTAAACTAAAACAGAAGCAGATTTGAAATTCCTTTAGCTTGAAACTTAAGTAATTATTCATGGATTCTATCAACAAGGAATTGGCTGGAATTTAAAACTATAGAGGGATTTTCTTCAGTGGAGAGAATGGACAGAAAACCTAAAATAGGTTCATCTACCCATTCATCTTAATAATATCCTAATAAACATGAGAGTATGGAGATGATTTTCTTAACCTTGTCTACGAAAATGGAGGAGTGATATGGTGGATTTTTCTTTGGTAACTGGGCATCCTCGGGGAGGAAGATTTTGGAAATATTAGCTCTTTTAGAAAATTTTAACTTATTATATAGTTTATTTAGATCTCCGACCAATAAAGGGGTCGTAGAATCATTCTGAGGGATCTAAAACATTAGATTGATTGTTTCAGGGGTAATTGTAAATGGAGCTTCACCACTGTGAGCTACAATGGTTTTATGGCTTGGCAAGTAACAGGATATACATACGAGGATAAAATCTAGGAAATGGTGTGTCTAAGGAAACATATAAAGGGGAAAATTGGATTCCCAAGGTCCAATTTCATCACTATCGTCTAGGTGATTAGCTATGAGCCAACAGTGCAATTCGAATAGGTCGAATTCACATTTTGGCTCTGCAATTTTGTAGTCTCTCTCCGCTAGAGGGGTATGGTCAATATCAACTGTGAGAGGTATCATTGGGTTATTCTAGTTACCATTATTTTTTCCCTTTGGAGGCATTTTAAACATTCATACAATACAAAAAAGAAAGGCTAACGGTTCGATAGTTACCAGGAAATGACTAGTAATTGATTGTTCAGGGCAGTTATTATTGTTACACAATGTAATCTGGTTTGTATGTCTAGCTTCAGGACATTTTCACTGTGATAAATAAAGTTTTAAAGAGAAAATAAGGTCTAAATGAGTGAAAATGCAGAAAAATGGTTCAAAAATGAGTGAATTGGGAGGTTTTTATGGTCACTGTAGCTACCTGTTCCGAATGTGGGACCATTAAAAGGCATAAAAAATAATCTATTGAGTGATTTAATGTGTAATGTATAGGACACATGTCGTGAACAGAGTGGAGGTGAGGTCGTGGGATGCACTGGTGGGAGAGGGTAGCGGTTTGATGGTTTTCGAAGGGGGGTAGAGAGGGTAAGTGGTATGCGGACGGGGGGGAGTGTGAAATCATGAGAGAGTGACATGTTATATGGGGCCAGAGGGGAGGCAAAACAATTTTCTAACCCCCCCCCCCCTCGCCGATAAAGGTAGGAAGGGAAGGGGGGCCGAAAGGCATTTGGGACCGTTAATTTGGGTGAACGATCATCGGGTCGTTGGATCATGAGTGCCTCTTAACCACTATAAGAAAAAACCTTTCGTATTTTTCTAACCTTATAATCATAAGCACAAATACTTTGAATAAAATTTGCTATAATGTAAAACATAAATTATTACATTTTCAACCTTTTCATTTCACTTTTTCTCCTAAAATAAGGCCATGGAAAATTTTAAGGATGGAAGTTTATCTTAAAGTTTAGCAACCTTGGTGAATCTTGTTAGTCCCTAGTATCCAAATTTTAAAATGTTTGAGGATAATTTTGTAAAAAATGTTTATATTTATAATTATTTTATATTAGACAACATATAATATTGGCGATTTTTAAGGTAAAATAATTTTATACTATAAAATTTGGGCGAATACATTTTTAGAAAAATGGGAATTGTTGAATTTGTTTTTGGAAAAAACATGGAATATTAGCCCACCTACGAATATTAGCCCCTAAAATTATCCTTGACTAACGCTAGTTATCACTAATTAAGGGTGGATTTAAATCTATAGACTCTTGTTTTTTTTTTAAGTAGAATCATCTAATGTAATTATAACCTACTCATTTACATCATTTATCTAGCGTTAAAAATTGGACCAATTTCTTCATCTACCTAATAATTTTCAGCCATGTTTAAACAATCTAGCTAAATTATTTCTCTAATCTAATAAGATAAATTCAAATATGTTTGAACATGATTACAATGTATGATCTAAACAACGATTTATGGTTGTGGAATTTAAAACAAGCTTCACACAACGTTCTACTTTATTTTTCAAAAGAGACTATTTTTGTTCTAGAGGAATTTGAATTTGCATCACTTTCACATATATTTTTTTATGGGGTTCTTTCATCATCATTTTTTTATCCTTTTATTCTATTTTTCTCTTCTTTACTTTTTGTTCTATTTTTCTCCTAATTTTTTTTTTTTTCTAATTCTCTTTTCATAACCCTCTTTTCATTTTTTACTTTTATTTATATATATTTTTGGAACTAATTTGCAAAATGAAATATTATTTACAATTTTTTACGACTTAGAGAAAATATTCAATCACCTTGTGATCCTATGAATTATAGGACCCTAACATATAGGTCAATTTTTGTCCTCTCAGAAAGAGGAATATAATTAAATTATTATCTTAATCATTTGAGCTTCATATAGTGGAATTTGAACCTAGTTGCAAAAATTAACATTCCCTCTCAACTAGGAAGAATTCCACTTTGCAATATCTAATTGTAGTTTTCTGCATCATGGTGTCATCATGACTCACCTCTCAGGCAATGATTGTAGTATTTGTCAATCTGGAACATATCATTTCCCCTCTTTGCCTATGAATATCCATCAGATCAATAGGATGGACATCTTTTGCATCAAATCCAAGTGAAGTCTTCTTATAATTAGCTGCAAATTTAGGATGGGGAATATGTTCTTGTAAGAATGCCATATGCATTCTTTCTTTCTCTATGTCGAAGGTTGATAAGAGCCTATGCTAGGTTGTGGTAGTTTGTTTCCAAAACTGATCATAAGTGCTAACTTTGAGAAACTAATTTTTCTGCTTTATCTCTTTATACTTATCAAATATGTGTGCCTCTGTTTGTCCTTAAATCATTCCTCATGTTGGAGTTATTTCTAGGTTCCCTTTTGAAGCTGATGATGCTAGATATGCAGTGAAGAAACTATCTAATTTTTGTGTAGAGTGTGGACCCTTATGTGTTATTATAGTTTCCTCTTCCTCCTCTTTAGAAAAGTCTATTTTAGGATTAGAGTTTTCTTTCTTCCTATAAATCTTGAAATGTTTAGCTGAAAGCTCTGTGACTGAAGGAGATTCTTCCTCCCTTGGCCATTTATCTACTTTTTCATGAGTTGTGGGAGTCTATGAAGTTGATGTAGAAAGAAGGTTCTCCTTAGCTCATTGCAAGGTGTTTTCTTCCCACTCAGCCTAGTTCATGTATGTGTCAATTTCACGTCTTTATGTATGAACATAAGGAGTGTTTTATGTTTTCCACCCTTAACTTATAAATTATGCCAAATGGGTCATATGGCCAAGTGAAGCTTAAGGTGAATTTCATATATTTTAGGAGGATATCTTCCTCCTCTCTTATTTTCCTACTATTGCAGATAAAAGGTCCAATCCGAGTCTTTATACTAAACTGTGATTTCTTCTTGGATGAAAAAAAGTGAATTTCATCTAAATTAATCATATGCCTAGTGTTTTCTAATGAAAACACTCTCATTGGGAGGTATTTAGGAAACTTGTATGGTGGAATATAAGAACACCCATGCACTCTTATTTCAGTGTTATTTCGGTAAAAGTGCCAGTCAACTATAGTAGCATGCTCACTGAGGTGTCAAATCTTTCAAATTTCATCATTGACCCTCAGTTCTACATTACTTCTCAGTAAACATGTGGATGGATAAATGAACTAGTCAATATAGTATTTGAAACTATATTCTTCTGAATTATTGCTTACCAAGGAAGCCCATAAAATGTCTGAATGTGGATCTCCTTGTTCATTAAGCTTTTGTAGTGAAAATGGAAACATGTTTACTTGATAAAATAGAAAATGTAAATTAAAACATAACCATATTTTAACGTTCCTTCAGTTTGAAACATAAGTATTTATTCTTGGATGCTATCAGCACAGAATTGGATGGAATTTAACACTAAAAAGGGATTTTCTTCAATGGAGAGAAAGGACATAAAACCTAAAATAGGTTCATCTACCCATTAATCTGAATAATATCCTAACGAACATGAGAGCATGGATACGATTGTCTTAACCTTGTCCGAGAAAATGGAGGAGTGATACGGTGGATTTTATTTAGTAATTGTGCATTATCGGGAAAAAATATTTTGGAAATATTAGCTCTTTCAAAAAAATTAACTTCTTATACAGTTCATTTAGATCTTCCACTAATAAAGGGGTTGTATAATCATTCTGAGGGATATACAAGATTTGATTGATTTTTTCAGGGGTAATTTTAAATATAACTTCACCACTGTGAGCTCCAATGGTTCTCTGGCTTGGAAAGTAACAGGATTGGCATATGAGAATAAAATCTAGGAGATTATATGTCCGAGGAAACATATAAAGGGGATAACTAGATTCCCACTGTCCAATTTCATCACTTTGGTCTATGTAATTATCTATGAGCCAATAATGCAATTCAAATAAGTTGAATTCACATTTTGGCTCTGGAATTTTGTATTCTTTGTCAGCTAGAGTGATATGGTGAAGATAAACAGTGAGAGGGATCAATGGGTTATTTGAGTTACCATTTTTTTTTTCCTTTGGAGACATTTTAAAAATTCAGACAATAGGAAAAATAAAGGCTGACAGTTGGATAATTATTGGGAAATTACTGGTAATTGATAGTTCGTTGCAGTTATTTTTCTTACACAGTGTACTCTGGTTTATATGTCTAGCTTCAAGACTTTTTCAGAGTGTGAAAGAATGTTTGAAAAATAAAATATGATCTGAATGAGTGAAAATACGACAAAATGGTGCAAAAATCAATGAACTGGTAAGTTATTATGGTCACTTTAGCTACCCATTAGGGACGTGGGACCATTACAAGCAATAAATGGTAATACAGGGAGGGAGTTAATGTGTAATGGATAGGATAGATGTCATGAACAGAGTGGAGGTGAGGGCGCGGGAAGCATTGGCGGCAGAGTGTAGCGATTTTATGGTTTTCAGAGGGGGGTAGAGACAGTAAGTGGTATGCGAAGTGGGGGGGTGTGAAATCATGACGGAGTGACATGTTATGTGGGACCAGAGGGGAGCCAAACCACATTTTGGACCACCCCCCCCCCCCCCCCCCCCCTCCGATAAAGGTAAGAAGGGGAAGGGGGGTGAAATGCATTCGTGACTGTGGATTTGGGTGAATGATCATTAGATCGTTGGATTATGAGTGCCACTTAACCGCTATACGAAAAAACGTTTCATCTTTTGCGAACCTTATAATCATAAGCAAAAATACTTTGGATAAAAGTGCCTATAATTTAAAACATAAATTACTACATTTTCAACCTTTTTATTCCACTTTTTTCTCCTCAACTAAGGCTAATTATCAGTAACTAAGGGTGGATTTAAATGTGCATACCCTTGTTTTTTTTTTTTTGAAAGGATAATCATCTAATCTAATTATAACCTACTCATTTACATCATCAATCTAGCTTAAAAAATTGGACTAATTTCTTCATCTACCTAATAATTTTAAGCCATTTTAAATAGTTTGGATAAATTATTTCTCTAATCTAATAAGGTAAGGTCAAATATGTTTTACCATGATGGAAATGTATGATATAAACAAGGATTTATGGTTGTGGAATTTAAAACAAGCTTCACACAAAATTCTACTTTATTTTTCAAAAGAAACTATTTTTGTTCTAGTGGCATTTGAATTTGCATCGCTTTCACATATAATTTTTTATGGGGTTCCTTCATCATCATTTTTTATCCTTTTATTCTATTTTTATCTTCTTTTCTTTTTATTATATTTTTCTCTTCTTTCTTTTTATTCTAATTTTATTTCATAACCGTCTTTTCTTTTTTTACTTTTATTTATATATCTTTTGGAAATCATTTGCAAAATGCAATATTATTTTCACATTCATATGACTCAGAGAAAATATTCAATCACCTTGTGATCCTATGAATTATAGGACCCTAACAGATAGGTCGATTTTGATCCTCTAGGAAATAGGAATATAATTAAATTATTATCTTAATCATATGAGCTTCCTATAATGGAATTTGAACCTAGTTGCAAAAATTAGCATTCCCTCTCAACTAGGAAAAATTCCACTTTGCAATATCTGCTTGTAATTTCCTGCATCGTGGTGTCATCGTGGCTCAAATTATTTTTCCTTAATATGTTTATTGATGTATTTGCAGGATTATTCAAATTTATAATGATTTTATATATACTCTCTATATAATGTTGGTGATTTTTAAGGTAAAATAATTTTATATTGTAAAATTTGGGCGAATCTTTTTTTCAAAAAACTGAAAATTGGCGAATATGTTTTTTGGAAATATCATGGAAAATTACCCAACCTATGAATATCAGCCCCTGAAACTTTCCATTTTTTGATATCTATTCATAGATCAATATTTCATTCTAATATTCATGCATCATCACATGTTGTCACTGAACATCTCTATTATGCAGTCGCCATGTTGTGAACTTTTTTCATTACAAATCATCAATGTAATATTCATGCTTATTATTTGTTTGTCTCTTGACTGTTCCTTCTTATATGCTGAACATTCTTATATCTAGAATAAGGATTTGTTATTGGAAGGGAGCTTGGGCTACCACCCTTCATTCATCAAGTTCTTATTCTAGAATCTCTTCCATTGGGTTACTGCCTATAATATCATGATTGGATAGCATATCAATAATGATTGCATCTCAAGCTATAAACACATCAGGGAGTGCATCTCGACCCATAATCTCATGGGGGAGCAATACCTCTACAACCCCATATCTAGCAATAGGATACCCATCCACACAAGGGAGACCATCTCAACCCTAGTGTCCCATCGGGGAGATCACTGTCAACTCGTAATCACATAGGGTTATTTCACATCAGGTAGATAACTCTCAACCCTTCCTATTTCCTATGGATCTTCCCATTGATTACCCTAAATAGTCATGCTGTAGAACCCTTTCTTAGATGTGATACCCAACTGTTAGGGCCCTATATTAATAGGGTATTCCATTATTTTTTTTGGTGTATCCACCTTATTTTTATTGTTGTACCATTGTAGTCCCAATATTTTTATTATTGTAGTCCAATATTTTTATTATTGTGCCCCATAATAGGCCACTATTTTTATTGTTGTGCCCTTACATTATTATTGTTAGGTTGGCTAGGATTATATTATGACCTCATGGAATCCTATATATAGAAAGGAGGTTTTTTCATTTGTATCTTCCAAAAATTATTTATTTATGTAATGTAAAGGAGGATTCCCCCTTAAAGAGGCTAATTTCTAAGGCGTTTATCTATCTTTTCTTCTATTTTATGAGCTGGTTTCATAACATTTGATATCAGAGTTTTGGATTCTATGGTTTTGCTGCTTCAAATAGGTCATCATGGAATTTTCTCTATAGATTTTTTTCTATGAAGGTTCAGAAGCTAGAACAAAAATTCATTTATATAAAACACTAGAGGATATTCCTGGAAAATTGTAAGATCTTGGTTCGCAATATTTTTGGAGATACTATCTATGGAAGTTAGGGTTTTTGCAAGCTCCCAAATTTCATCTCAAAGAGGTGACCTTGGAATTATGCAAAAAATGCCCAAAATTTAAAGGAATATAGTTTGTTGTGTATATATTGTAGAGCTGAAGGAAGAAACAATGACATGTGGCATGTCGTACAAGTTCACTCTATTGAACTAGTTTATAATCAGGGCATTGTGGGAGATTGGGCATAACTTTTCCTTGAAAAAACGAAATCAGGTAAGACCCATGGCATTAGAAAGAAGATTCAAAGCGATACTAATATACCAAATATAAAATCTTGGGGATCCTAAAATATAGACATACATCAATTTCAATATCAAGCTTCTCAAAAGAGGGAGAAATGTGTGTATTTTGTTTAAAAATTACATAAGTGTTCTTTGAAAAATCAGTTTGAAGTGATTCGAAGAGAAAATTGAAGCATATATATCAGTCTTGGGTTCTAAAATTCCTCCTAAAAAAAATTCGACTCTCCTTAAGCCCTCATAATGATATAGTTGACTCATGAAGGAAGAAGCGCAACATGAGATATCAAAATTTCAAGACTAAGTGCAACAAATTTCGCTCTTGCAAAGAGTAACAAAAATTGAAATGGAAGCTAAGATGGATGCTTTGAAGAAATAGATGGATAAATGCTTGGAAGCTAAGATTGATGGTTTAAAGAATGGCATGGAAGCTAAGATGGATAGCGTGGAAGCTAACATGGATGGCGTGTAAGCTAATATGGATGGAGTGGAAGCTAAGGTGGATGGTATAGAAGGCAAGATGGAAGCTAAGAAAGATGTTTTGAAGAAAGGCATGGAAGATAAGATGGATGGTATAGAAGGAAACATGGAATATTTGAAGAAAGACATGCAAGGTTTGAAGGAAGGTTTGGAAAAGTTGCTACAAGAAAAGCTTCCTAATGGCTAAAATGTAGTAGAGGAAACTCATGATGAGAAAAAAGTAAATGTTACTAATAATTTCATGGAATCTAATATTGGATTTAAGGCCCGCCATATTCCAAAGATATATACGAGGAATTTTGATGGCAAGGATCTTCTAACTTGGATACTACAAATAGTTTGAGCTCCATAATTCGCAAAACACACAAAAGGTACACATTTAATATATATTTAGAAAAAAATCAATTTTTACGGAGGAAATGATAGCACATTATGAGGATAAAAAGAGAAACACCTTCTTTAGCTAATTGATAAATCTCAAATAAAAGGGTTCAATGATAGAGCACATTGAGGACTTCCAAAAATTGAATGTAAGGGTAAATAATATTTCATAGGAACATGGAATTTATGTCTTCATAGGGACTCTAAAGGATTACATCCAACATGAGGTTCAACTTTGGGAACCTGATACATTGGAGAAGGCATTGAGGTTGGCATCAAAAATTGAAAGAAAAATTATGGCGACAAGGAAGCCTACCACTCACAACTATCAAGATGGAAGTTTTGCTACTTATAGACTTCTACAACCTACAAGGTTGAAACCACAAAAATTAAAAGAAAAAGGAGAAAAGACACTTTTTTATATTTGTTATAGAAGATAGAATAAAGGTCATAGTTGTGCTGAGAAGAAATTGCTTTACATATATTGTGAAGAGGAGGAAGAAGAGAAATAGTAAACTTTAGAAGAAGAGGATATACACTAGGAACCAACCGTAGAGGAAGAATAAATGAATCTGACCATATGCTATAATGCATTGGCAATAATTAACACTCCTCAAACTCTTAAGATAGAAGGACATATAAAGAAGAAAAATGTAATAGTTCTTATTAATTCGGGTAGTACTCTGCTCCAGTAGTATTGGTGCAAAAGGAGGATGTATCATGGCGCATGTGTCTGGATTATAAGGATATCAATAAGCTCACTATTAAACATAAATTTCCCATTTCTGTGATTGTGAATTATTGGATTAATTACACGGAGAAATTTATTTCACCAAGTTGGATCTTCGCTCAGGATATGATCAAGTTAGAATGAAGAATGAAGACATTTTGAAAACAATATTTTGAACTCATGAGGGTCATTATGAATTTTTGGTCATGCCTTTTGGCCTTACCAATGCACCTTCTACATTTCAAGGGCTGATGAATTCCATTTTCAAACCCTTCCTTAGGAAATTTGTGTTATTATTTTTTGATTATATACTTTTCTATAATAGTTCTTGGACGGATCATGTTCAACATGGTTATAGGGTGCTCAAACTATTGGAGGAGAAACAATTATATGAAAAAACATCCAAATTTTTCTTTGGAGTGGAAGAGGTGGAATACCTTGGTAGTATTGTATCTCAGGAGGGTGTTAAGGTAGACCGTAACAAAATTTAAGCCATTAAGAAATGGAAAGTCCACACAAACATAAATAATTTGTGAGGATTGCCTAGGTTAACAGGGTATTATCGCAATATTTTTAAGAATTGTGGGAGATTATCAAAACCTCTAACAATATTATTAAGGAAATATTCATTTTCATGGACTCCTGAAGCAGCTAAGGCCTTTGAACATCTTAAAGAGGCATTGTTCCAATCACCGGTCTTAGTTATGCCAGACTTAAAAAAAACCTTTATTGTGGAATGTGATGCCTCAAGAAATGGAATTGGTGTTGTTTTAATGCAACAAGTAATACCCATTGCTTTTGAAATGCATCCAATAAAAGGAAATTATTTACATAAATCTATTTATGAGGAGCGAATATTGGCAATACTACATGCACTAAAGAAATGGCGACATTACCTAATGGGAAGACACTTCAAGGTAAAAACTGATCATTATAGTCTTAAGTACTTTTTGGAACAAAGAATTTATTCAGAAGAGGAGAAAAAATGGGTCACAAATATCTTGGGTTATGAGTTTGAAATCATACACAAAAAAGGAAGCTAAATGTTGATTCAGATGCACTCTCAAGAAAGGATCAAAATGTGTTATCATTTGTTCGTGCCATTTCTATTATGCAACAAGATAGGATAACAAACGCAAGGGAGGAATGGAATAATAATGAATAAGTATGGAAACTCATTCAAAAGTTACAGTAATATTGTAGTACATCTGATACATTTAGTTGGAAAAATTATTCCTTATGGTACAAAGATGGTTCATATATTTGTAAGAATTCCCAACTAAAACAAAATATTATTTTGGAATTGCACGTCTCCCTTAGGACACTCAGTATTTTTAAAAACTTACCACAAGATGAAGAAACAATTTCTTTGGGATGGCCTTAAATATGATATTTAAAATTATGTGGCAGATTTCTTGGTTTTCCAACAAAATAAAGTTGAGATAATTAAGACCCTGGGTCTACTACAGTCTTTATCCATTCCAAATCAGCATTGGGAGGAGTTTCCAATGGATTTTATCACATGTTTACCTAAGTCTCAAGGAAAGAGTGCCATCATGGTGGTAGTTAATAGAATTATGAAGTATGCACACTTTTGGGATTTATCTCATTCATTTAAAGCGAGTACAATTGCTACTGCATTTATGGAAACAATTGAAAAGATACATGGAAAACCGAAGAATATTGTAAGTGATAGAGATCCCATTTTCACTAGAAATTTTTGGACGAAATTATTTTCTTGTTTAGGTACTCAAATAGCTCATATCTCATCTTATAATCCTCAATCTGATGGGAAAAAGAAGATAGTGAACAAATATTTGGAAGGGAAGATAGTGAACAAATATTTGGAAGGATATCTTTGTCACTTTTTATCTAACAAACAAAACCAATGGGTCAATTGGCTACCTCTAGCTGAATGGTGGTATAACAGATCCTTCCACACTGTAGAAAAAATGACCCCATTTATGGCACTTTATGGATATCATCTTCCATCCATCACATTTTATTTAAGAGAAAATTCTAAGGTTCATGTAGTGGAAGATCACATCGCACATCAACAACAAGTTCTCTAACTCTTAAAGGATGACCTAAAATTGGCATAAAATTGAATGAACAACAAGAATATCAAAATCACAATGAGAGAAGTTTTGATGTAGGTGACTCGGTATTTTTATCGATACAACCATACAAAAAAATGTCCATAAAGAAATCTAAGAAGGATAATAAATTATCACCAAAGTACTATGGTCCTTGCAAGGTGTTGCAAATATTGGTACTATTGCATAAACATTGGAGCTTCCTGCATATTCTTGATTGCACCTACTTTTCCATGCTTCATGCATAGAGGGTTATAGGTGACAAAATTCTAGTTCAAAATCATATTGGAGCTTCAACGAGTCACGAAAACAAGAACTTGACAACTAGGAAATTGATCAATTTCAAAGTATCTCATCAAGTGGAAGAACTTACCCACTGAAGATTCCACATGGGAGGATGATAATTTTATACAAAAGAATCCAAAACTACTCAAGCCTTGAGAAAAACACTTTTTTGAAGGAGATGGTCATGTTAGGGTCCTATATTACTGGTGTATTCCCTTATTGTTGTTAGTGTGGCCCCCTTATTATTATTGTTGTACCCCTGTAGTCCCCATATTTTTATTATTGTGACCCATAATAGGCCACTATTATTATTTTTGTGCCCTTACATTATTATTGATAGGTACACTAGTATTATATTGTGACCCCATGGACTCCTATATATAGAAAGCAGGTTTTTTCATTTGTATCATCCAAGAATTTCTCATTTATGTAATGTAAATTCCATTTCCCCCTTGAAGAAGCTAATTTATAAGGCTTTGATATATTTTTTCTTCTATTTTGTGAGTTGGTTTCAAAACATGAAGTTATGACAAGCTAAGGATCACACACCTCTAAGCCTTCTCAACCATTGGCTAAAAAGAGAGATATTTCTAAAAAACCCTACTTCTCGGTACGATGCCAATTGGCGTTACTCTGCAAAGACCAAATGTGGGGGAGATACTCGACTAGTCCAAATAGATGAGGATCGCACACAACCCATAGGTGAAAAATGTAACTTCTGTGACAAGGTCGTGCCCTTAATAAGTTGTGTGAGTGGCTTTGGGCACCTTGGCCTCATGCACAACACATCCAACCTGCATCGCTACTATCCTAGGCCAATACCTAGGCCTTTCCTGCCCATGGAATTGTGCCGATATAACCATATATGAAATGTGTATGGGACTGTCATCCCGATGCATTGTGTGCCACTGTGCAAGCTCCTTCCGGCGTACCTTTCCGAGCCAAGAAATAAACATAAACGAAACTAACTAATGGATGCAAATCATGGATTGCTTGAGCAAGTCTAAAGCTGAGCTTGAGGTTGCCTCTATTTATAATTTGTGAGTGACCACTTTGTACTTTGACTGCATCAACATTCAGTTAGGTAGACCGATAAAATAATTAAAGACTTCAAAACTTAGTTTCTTCTTAACCTATCTAGGTGATCTATAGGTTGATTTTGATCCTCTCAAAAAGAGGAATCTAATTAAATTATTATATTAATCATATGAGCTTTCCATAGTGGAATTTGACCCTAGTTCCATAGGAGTTTCTAACAAAAGGGGAACATGCCTCCTTATTTTTACCCGAAGGGGATGTTCGGAAATATCCCCTATTGAATTTACCTATCATGAAATCATGGGAAATGTGGGTGGTGCATTGTTGTGAACACTAGTAGCTACTAATACACCTTTCTGTTTGTAGTTCCCTAGAATTAACTATCAAGGAATTTTTAATAATTTTGGATTTCCACTTTGATTACTGAGTTGTTGTTGTAGTGATGAATTTACTATCGTTATTGTATTTTTTTCTTAGCCTCACCCTATTAGATTCATGTCTTGCATTAGTTTCAGAGTTCCAAATTTTTGTTTGATTTTCTAGCAACTAAAATAATTAAATCTCAGTTTGGGTTCATAATAGTTAATCTGGATTAGAACCATGTTGAGGTATTTCTTCATGTCTACTATATTATTTTTTATTTTTGTCCAAAAATAGCACTCAACGTTTTCCTTTTCTTTCTGCTCTTATGTAATAAAAATGAATCTTAAATTAGGATGAAACATTAATCATGATGGGATCTCTATACGTTGTGAAAAATTACACTTCCCCTTCCCACGAAGGCTAGAAGGGTAGTTTTGACTACAATATTAGGTCACAATATACTCCCCAAAGGGAAGGAACTTGGTACCAATCTAAGATACTAGTTCATCTAAAAAAAATCGCAAAACATTTTATAGAATTATTTTTCCATCCCTGGAAATGTATTGTTTTCTTCTATTTATTATAGGAAATCCATTCTTAAAATTGAAGGAAAAATCATTCATGACGGTATCTCTATACATTATTGCAACCTAAAATTCCCCTTCTCATAAAGGCTAGAAGAGTAATTTTGACTATAATCTATGGTCACAATATAGTCCTCAAAGAAAAGTAACTTGATAGTAATTGAGTTTCTATTTCATACAAAAATTATTGGAAACATGTTTTATATAAATATTTTCATATCCCTGGAATGGGAAATTATATCTTGCAGATCGAGAAAAATATGATGATGAAAGTAAAAATAGAAATCATCGCCCTTTTTCGGACACAAAGTTCAGTCATCAAGGAGACCATGGAACTTTTGACCAATCTGTTTTGCATAGTTGTTTGGAAAAATGAAAATCCTAGAAAATGTGTCCTAATATATTCTCTAATTCCATGAAAACCCATACATTATATTTTATTTTTAAAGGTTTATGGATTTTTCATTGTAGGGTATATTTCTTTGAAACCGAGACTACATAATTAACTATGTTTTTTTTGTTGAGACATTAAATGTAAGAATTTTAGTTGAAGATAATTAGTTATATTTCAATTATTATCTTCCTTAAGTGATGAAAATTAAAATGAAATACATAAGTTATATTCTTCTCAATATGTTCATCTCACTAAATTGTGGGAATTTATAAATTTCTATGTACCATATGTTGTGTCAAACACCATAACTAGTATTTGTATAAAATATGCTAAAGAAGCTCCAAATTTTGATTGTTAAATTTTTATTTAATTCTATATGACGTTACTTTGACATAGGAAACTTCATTGTTCTGCTTCATGGAAATGGTAATGAATTTTCTTATTAAATTCATAGTTAATCTGTCTCTCTATCCATGTATGTGTGCATCCCTTTAGAGAATATGGATTTATTTAAACCTAAAAGTTTCAATTCAATAGGATTTTTACTTATAATTTTATCCTTATTCTATTAATGATTCCACATATTTTTTTATTTTTCATGATTTTTAGATTCACACTTTCTACATGTTCTTATGTCTGTTCAGATTGTTTTTTGTTAAAAAGTTCTAGTTCCACATTCTAGATGTGGTATTATTTTATGTTACAAGTGGAATTGAAATGCGTTTGTGTGCAAATTCACCACCATAATCTACTCTACTAGTTCATATCCAACAATATGAAGTAGCAATGACTTTTATCCACATTCTTCCTCATAAAGGCTGATAAGCTAATTGTTAATCATAATGTATGGTTAATCCACCAGCAAGCCACTGTGTAACATATTATGGAACATATATATCCTCTTCTAGGGAATTTGAGCATGACCACCAATATAAAAATACTATAACTAGGGCATTCCTAGACTTCGCAATTAATCAACTTCATGACATATTGCTACAGAGTCATCTCGATTCAATGTACGGAGGAGATAAGAAACTTGATGACACCAATTTACCTAGATTTGACTCTCATGTAAAGCCTTGCACACTGCATGAGCAACTAGAGATTGCAAAACCAATATTGGATATTAGTTTAGATGGACTACATCCTATGGGTTTGGAGCAGGTTTCTTAACTTTGTCCTCCAATCCAACAACCCATGTGGAAGTATCGTCTAGAATCTGGATGCATATTAATATAGCTACATGCCATTATATTACATCCCAATCAAATATGGTGTGCATGTGTAACAACCCATCAACAATAAAAAAACAAAAATTATTCATCACAACATTTACTACATAGCAAGGTGTGATTCTGAGAATCATATATATGTTGATCCATTACAATTTTCTCAAGTTGATGGATTTGGAGATTCTTATATTGAAAAGTATTTTTTAAATAATAAATATAATCACAATTATGTAATGTATGGGGATTCATATCCATATTTATGTCAATCTGGGTAAGTTCAGCTGCATGCAAAGGTGGAACAAGGTCACAATGCTTCCAATCTTGATCAAGTGCACATTGACCCAAAGGTGGAAAATTATAATTCTCTAGCTAGAATCGATTTTCTCTCTTCAACATAGCATCATTATAATCAAAAATTTCCTAAAGATGTTTTGTATCAACAAACGTTTCCTCATGAGAATGTGTCTCATCTCGAGGAGAAATTTTCTCTTTACCAAACCATTTCCAAAGAAAAAATTTTAGATTTGGGTGAGTTATCAATTCATCAACGAGATTTTCTTGATGTGTTTTCCGATCTTGTGCTAAAAACACATGTCATGAAATTAAGCCATCCTATGTCTGAAGTAATTCCTTTTACTCAAGATCATCGATCAGAAATTTCATTACGGATAATGCATTCATATTTCAATCAAACCCTTCACAAATAATATTTATGCTATTCCAAGATCCACAAGATATGGGTGAGGAAAAATGTCAAAGTATTCGTCAACTCAATATAGGTCCACCCATATTTTATGGACTGAAAGGGGAAAAACTTCAACAAGCGAGTGGAGATAATTTGAATGAAAAAAATTCTCTTAATTTTCATATTAATGAGAGGGCATATGAGATTGATATGGCTGGTCAGAAGAAAAAAATGGACCAGGATGATAAAATTTACCCTTCTATGAGGACATTAGTAATTCAATCCAAAGGGAATTATGTCGATAAAATCACTAATTTTCCTAGGATTTTCAATTCCAAATTGGCTACAATATTTGGTGGGATATAATGTTCAATCAATATGAATACCTTTTTCCTTTCTAGTTTGGGTGATTCCTATCAAGCCTACTAGGAAACTGAAAAGCCTGAAATTTTTGTGGCAACATAATGTTAACTCAAATTTCCTATTACTAGAGGTTATAAGGGAGCCATTGGAATTCTTATCAATTCCATGCAATGATTACAAATATATGGAATAATGAATGAATTTTCAGTCCCTAGTTCTGAGCCCAAGCAATGGAAGTTTGATCAACTAATCTTCTAGAACAATATGAAAATCTTAATCATGATGAGGATGTCCATATTAAGTTTCCTACTATGGATCAAAGGATTACTCAGACTTCTTCAAATTCTTACTTATCATATATGTGTTTGAAAAATGCATTCCTTTGACTGCATATAAAACAAGGCTGGGTGAGACAGTTTCGAATAGATATTATAAAAAAGTTGAGGAATATATGTATGCATTTTTACAAGCAACGGATTTAGCAGATGACTTCTCTCATGAATCGTTGCCCTGCATGGTTAGCAGTGATATTGCAGTGTCTCAATTCCACATCAAATATTATTTCAACAAGAGCTTGATTGATCATGATATTATGCCCCAATATGATTCAGTTTATGGTATCTTGTCAAGTTCCAACTTTGTTGAAGAATGTGCATGTTCTATTTATGTGGCCTTACTTTTCAATAATGAAAAAGATAGAATTTATCATAAATAAAATTCTTCAACCCATGATATTAGTAAAGGCTTATTTCAAAAGACAATATATCCCAAAATAGGAACATCTCACCTAAATGAAAGCTCCATTAAGGATCCCCCCATGCCTTTAAACAGTTTGGAAGCTCCTTTCAGCCATTTCAACATCCAATATCATTTAGACATGGGAACTAATGCTAAATGAAATAAAACTTCTTTGTATTATTTAAGAAATGGTTGTTTTTTCTTGGAATGGATGAAGTTCTCCAAAGGATTTTTTTAGAAGAATTTTTGGAGTAGGCCTTTATTATATTCATTATAGAAAAAGTACTTCAAATTATTGAGAATAAAAATATGAAACTAAGCCTAAGATTTTTCTCTTGAATTTTCAATATTTAAAATTGTTTAACAAGAAGAAACAATCCTATAATTAGAAAATATTATATACATTGGCAACAAGCTATTATGCTTTAATATTATCTAATATTTGCATTTATGGATTTTACATAGATCAATGTTGATGCATTTTCACTTTTCTCTATCAAATGAGTAGATTGTGTTTTATTGAATTTTTCATCATCAAAATTTCTTGTATTGTTAACTTGTAAAATAATCAACATTCTAAAAATTTAAGCATGACATGGTTAAAAGTATCAAGGTAATTATCTGCATATTTTTTACTAAATTTTTTTAACTTGTACCCGAGACAATTTATAGTTTTTGACACTAATATTTCTTCAAATTATCAGGTGTCTTGTATATTATTCTAAAATTTAAAGCTTATCATAGCACGGGACCGTTTGATACCTTCAGGAAATTTCTAAAGATACTTGATATTTCATGGGTTATTATCCTTTTTAACATACATGGGAAAATTCATTTAGGATAATCAAGAATATCAAGTTGTGGCTTGGGAAAACAAGGAATATTCCTTCATCATATGTATTCAGGGTTTATGTATATTTGCTCCCAAAAATACTAGTTCATGTCTCTTTTCTATTTCCATTTTTTAGGCAATGGATTGAAAGTTCACACTGGATCATTATAATGTTTCTCCTCTAGTTGTCTGATATATCCTTTTAAACCTCCATGAATATATACATGCAATTTGAAAGCATATTTTCTTGATAATTTTTTTTTGTCATAATATATGTTTTTTAACAAATATTTTTAAAATATATTTACTTCTATGGTATAGAGGATAACCATCAGCCTTAGTTTTAAAGATGGTTTATTTAGAACTTGTCTCTTATGTCACTAAGCTATTTTTGAGGTGAATAACCTAGCAGAGGATGTTACATGTATCCAATATTATACATTGGAAGAGGGATGCATGATGTGATTCAATTCACACTCTTAATCTAAGTTCCCATGTTTCCTTTATGGTATTTGAAGTTTTGAATAGTTTTTGAAATTATAAACAACGAAATTACACCAAAACATCTCTAACTAAACAATCATTACCATTAATATCTTGTTATATAAAGGTTTATTTTAGTCTATAAAATATGATTGCTTTAAGGTCTTCTACACAAAAACAAATACACCATTGGCCAGATGAATATCAACAACTTCTTATGATTGTGAAAATTTTATTATATGTAGAAATTTTTTCAAGAAATTTACCTTATGGTGGTTCTCAACTAAAGGGAGAAACCTCCAAAAGCACTTACTGAAGCTTTTCAGCTTCTTTTAACGAACATGGTACATGAAGAATTTGGAAAAATTGTGATTCCAAGTTCAGTTAAGATGTTGAAGCACAAACCATAACTTTCATTTGAGGTTATTTGTCTCCTTTTGAAATTGACAAAACTTGACTTTGGCAAATATGTTGGTGATATTCTATGCGCATTTCTACATCAGGCTCATCACAATAATTAAAGTAGAAGGAAAGAGGCTTTCGAGATAATTAAAACTCTTAGTTTGCAGTCTAGTGATCAACATGCCATAACATATATGTTCAATTCCATCAGAGGTGTTAGTTTTGACTACTAATTACCTTTAACATTTTACTTGATATTATGGATATTGGTTTTACGCATTGTTACCGCATTGTCTTTTATCTTGTATTGGTATAGTTTGTATGCTGTGGGACTTTTGGTTCTATTCGTTGGGTGTTTATTTTACTTAGATATGTATTAATAAAATAGTGTATTGTGGATGGGAAATTATTTATTTATGTTTTTAATATGAATGTAATCTAATATATTCTTAGGGTCAGAAGTAAATTGAGATTTCCTTACTAGAGGGATGTAATGTTTAATGCAATTCAGGCATTATCTAGTGCCCCTGTTAACAAAGCCCTGAATACTTTGGTAGGCACTTAATAGGTTATGTAATATATGTTTACAGAGTATATGTTATCTTTCCCAATAACCACACTTATTTTTTATTGTTTATTTTGATAAATGTATGATATCATTATTTTCATTCAATTTCTCTTAAATTTCTTGGAAAAACAGTACAATTAATTAGGAGGCACACATTTTAATATTGTTGTCTTTTGGTTTTGAGATTGAAAAATCATACGATGAATTTGTATGAGATGATGCTTCTTTATTTTCTATTGGAATTAAAGAGAAGAAAAATTTACGAAGAGCACACTTTTGTAGTACGAAATTAGCATGCCACAACTTAGATATTTTGATACGGGTAAATATTTTGGTTTATCCCTAATGGTTAAAAACTTTCAAGTTATAAATGATTATATAGATTTAAATATTTTTTCTTAAATGAAATATTCCCATATTTAAATTTATTTTGAATATGGTAATAATTTAATTAATTTATTTCTATTTTCAACTAGATGATACTTTTGGTGGATCCATTGATACAACTTGATAGGAGTGGCATTTCTATGCCTGTATAAATACTACAGGGAATGTATGATATTATTCTTGTAGAAGATTTTGTGTTTGTGGATAATAAATCCAGTTACTGACATATTCCTCGTACAAGGTCTTTCCTTTCTATCCATAAAATTGAGAGACAAATAGTCACCCATGTTCAGAGGATTAATGGATGTAAATTAACTATAAAAAATATTGCAAATATGAGAAAGATGTCAATATATGGATTTTGTTCTTATCTCAATGTGACAATTGTTTGTTGTACTAAGGAGATTGATCTCCTTTGTCACTACCATGCGATGTCACAAGTAGACTCTAATGTCTCAATGGCTATAGTAATTGTTGAATTTTTCTTAACAAATGGTGCCTATGATTGGAAGTGATCCTAACATAACCTTTTTTAAGAGTCTACTATATGATATCTCCATTACCTTCCTTTGTATAAATTATTTTTTATCCCTTATGGAATCATATGTTGTGCATCTTATCAGTATGTGTGTATCTTATATATGTAAAATATATGAGCCATTGTCCATTCTCCCATCCTCTATTGATTGTTGTTATTTTCACCTTTGATGAAAACATGCATTGATCCCATGCTATCATCAAATGTATTCTCCATTATAGGGTCTTTATAGGATGTATGATGCATTCATGCATACTTATGTATGTTTTCTTGCATGAGAGAGAGAGAGAGAGATCTGAACATCGGTATTTATTTCTTTCAGGAATTGCACAACTATTTGGCTTCCATGTATGTGTTGGGAGTGGAGGAGAGAGGTAACTCCGAGAGAAGTATTCTAAGAAAGTTGTGAATCTAAATCCTTTTCTATTAGTTTTTTGCCATATCAGTTTCAAGGTTACACTTACCTCGTGGAAATGGAAACAATTGAATGTTTTATGTTTGTAGTAGTTCAAGGTCCTCCTCTAATCAATGCTACTTGCAAAATGATTTTATGTATTTATACATTTTAGGTCATCATTGTAGTTTTCTAATTAATATATTATTAGCTACATACTTTCCTTATAAATTTTGATATTATAGGTATAAAGTTGATTCTTAGCATTGAGGTGGTGAAACCTAAAATTGCCACCAAAATGAACAACTTTCAAATATGACACTTTGATCATTACAAATGGTTCGGCTTTCAACTGTATTTTTGTATGTATATATTTTTTCAATATAATAATAATAATAATTATTATTTTTTTATACAATTTTTAAAATAATTTTTTTATTAAAATTATCTATGTAGAACCAATTCTTTTTCAAGTTACTTATATTTTTATTTAATTAATTGAATTTCTTACTTCATTTTTTATTATTCTAACATATTATATTAATTTTTTATTTTTTATTAAACTTATTATAACAAGAGGCAAGAGGTTCAAATGTTCCAAAAACTAAAAGTAGCGACATTGCCGCCATGTCACTCTTGTTTATTATATGTTGTCTTTTTTTGCCCATTTTGTTTTCACAAGTTATCGGTAGTTGAAGATTTTCAGCATGTAACTTACTTGGCACGATTGTGCCTAAGATTTTCTAGAAGGTTTAATACTAATTTTGTAAGGCATTTTTTTTTATGGAGATGTTTTATTTGTTTTGCTTATACAGGTCATTTGGACACATAATAGAAACTATTTCCTAGCTGAAAGAAACTTGTTTTAGTTTCTTTATTTTCTAGGGAAAGTGACATTGACATTGCTGATGTTCAAATAAATGTCGTATAAATATGTTCATCATATTTCATGTCGGGTACTCTGCATTGTATCTTCTTTCATTTTCAGAAGAGGAAATCAAAATCGATGGTAAGAAGTAGGAATTGAAGAGAGAGGGTAACAATAATACTAGAGCGACAAATGTAGAAGGAGAGAGAGAAGACAACCGATTTAGTGATACCATTAAAGCTAATATTCTACATCAATATACACCTAGATATTTATGGTCAAGTATTTAGAGTTGGTGAATTCACCTGTAATTCCTTGGAAACACAATGAAAATGTGTTGAAGTGATGAAAAAATATTTCATGTGTAAATTTTATTCCAAGAAATATGAAATTGGAAAATGATCATATTGTAATACTTGGAATTTCATATAATATAATTTATGTGGTTGAAAGAATTTATAGTCGTACTTGGTATTATTTTTGGGAAAAATACAAAGAGGGGCAGGGGAGAGGGGGGTGAATCAGTATTTAAAACTCACACAGAATTTTATTTTTTTATTTATATTTGTACACGTCTTTAGTTAGTCCAACTATTGTATGCATGCGCCTTTCTTTAAGGAAACTTGCATATGCCCAGTAAAATTATTATTCAGATAAATATTCGGAAACTATACTAAATTCTTATTCAGCAGACATTTAGTAAACAATAAACTTGTGCAGTAAGAATAGAATAATCATCACACATAAGCAACACACATGAACACCAGGATTTAAGATGGAAATCCAAGTCAGGATAAAACCACCAATGTTGTCATATTTGTCTTCAATATTTATTATATATAAAAATTCTTACAATATTGTATTGGTGTAGACTTATACTAGAACATAGGCACCCACCTGGAGAAGGATGCAACATTCTCTCGTTCTCCAACTGCTACTTGAAGGGAGCTCCAACCCCGTGATATTGTTTCTGAGACACTACTGGAAGGGAGATACGACCCATAGATATGATAACCAACTCCTACTGGTAGGAATATATGACTTCCACACTTAAGGCTCTCACCCTCAGAACCACTACAGACCATGTTTCATAAATTTTCACACTGGATCCAACAAATTTTAACACAACACAACTTGTAGATCAACTGAAGAAAACATCAACCTAATTCGAGCAGAACAATAAGATCATTGTCACCAGAACACAAAGGCAAAAAAAAACTTCTACATCAACACACAAAATCAACTGCAACCTTGATCATTCATAAGAAAAAGGTATACGCTACTTTACTTACGGAAAATTTTGTATGTACATGCTTTTCTATGGAGAAACCTACATGTAGATCTTAATATATTAATATTAGAGTTCTAACCAGACTCAGAGTAGATCAACGATATTCAGAAATATTTTTTAAGTATTACAAATCCCTCATATAGTCATTATCATCAATCATTTTCAATCAATGAGTCATTGATATTTATACATAGATAACTAGCAGCATAATCAATACTCAAACAACCCAAATCTATATGAAGACATCATTGACAAACACAAAAGAAATAGAAAAAATGAGAAGACATTTCCTTCAACATTATCTAGTAAAACCCTGGCTTGCATACGCACCTTCCATAAGACAAATCCCTGACTATACGTGCTTCTTGTGAAACCAACTTGTGTATATATTTCATTGAATATATATGTTCCTTTGTAGATCTAAACCTCTGTGTATACACACCTTCCACGTGTCGAACTTGCTTATAGATCTGTAAGTAATCCAACAATGCACAATACTTCAAAACTAGAAACTTAGTCAAATCATATCCTTCACTTCAACAAACATGCACCAAACCACAGATCAAAACAACTCATAAACACATCATGCAAATATATATTCATTTAAGGTCTAGAGATCCTGATCCATCATTGTATTCATGAGTGCATAATATCATATCTATCTATTTATTATAGCCCATTCCATGTAAATATACATCATATTGAAGTATTAATTTAATTAACATGCTTATTCCCATTTAGCACTATGATCCTCACCTCCTTATATATTTTGAGCCTTAGCCAATACCAAGAGACAAAACCACACAAGTGTCAATGGTATTCTTCAAAGGGTTCAAATAACCATTACTGCACTAAATTTTGTGGGCTAATACCATGTTAAAGACCCTTGGTAATATAAAATTAGTGCGCTAGAACATACACGACTTTGCTTCTTTGTACCTGCATGTATACACGACTTTTGCTTTACTAACTCGTGTATAGTTGTTCGATTATGTACTTTTTCTATCTTCTGATTCTAATATACAAAGAAGTTATCCCACCATTCTGAAATTCTATTTCATTATTTTGTCACATTTGAGCTTATCGTGACACCATATACTTGGTCTTTTACAAGTGGGTTTCCATCAAGGACAACTCATGCAATCATAATTCCAACAATCTCCACCTTTGGGTTTGATGGAAACCATGGTGATTTTTTATCAACATAACCTATAAATACCAGATAAACACATCAACATATGCATAATTCAAACACCAAATTACTCTCCCCCCTTTTTCATCAAGGGAAAAGGGCATACCAATGATGAAACAAGGTTTCTCTTTCCTTGTAGATACATGAGTGTTATAGATATTATCTGCAATATAATGACCATGCTCCCCTCAACACATCCTAAATCTTCAGACATATTTTCAATGAAATACATGGCTCTATGAACTTTCCTATCACCAAGGGACTCATTCTTACATAAAGCACCCAACCATGTGGGATTACATATTTGACTCAATCACCCAACCATGTGAGTTTACATATTTGAATTAATCACCCAAGAAAGTGGGTTTACATATTTGAATCAATCACCCAACCAATTGGGTTTACATATTTGAAAAAGTACGTACATGATTGAGTACGACAATCTGTACATTATAGGTCTCGACATGATCCTTACACCAAATTACGGATATGAATTTTTATAAAAAATTACCTCAATAGAGAGATATCAACGAACACAATTTAGAAACATAATACCAACAATTCATTATCTCGAGCAAGTCTAATTCCCCTCCTAAACGTATGCAACCTGAAATATTTCAACTACCCATTCATCAAACCATATTCATCAAGAAGATAAATATCAAAGAGGAAAATGTAACTTGAGAACCATAACAACATACTATACCCAACAACACTTGATCAATAGAGCCAAATCATAATTGTTCACAACAAGAAAAAGTATGTTCTTGAGGATGACCAATTTATTTCATGAAAAAGAGATCCATACGTGAATATCTGAAAAGAGAGTCACGTATATAAGAGACTATGCAACAAGCAACCTGAGTATTGAAATTAATCTTCTGAGATTTCATTTCTAAACAGATCAGATAAGTTTAATGACATGATGAGGCAGAGAAAATTTCTAGTTTCTATCTGAGATATTAAAATTCTTCTCACGAAAGAGGTTCAGTAAATATGTCAACAACTTGTTCTTTAGAAGGAACATACTCCAATTTCACCTTCTTCTCAAGCACTTGTTCTCGTAAAAAGTGATACTTAATAGGAATATTCCTGATTTTGGAGTGCATAAGAATATTTTTTGAGATTCTAATAGCACTTGTATTATCACATAGGATGGAGATGGGTGGAGAAAATTTAATGTGAATGTCTTGTAATGTCTGCATCATCTAGAGAAGTTGTGTGAAACATGATGCAACAACCACATATTCTTCTTCTATTGTAGATAATGAAATGTAACTTTTTTTCTTTTTGAACCCAGATACTAATAAGGGCCCCATATAAAATGCACCTCCACTAGTACTTTTCTGACCATAAGCATTTCCAGCCCAGTCCACATCTGTGTAAGCATCAAGCGTAAGATTGACATTTTTGGGATACCATAGACCAAATTCTTGAGTTCCTTGGATATATTTGAATATTATTTTCATTTCCTGAAGATTTGATTCCTTTGGATTGGCTTGGAAGCATCCAAAAATCCCAACTACATGCATGATATCTTGTCTAGTACCTATTAGATAAAGCATACTCCCAATCATAGATATGTATTCTGGCCGGTTTACCATGGGAGGATCATCATGAGAACTAAGGTTACATTTGGTCATCATTGGAGTACACATAGATTTGCAGTCTTCCATCCCATACTTCTTCAAAATATTCTTTATATATTTTATTTGAGAGAGAAAGATCCCATATTTTTCTTGTTGCACTTGTAAACTAAAAAAATATGTTAATTCCCAAAGTAAAGACATTTCAAACTCTTGAGGCATAACAGAAGCTAATTTTTGACTCATGGATTCTTCATTACTCCCAAAAATGATGTCATCAACATAAACCACAATGATTAACAATTTTTCAACTTCATTGTTTGTGTACGAGTTACTGTCTATACATCCTTTTGTGAAGCCTTGATGTTGAAGATATTTTTCAAGACGATATTACCACGCCCATGGAGCTTGTTTTATCCCATATAGAGCCTTTTTGAATTTGCATAAAAAATTTTCATCATTCCCCAGAATGAATCCTTCTATTTTTTCTATATATGCCTCTTCTTTGAGGTTTCCTTGAAGGAAACAATATTTTACATCCATTTGATAAACTTTGAACCGTTGAAAATTTGAAAATTCAAGAAACATTCTTATGGCTTCATGTCTTGATAATGTTGCAAAAGTTTCTTCAAATTCTATACCTTCTTATTGAGCATAGCCTTTACAAACAAGTCCAGCTTTGTTTCTAATTATGCATCCATTTTCATTTAACTTATTTTTGAATATCCATTATGTCCGAATAATTTTTTTATCATCAGGCCTTGGAACAAACTCCCAAGTATTATTCTTTTCAATTTGATCCATTTCTTCATTCATGGCCTTAATCCAACATTCTTCTTTATTAGCTTGATTTAAATTTTCTAGTTCAATGGTGGATAATACTTCTAGATAACTAGGAGATCCCACAAGTGTTCTTCTTATTTGTACTCGAGATTCCTTTTCTCCCAAGATTTTATATTTTGGAAGCTTCTTTTGAACATACCTGGATGGAGCCTTCTCTTTATATGATGTGCCTTCTTCGGATGTTTCATTAGGTTCTTCTTCTCTATCATTATGATTTGATATGGGAAAGAATTCATTATCATCATAATCCCCATTTTTTGTTATTTCCCTTTTGGGATCTATATTGCATGCTTCATCAATCACAACATCAATACATTCAACAAGTTTCCAAAATATGTTATTGTGCCATTTGTATCCTTTACTTCCAGAAGAGTAAACAAGAAATATTTGTTCATCTTCTCTAGTTTCAAACTTACCGAGTTTTTCATCATTATGTTTGATAAAAAAATTTCTTCCAAAAAATCTAAAGTTCTTCACAGTCGGAGTATTACGATACCAGAGTTCATAATTATTTTTATCACTATTCACATGAACATGAGCCCTGTTGAGAATATTGATGGTGGTATGTGCAGCTTCACCCAAAAAGGTGTCAAGAGTTCTAGACTCATCAGGCATAGCACGAGCCATTTGTTGAACTGTTATATTCATTCTTTCTACCATGCCATTTTGCTGAGGAGTTCCAGCTACAAAAAAATTTCTTTTATGCCATAGTGTTCACAAAAATAAAAGAATTCATTTGATATGTATTCTCCTCCTTGGTCATATCTAAGACATTTGATTTCTAGATTTGATTCATTTTCAACTAATGCTTTGACGACCTTAAGTTTTTCAAATTCTTCATCTTTTTGTTTCAATAAATTGATCCAACATATTCTAAAAAAGTCATCAATGAATAAGATATAGTATTTTTCTCCACGAGGTGATTTTTTCTTTATAGGTCCACACAAATAAATATGTATAAGTTCAAGAGGCTTACCTTCTGATCCTTCTTTCATGTTAAATTGAACTCTGCTTTTCTTTCCGAATTGACATGACTTACATATGGTAGTTTCTCATAGGGAAATGTTGGGTAGATCACGAACTTCTTTGAGCCTACCTGATTTCCTTATTTGAGAAAATATCAAATGTCCCAACCTTTGGCGAAATAACTATTTTTCTACTACTTTTCCTAGATAACAGTTTTGTTGGCCACCTTTCAGTATATACATATTTCTTGGTGTTATGGTTCCTTTTATTATTGTACTTCCTGTGTCAAGTTCATGAACCACATATTCTTTTGATGGGAAGACCACTTAATTTCCTTGGTCACACATTTGGCTAAGAATCAACAAGTTATGCTTTAATAGATAAATATACATAAAATTTCCAGTTTTAACCTTTTCTTTTAGAAAAAAATAAATCCTTTTCCCTTAATGACAACAGGAGAGTCATTTCCCAAAGGACATTCTTTTCCTTTTCTAAAGCATTGTTGAAATGAGTTTATATTTACCACATGTCATGTGTTTTGAACATTTGCTATCAATGGCCCATTGATTTTCTTCTCCTTCAACAAATAAATCTATGCCACAAATTTCTAATTTGAAGTCCTTATTTTTCCATACCTTATAATTTGTGGATATTTCTTCTTTTGGTCATAGTTTTCTCTTGCATTCATATTCCTTATGTCCAAATTTATTGAAAAAAAAAATCCAATTTGATCTGGAAGAGGAGAAAATTTGTTATAAGTATTCTTGTTAATTCCTGTCTCATTTCTTTGTTTTCTCACTTTTCTATTCATGATGGATTTGTATGGAACACATTTAGCAGCTTTGTCACCAAAATTATGACATGAGAAACATTGTCCATTAAAGAAGAAATTTCTCTCATCATAGAACCTTCTTCTATTGTTTACCTTTTGACTGATGTTTCTGTTATTGTTCATCCTTGAATTGGAACAAGCATGATGTACCTACAAATTGTCTATGTTCTTCTGCTGAGTGTTGAAATTTTGCTCACTTCCTTTTTCTGCATTTAGATAGCTTCTGGTTGTAGTTGAGGATTTTTCTTCCCGTGAAGATGCACCAATGTATCCAAAACCTATCTTCATAAGTGAGGATCCTTGAACCTTGATAATTTTATCTAAAGTTTCAGATCCTTTAGAAAATCTAAGATTTAGAGTTTTTACTTTCTCAAGTTCCTTTCTTAGGCTTACTATTTCACATTCTAACTTCTAAGTATTCTTCTCTTTTTATATGAGTCTATCATTTAGAGTATCTATGGCTATTTTGTCTTGTTCGAAGCATATTTTGAGTTGAGTGATTTATTCAAGGAAATCATTTTCTTCTAAAGCTTCCATAAAATTATAATTATTTTCCTTTAAAAATAGCATGAGTAGTTTAAGATTTTGATCAGATTCTCCTGTTTCACTATTTTACAAGCCATCACTATCTTCATGCATATAATAACTTTTCCTATTGTAAAATCATCTCCCATTACCTTTTTCTATATCCTTTCCCTTAGCATGATTAGTTGTATGAGAATATTTACCATCATAATGACTCACTCTTCAACAAGAAAAACATTTGAAGGGAATCTTACCTCTAAACCTTTCGGTGCGAAGTTGAAGTTTCTTTACAAAATTTACCTGATGTTATTCTAATGCATACCCCCATTCTTTTTACTCTTCCTTTTCCTGTCCTTTCATGGTAACTTTAAATGTGGCTTCTCTATCTTCATACAAACATCCTTTTCTCATTTCAAAATCAGTCAAGATCCCATGAAGTTGAAAAATAGTAATAGTCTACAAATCATGCTCTTAAATAGAAGACACTTTTGACTCGAATTTAGGAGTTAGAGATCTTAATATTTTTTCTACTAAAGTTGTGTCTTTTATGTATTCACCCAGATTTATCATATGATTTATGAGATAATCTAGATGCAAAACAAAAAACTAGCAACACCTTCATCATTATGCATTCTGAGATTTTCATATTGAATTATGAGAGATTGGATTTTAGCACTTTTTAGTTTGGCATCGCCTTGATAGCTTAGAATGTTTTTTTCCCATATCTCTTTTGGTGTATCTAACTGCATAACCTTGACAAATTATGATTCATTCATGCTTCCCAATAATGAATTGACAACTTTCACATTGGTTTCATAGTTCTTGTTTACTGCTGGTTTTGTGGTAACTAAAGCTAGATATTGGTAATCTCCTTCAGCAATTTCCCAAACATTGTTTCCAGGAGACAGAAGATAGGGTCTTGTTCTTATTTTCCAAAAGATTAAATTTTTTCTATTGAAGAGTGGTGTTCAAATGGATTTTGGTCCATTTTTATTGCTCATCTTGGTAGATCTTACTTCTAGCGATCAAGCTTCTTCAAAAGGACTTGCTCTGATACCAATTGTTGGGAAAAAAACTGAGAGCGAGGGGGATGAATCAGTTTTTAAAACTCACAAATACTTTTATTTTCTTTATTGATTTCAATATCCAAATTTATTTAATCCAAATAGCATATGCAGGCACTATTCTTTAAGGAAACTTCTGTATGCCTAGTAAAATTATTATTCAGCTAAATCTTTAGAAACTTTACTTAGCCCAATGCATAATTTATTCATCAAAAATTTAGTAAGAAGTAAAGTTGTGTAGTAAGAATATAATAATTCATCACACATAAGAAAGACAAATGGACACCAATATTTAAGGTTGAAACCCAAGTTGGGAGAAAACCATCATTTCTTTCGTCTTTGTATTAAATATTAGTTATATAGAAAACTTTTTACGATATTGTACTGGCACAAAATTATACCAGCATGGAAGCACCCACCTACAGAAGGCTGCAAACTTCTCTCGTTCTCCAACTGCTACTAGAAGGGAGCTCCAACCCCCTTATATAATTTACTAGCCAATACTAGAAGGGAGCTACAACCACTGGATCTAATCACCAACTCCTACTCGAAGGAAGCTACGAGTTCCACACTAGAGGCTCCGACCCTCAGAACTATTGCAGACCATGTTTAATTAATTTTCACATTGGATCCAACAGATTTTAACACAACACAACTTGTAGATCAACTAAAGAAAACATCAACCCAATTCGAGCAGAACAGTGAGATCACTATCACCAGAACGCAGATGTAAACGCAGACTTCTCCGTCAACACATAGAATCAACTACAACCCTGATCATTCATAAGACAAATGTATACACTACTTTACTTATAGAAAATCATATGTATACATGCTTTTATGTGGAGAAACCTGCGTAAATATATTAATATATTGATATTATATTTCTAATCAAACTCATAATAGATCAAAGATATTCATATATATTTTTTCAGTTTTACAGAGCCCTCATACAGTTAGTAGCATAAATCATTTTCAATCAACCAATCACTAAGCTTTAAGCACTCCAACAACCAAAATATTTATGAAGACACCATTGGCAAGCAACAAAAACACCAAAAAACTGATCAGACATTTCCTTCAACATTCTTTAGTAAAACCATATCTTGCTTATGCGCATTGCATAAGACAAATCTGTGACTATACGTGCTTCTTCCAAAACCAACTTGCGTATATATTTTACCAAATATATATGCGCCTTTGCAGAGCTAATCCCGTGTGTATACACGCCTTCCACATGTCAAAACATCGCATATATATGTAAGTAATTCAGGTTTGCACAACACTTCAGAACTACAAAGTTACTTAGATCATATCCTTTACTTCAACAAACATGCACCAGGCCAGAGATCTAAAAAATTTATAAAAAAATCATGCAAATACATATTCATTTCAGGTGTAGAGATCTTGATCCATCATTGTATCCATGAGTGCATAATATCATACCTATCTATTGATTATAACCCATTCCATGCAGATATACTTCAGATCGAAGTATTCATTTAATTCACATACTTATTTTGATTTAGCACTATGATCTTCACCTCCTTATATAGTTTTATCCTTAGCGAGCCATAACCACACAAGTTTCAATGGTATTCTTGGGTGATATCAAATATTCGCTACTGTGCTCAATGTTGTGGGCTAATACCATGGTAAAGACCCCTAGTATTATAACATTTGTGCGTTAGAACATACGCAAATTTTCTTCTTTGTACCTGCATGTCTACGTGAATTTGCCTGTAATAACTCACATATAGTTCTTCAATTATGTACTTTGTCCATCTTATGATTTTGATCTGCAAGGCCACTATCCCATCAATCTAAAATTCTATTTCGTTATTTTCTCACCTCTGAGCTTATCTAGAAACCATATACTTGTATTTTAAAAGTGGGTTTCCATCAAGGAAAACTCATGTAGTCATAATGCCAACCATTATTTATTATTGTAATTAACATATGTAAGTTTACTTTTTCATATTAGATAAATGCAGACATTGTATTGCATTCTTTTAATCTAGGTGTACAATCATACTAACTAATTTATGTTGATTAATAATGAACACATAAAACAAATATAAAACTACTATATTAGCAGTTTATATTGATTAGTGATGAAAAAAAATAAAATGAATATATAATGACTAAATTAGTCGTTTGTAATGATTTTTTTTTAAAGTAAATAAAATGAATATAAATTACTAAATCAATTTTTTATATAATGAATATGAAACTACCAACAAAATATAATAGACTACTATAAACCATCAATTTGTGATGACAAATGATGCATTTATTTTGCATATATACAAATATTAGTAGATAATTTACAATATCTTATAACATGACTCAAACTAGTCATATTTCTTTGATCCTCAATTGGTTTCAAACAATTACTAATATTTTCATATATTTGACTATTAGTAGCTAATTTAGGATATCTTATAACACAACCAAAATTATGCTGATACTTATTTGGTCATTAATTATGATAATTAATGGGTAAATTAATCACCAAATTAATGAGAAAATTAATGACTAAATGTTGGGCCCAGATTAAGGTATGATTCTCACCCTGTAAATACTTCAAAATATGTTATAATTTCAAGGAAATCCCTCTTCATATTAACAATAAATAATAGAAGATCATGAGAACGGGAACAATCGGACTAATGATGAAAAGGATGTTTTTTATAATAAGAAACTGAATTCTCTTATCTCCACATGCAAGAAAGCAGAATGCATGGAAGAATAGGGAATGGAAGCCAACCAACATACGCAAGCATATGAAATCCTAGCAATCCCAGTGGCCGGTAGAAGGCAAACAAACGAATCCAAGTCCAAGGACTCAAACAACATCCACCCGTAGTGGGCTGTCGTTTGAGAAATACTTTCGAAATTTTTGAAATCACCTTTAGAAGGGCAAAGGACGGAGGAGAAGGAGAGTCAGAAATGAGACAGGAAATTCATTCTGTCATAGAAGAATCAGAACAGTCTTTCTAATTGTGTCTTTGTAACATCACTGGATGTAATATATAGCCTTGAACAATCATTTTTTTAATTTTTTATAGTGCTAAGGCTTCTGGTGGTCTGGGGCCAACCTACGGAAGCTCCACGCATGTTTTCATACTCTGTGTAGTTACAGAACCAATGCTTATGAATCTGATGCAGTTGTAATGTATATTTCCGTTTAAGACAAATATAGTTCTATTTCTTCAAGATTGTTAGAAACTGCGTAGGACAAGTGCAATCATGTTTTCCGACTTATGACAATGTTTTGTTATCAATAGATAGTTCCAATTCCTTTGATATCGGTATATTTGAATTATAGATCATTGAATAAGTTGATTTTGGAATTATCTGTCTTTATGAATTGCGTTCTCTTTCTAGCATAACGAAGTGTTCAACCATCAATCAATGTTGATTAATTAAGTCATAAAGATAACTGCATTACAAAATTTCTTAATTACTTGTTATAAAAGTTATTTAATTCGCTTCAGTCATACTACTATTTCATTACTGTCCATCTTAGTCATCTTGTTGTTCCATTACTACATAGCTAGTTATATTTTTGTTCCATTATTGCTGAGTTAGCTAGATTTTTGATCTAATTTGATTCCATTCCTGATTAGCTTAGATAGGTTTTTTTTCTATTGAATTCCATCGTTGTTCAGTTTAATGTCTGCTTGGTTTATTTAGATTGTTGTTCGGTTCAGTTAAGCTGTTGTTTCATTCTATTAGAGAAACACAAATTCTTGCTTCTCAATCCTAGGTTATAAACACATCCAAGTTTAGGAAGTTAGTAAATTCTCCCTCATAATTAACAAGGATAATTTGTAGGCAAACCAACTCCCATATATTGTGCCGACACTCTTGGAATGAAAATACTTGCCCCTCATTGATAATTAAATGAGGAAGCACTAGAGTTGTCAATAAAAAGTCACCTCTTTCAAAACCAACATTTTCGCGCCATTTCTGGGGAGAGTGTTAAGAGTCATCTCCCTTATTTCATATTTTCTCCTTTGCTGTGAAGAATTGGGTATTGAAAACGAGAGGTAAGAACCTGCGTACCGGCAAGCAACATGCTTGCCTTTTATCCCGCTCACCAGCAAGTTGTACAAATAACTGTAGGATAGGTGCTCTTGTTTTATGCCTAAGAAAAAGAAGATAGAAGTAATCTGAAATCATTCGCAACCATCCTCACAACCCAAAGAGCCAATGATCCTTAGGAGATCAAAATATATATAGATGAAATAATTAGGAAAGCTAAATCTTAGGCATCTATAGGACCCATAAATATTTCCATTCAAAGTCCTAATGCACTCCCTTAGGGAGCAGCCTCATCATCTGTAGCCTACACAGAGATTCACTGCGAGACAGAGTGGTTTGAGCAAAGCCTACAAACTATCATTCATAGAGACAGTAGCCCTTCAAAATAGGGAGGCTCTTGCAACCTACAAGAGGGAGGGCGAGAAACTAGTGGAGGAATTGACATAGAGATATCAAAACCTAAGTCCCCTAAAGAAGTGATCGAAATAGAAGTTCTTAGAATCCTAGGTTAGGGAAGTGTTGTAAAACCCCCAGCACATTCACCTCCCAAGCCTATTAAAATCTCTCCTCCAGACCAAGAAGTTCCCGAAGATTTCTGGCACCTCTTTGATCAGATGGAAAATAATCAAAATCAGAATAAGAGGCAGACATCAACATTACAGTACCCCATTGTCGATCATGTTGCCAATGCCCCCATGAAATCCATTCCCTTGCACAACCTCCCCACCTTTCATGGGTTAACCACAAAATATCCTGATGCATTCCTATTTGAATTTGATGTCTTATGCAGAGGATATGACTACACCACCGATCGCCATAAACTAAAATTATTTCCCTTTACCTTAAAAGGGACTGCACTCCGCTAGTTCACGGGATTAGGAGGGGGAACTATAAACAACTCGAACTAGATGAAGAATACCTTTCTTACTGAATACCAAGATTATTGTCGAACTCGAGATCTAAAATATGAAATCTTTAACATGTCTACAAAATACAATGAAACATTAGAGGAATATGTACAAATATTTCAATACAATTTACAAATATCCCCATATACCACGTTATCCAAGGAAATTTTAAAAGCCACGATGCTTAAAGAAATGAAGGAAGACTAGGTTGAAATGCTTAACATAATGGGGAAGGGAGATATTTATGAAGAAAAATATGACGAGATTATCTCCTTATGTATTAGATGCTCCCAGGGTAGCTCACACAATAGACCTATTGGGCATGATTCTATGAAGAAGGACCTTAAGCAGACCAATGGCAATGCAACTAGAGTATAATTTGGAAATCTGTTAGAAAATTTCAAAACTGACATTCTGCGTACTTTGAAAATGCAACTTGATGTTTTATAAGTTAAGAAAAAACAAGCTATAGCCAAACAAAACCTCGCCATATTTTGCCCAAGATGTTGGAATAAGCACAACAAGAGGGAGTGTCATTTAGACATGGTCCACACTTGCGCTATCTGCACTAAGGATCATGCTACATACCAGTGTCCCTCACTTCCTGGGCTTAAATCCATCTACAAGGAAGAAGAAGTAGAAACAGAGCCAGTCTATTTAATGAATCATTGTTGGCAATGGGAAGCATGACCTGGCATACCACAAGACCTACCTCAATACTTCCCGTTGCTGTAGTTCAGCCAGCAAAACCCTGTAACAACTCAAAACCCCTTCCCAACTTGGCCAAACCAAGTGTTTCCTATGCCACCTTGGCCTACGCAGCCTCCATCAGGAAGTAATTGGAAAAAATTCCCTAGTTCTCCCCCTTATTGGTAGAATGTCCCATATCAAAACCAATGTCCAAACCCTCCTACTCAAAACACCAATTGGAACTGGAAGCGACCTACGGGGATGGGAAATATACCGATAGGATCATGAACCCAACAATTTCCAACTCCTTACCTTGTTTAGCATAACCAGCAGCCTACCGTACGCCCTCAATTACCAGCCCAAACCAATCCTAACCCTAATAATAGACCATTTCAATTAATTCAGATCATAGAGGATCCAAAACCTAATGAAAAATAGAAGTAGTGCAACGAATTAAGGTTAAGATTAGGACATACCATATTACCTATAGAGGCCACAACTCCACCTTAGTCCCAAGTTGAAACATCCACAGAACCCAGCTCAATGAATGTAACAGAAACAGGTAAATACAAGGAAACAATTGACCAAAAAAAACCTGAAGAACTTAGAGTGACTCTACCTCCATTCCCTGAGAGATTAAACCTACCTATACCTATAATCAACCCAAATTTTGATATCCTGGGGGAGTTAATAAACCTTTGTATTAAAATTCCTCTTCTCCAAGCCATCTAAGACATTCCCATCTATGCAAAGACAATCAAGGAATTACGTGGAAAAAAACAAATTAAGAAAACAATGGCTGCACCTACCGTTCATGTAGTAGGAAAAATATCTGACTTGTTGTTAGGTAGGGAATCACCTGTAAAATATGAAGACCCAAGAAACCCCATTGTAACCATGAAAATTTCTGGACACTCATTTCCAAACACATTGGTTGACCTAGGGGAAGCCATTAACATTCTAACTACGAGAGCTTGGGAAAAACTGGGCATACCAATTTTAGAACCCACAACCACACTTCTAGAATTACATGACAGATTTGTTATCGGACCGAAAGGTATAGTGCAAGAAATTATAGTATCTGTGGACTCATGGGAATACCTAGCTAATTTTTTAGTCATTAATAATAAAAAAAGGATGGAAAGGCACCCATTGATTCTTGGGCGGCCTTGGCTGGCCATATCAGATGCTTACATAGGCTATCGAGCAGGTAACATGATTATCAGTAGAGGCAACTCTGTAAAAAATATAATTATTTATCCCCCTGCCAAACCAAGTCTACGCATGATAAAAATTCACAGACACCTAGATATATATTGGGAACAAAACATCCATCCACCTCTGACACTACCAGAAGCCCTCGAATTCAAGGATCAAATTGAAGATGATGTGATTAATAACATTATGAATCAGCCACCCAAACCTGAAAATTTGAAGTGCAAAATGATGAAAACAGTCCTCGAACAGGAAGTTCAAGAGGACCTTATGGCAGACTTTGAGACTCAACATTACTCCGCAACCACTGTTCATAACAGTATACCTATTGATATTGAACCGGGGAAGGTTTTCAATACTAACAGTAGCTTGGATGAAAACCAAAAGAAAAAACTCATAAAATTCCTCCAGAAGCACCAAGGCGCATTTGCATGGGATTACCAAGAAATGAAGGGCTTGGACCCACAACTGAGCACGCACCACATCTATAATGATAGGGAAACACACCCCATTACACAACCCCAATGAAGACTAAAATCGCATTTGAAATAGATTGTAAAAAAAGAGTTGCAAAAACTGTTGGATGTAAATTTCATTTATCCCATCTCTGACAGCAAATGGGTCTCCACTTTGGTGGTCATCCTTAAAAAAATGGGAAGTGGAGAATCTACGTAGATTAAAGAGAATTAAATAAAGCAACTCAGAAAGATAATTTCCCCCTTCCCTTCATTGACCAAGTCCTTGACACATTAGCTAGAAAATAGTTCTTCTCTTTCCTTGATGGATTCAGTGGATACAATCAGATCCAAATAGCCCCCGAAGACCAAGATAAGACAATCTTTACCTGCTCATGGGGCACTTTCCCTTATAGAGTTTTACTTTTTGGATTATGTAATTCCCCAGCCACATTTCAAAGAGCCATAATTAGCATTTTTCTGACTTAATAAATAAGGACTTGAAATTTATATGGATGATTTTACACCCTATGGGGAAGACTTTGATCAAGCACTTTAAACATTAGAAAAGGTGTTAGAATGATGTATTTCTACTAGAATATGTCCAAGCAATGAAAAATACCACATGATGATGACTAAGGGGGTAATCCTAGGTCACTATATTTCTGCAGTTGGAATATAGGTGGACCCGGCTAAAATAGAAGTAATCCTTCTGTTGGCCACACTTTGTACACAAACAGAGGTACGCAGTTTCCTAGGATATGCAGGATATTATCGCAAATTTATAAAAAATAATTCACAGATAGCTGCACCTCTGTATGCTTTAACTAGGAATGTTGAATTCTAGTGGACTGAAAAATGTGACACCGCTTTTACAGACTTAAAGAAGCTGGTCTCAACAGCACCAATCTTGTGAGGTCCTAACTAGAAACTGCCCTTTCAAATATCTTATGATGCATCTGATACAACAATAGGAGTAGTCCTTGGCCAAGAAGAAGACCGAAAGCCTTATGCTATTTATTATATCAGCAAAAACCTTACTCCTGCCAAATTAAATTATACAGTAACCGAGAAAGAATTCTTGGCTGTAATTTATGCTATCAATAAATTCAAGCACTACATAACCGAATATCAAGTGTTCCTGTACACTGACCACTCTGCTATTAGATATTTAGCTAATAAACTAATTACGAATGGAAGAATAAATCTTTGGCTACTGTTATTGTAGGAATTCAATATAACAATCAAAGACCGTCCAGGGAAGGAAAACGTGGTCGCAGACTTCCTATCTAGAGTCCCCAAGATAGACGACACACTAACATTTGACGATCAATTCCCTGACAAACAAATGTTTGTTGTAGCAGTCAAAACACCATGGTATGCAGATGTGAAAAATTATCTAACAGTGGAGAAACTACCCAGAAATTAAAGGCAAGAGAATGAAAATTAATTGTACAATGTAGCACAAGGTTCTCTTGGATTGGAGGATACCTATTCCATACAGGGGAAGATATGAACATATGCAGATGCATAAGGGAAGACGAAATATATGACATATTACGGGGCTGTCACGATGAACCCTGTGGTGGCCACTTCGCAGAATGATAGACGAGGCATAAAGTGTTGCAATTAGGCTATTACTGGCCTACGATTTGCAAATATGCAAAGAAGTATGTCCAGACCTGCAATAGTTACCAAAGAATGGGCCGCCTAGGCCAAGCTAATGAAATGTCACTGCAACCACAATTGGTGGTGGAACCATTTGAACGATGGGTGTTGGACTTCGTTAGGCCATTCAACCCACCATCAAACGAGAAAGCCCACATATTGGTTGCCATGGATTATGTCACCAAATGGGTGGAAGAAGTGGCGTTGTCAAGAGCTACGGAAGAATGAGTAATTAAGTTTCTCTTTGAACTATTCATACGATACGCCCTACCAAGGGAAGTGATAACTGATGGAGGGGCACAATTCATAGGCAATAAGATCATATATACCTTAAGAAATCACCATTTCATTCACAGAATTATGTCTCCTTACCACCCGTAGGAAAATGGACAAGTCAAAAGCAATAACAAAGTCCTGGAGGCAATCCTTACTAAGACAGTATCAGAACACCGTCGGGACTAGGCCACTAGACTACCAAAAGCCTTATGGGCTTATCGAACAACTTGGTGAAATACCACTGGATATTCACCATATTAGCTAGTATTTGGGAGAGAACCTATCTTCCCTATTGAGTTCGAAATTAAAACACTGAGAACAACCCAGGAAGTGGGATTGGACTTAACAGATGCTCAAGCTAAAAGAATCCAGTAAATAAATGAATTGGATGAAATTCGACTGCTTGCCCTGCAACACACAATGATCATTCAACAAAAACAAACCAAGTGGCATGAAAACCTAATAAAGAGGAAGGTATTTAAAAAAGGAGAGTGGGAACCCCTCTATGATTCTAGATTCCAAGACTTTCTCAGAAAACTGCAAACAAAGTGGCTCAGTCCATATGAGATTCAAGAAGTACATAGCAATGGTACCCTCACCTTGATCACTATATATGGGACTGGCTCAACATTTTGAGTTAACAGGCATAGAGTATGCCTGTATCACAAACCTCTGACAAAAGAATCTTGCTGTCAATAGTCACGAAACAATCCCGCCATCCAAGTTGTTGTGCAAGGGGGTGAAAACCCAACAAACTCAAGTACATGAGGGGTTTGATAGCATCACTTGTAAATAATGTAAATAATTGTTTTTCTTGTTCTACATTCCTCCCATTTGCAATCCATTTTCACTGTAAGATTGTGTTTTTTTTATTGCTGTGTCTTTTTCATTTTTTCTATTCAATTCGCAGACAGCTACTGTTCAATATTTGAATAGCTGCAGTTCGATTAAATTAAACAACCATCTGCAGTGTTCTTACTTTGCTGATCAATTTATGAACAACTGTTGTTTAGTTTCTAAACAACAGTTGTTCAGCCGAGATAAATAGATGTTTGTTGTGTTTTTCTATTTTTTCTATTCAATTCGACAACAACTAGTGTTCAATATTTGAAAGGCTGTTGTTCAACCAAATTGAACAGCTTTTTGACTGTGTTTTTTTAATTTTGTTGTTCAATTCGAGAACGGATACTGTTCAATTTTTGAACAGCCATGGTTCGACTGAATTGAACAACTCTTTGCTGTGTTTTTAATTTTGTTGTTCAATTCTAGAATAGCTACTGTTCAATTTTTGAAGGGTCGTGATTCGACCGAATTGAAGAGCTTTTCAGTTTGTTTTTAATTATGTTGTTCAATTCGAGAACAAATTCTATTCAATTTTCGAATGGTCGTGATTCAACCGAATTGAACATATTTTCGTTGTGTTTTTATTTTCTGTTCAATTCTTGGACAGTTGTTGTTCAATTTTTGAATGGCCGCGGTTCAACCAAATTGAACAATTTTTTTCTATGTTTTTAATTTTGTTGTTCAATTCGTTGATAGCTACTGTTCAATTTTTGAATGGTCGTCGTTCAAACAAATTGCACAGCTTTTTTGCCGCGCTTTTAAATCTGCTGTTCAAATCCTGAATAGCTATTGTTAATTTCTTGGACAGATATCGTTCGGACGAACTAAACAGCTGTGCACCACTGCGTCTTTACTTTTGCTGTTCAATTCTAGAAAAGTTGTTGTTCCATATTCGAATGGCTGCTGTTCATTCGAATTAAAAAAGCAGTTTTGAGGATTTTTTAATGCCAAACAATATTTTAATAGCTTATATCTGACGAACTTAAATAACCATTCTTTTTATAATTTAGTAACTTTGAGTAGGGAATGGCAGTTTGGACAGAGAGGTAAAATGGTAAAATTACAAATATGATTCCCCTTGGCACTATAATTCTTAAACAGGAAGCTAGCATTATGCACACATGAGATAAAAGGCTAAGTCACCCATAGTTCAAATATGGTATCAAACAATTCAGGACCTCATGACGATATGTCTTTTTGCACTATTCGAGTAATATTTCCCTACAACATGACGAAATGGAACAAGGGGTATTAATGCTATTATTTTATCTACTTCTTTCGCCATCCCTCACTCTTATGGAGTCAATGAGCCTCCCTTAGAAATCAATGTGTATTCATGTAAATATTTAAGAGGATAGGCGGTCTCATCATGAGCCAGCCTACCGTGTTCATAAGAATTTAACAAGTGACATGCCTATTATGGCTACCACACTAGGGTAATGACCTTCTCATCTACTATAAGTATAGGAGGTCTCATCATGAGCTAGCCTGATCACTCTATTACAATTCTAATGAATGACATTGTGACTATCTGGCTACCACACTAGCACAGTGACCTCCTTATAGATCAAAATGTTACAATCCAAAAGGAAATACTACATTTACATACAAATCTTAAGAGAGGATAGGGGGTCTCATCACGAGGAAGCCTACCATGTTCATAAGGGTGTAGCAATTGACATGCCCATTATGGCAACCACACCAGGGTAATGACCTTCTTAGTAACTTGAAGGACAGGAGGTCTCATCATGAGCCAGCCTGATCACTTTGCTACAACTCTAGTGAGTGGCACCATGGTTACCAGGCCACCATACCAGCATGGTGATCTCTCCATAAAATTGGAAAAACAACTATTCCTACCTAAGGATCATGGCTCATTTTTTTGGGTTAAATAGAAACTGTGTCGAGGTTATGAACGCCTGCTGAAAGCAGTGGCTCTGCTTATGGTATGAAACAATTCTCCTTTAATAACCAATTGCTGTTATATACACCTTATCTTCCATTTTTTTTTCTTTCTCAACAACAAAGATATTACTTGAATTAGTAATAATCATGACTTACCATAAGAATAATTAAGAGAGATCTGTTTACATATTTTCAAATTTGGAATGACAATGACAATCATTACTTAACTCTGTCTTGCTTTCGTCATAAATTTTTAGTCATGCAAAGACATCATATCGCAATAATGGCAATGCTATTTTCTCTGGCTTCCTAGTCATTTCCACACAAGATGCAATTATGAAAACTTCTAAATCTGACCTTTTTTCCGCATATGTAGTAATTACTCAACCGTAGATCCTTCACATGCAGACTTACCAAATTCTGATATTCCCATATCTGCATTCATAACCTGCCAAATCTCTCCTATACTTGAGGGCATGGGTGCCCTTTCTTCAAGAGAGGGGGCGTAATTAGCCTTAATTCAGAAAGCATGTGAAATCCCTGCACAAATCTCGTCAAACGCATCGATAAACACAAAAATTAAGACATGAATATTATTGACGTAGAGCTGAAGTCTCTCTTCTACTTGAATACAACACCCAGTCGAAATAATAGAGCCAAGAAGAAAAATAATCAGAGGAAAAGAGCATATCAGTTATGGGAGGAAATACCCTTCAAAGCGAACCTGCAAACTTTTTTATTTCAGAGGTGGTGAGTGCCATCCTCTAGCGAGCTAGATGGCTGACATATCTACACAAATTAAAAGGATCCAACATGAGAATTGGAATCGAATTCCTATAAAATCTGTAGGAAGGGAAAACCAGAGTTAACAGCCGAATTATACCACTTACAGATGGAATTATAGCGGAAGTTTCTGGAATACTAGTGCAAGGGGATAGATGGGCAGAAAAGAATCTCCTCCTGAGATAAGCAGTAGCAGTATACCAGGACCTCGATGAACCATTGGAATGAAAAACTAGAGGGATTAACCCTACTTCTTTACACTAGCCATAGCAGGAGCTGTCAGCATTCATCCAGAAGTTTATTATATGCAAAGGATGTGAGGATGTGGTAAAACATCAATAGCTCAAACTTTTAGCTGCACTTAAAAAAAAAAATTTAATTAATCTACCTGCATTTTTAAATTCCATATTGCATGATACTGTTGTTCGATTGAGGAATGCCAAGAAGAACCAAGCAATCGTTATTAAACAGGGCTTAATAAAATTAATCATCATTCATGAGCTAGATAGGCAGTAGATAGCATGGAATAATTTCAAAAACCAAGAGTCATAGGAACCAGAATTAAACCCCGAGGGAACCAAAATTAAGCCCCCTAGGGTGAATCCTCCAAGAAGAAAAAGAACTTGAACCTCAACATTAGAGCCAAAAAGGAAAAAATGGCCCAGAACACCCCAGGGAACATCGAAACCCATGGAGGAAGCAGAACCATCCCATCCACCCTTACAATAATTCGAGGAGTAAATGGCCCGAGTCCTAGGGCAAATAAGGAAAAATTATGAATTAAGAAACTCATTGGAAGTAGGGGAAGAAGAGGAACTTGCTTATAAAACCGCCACCCCCAGCAGCTCTGGTCACACTAACGTCCTACCTGACCAAGAGGAACCACAACATGATGAGGTTTTGTCTCCTATTAATAACTACGAAGTGTATAGTGATGGACAGGTAGAGGAGAGATTGGAATCAGAAGATTATTCAGGTGACACTGTCCTTGTGTAGCAGAGCACACACACAAAGATAGCCCCTTTATTAGCGGGAGGTAGCATTGCTCCTTCTAGTCAAGACCCTCACATTGAGGTCAATTCTGAAGATGTAATCAGAAAAACCATTCTAAACACTATCCCTAAAAATAAAATTCCTCTACCCTATCACCTGCTGAAATGAGAACAGGTGAAGGTTCAGATGAGAGGTTAAGTGAGAAACTAAGAAGGACCTACAAGAGATTGGAAAAATTTGTGAAATACCTAAGGAAGCAACTAAAAAAAGAAAGAAGGGCCAGGAAGCCAAGGAAAAAAACCTCTATTGCAGAAACTCAAACAGAACCAGTAAATACTGTCGAAAGTGAAATGCAAACTGACTTAGTCAGCAACATGGAAATTGGAACACAAACCAATTTGATAACCACTATTGAAATTGAAGTACAAACCAACCTGGTAGACACCACCAAGGCTGAAGTGTAGACATAATTGGAGAAAATCATCGAAACCTCCACCCAAACTGAGCAGAAGGTTATAGAAGAAAAGGGGACCCAAACAAAGGAAGTCCCTGCCTATTCCCATTTAGTAGAGATAGCTGCTAACGAGAGATTACGAAATTAAATAGTGCAAGTGCGGCATGAACTGACACAGTGAAGAAAGGAGAGGGTGCCATTACAAGAATATCAGGCACTGCAAAATAAGTTCACCGACCTCTCTGTCGTAGAATATGATACATTCGCCTAGCTTAGAGGAGAGAAGGAAAATGTTAAAGTGGTACAATAATAGGTAGAGCAAGCTAAGAAGAAAATATCTACAATTTTCTCTCTTTATGATGATGCTCTATCATGCAGAGCTCCAACAACCAACTATGCCTTGTTCCTAATAGAATGACATCTATTCTTGAAAGTTAAAGTTGTTAGGGCAGGGAAACCCACTACCTTCAAGACCATAGAGGAATTTGTGCAATGTTGTAACGATCAAGATGAGCAGGTCCAGCGCCTCTTGTGTGAGATTTACATGCATAACTTATTTTTAGATGAAGACAGAGACAACAACCCTAGCCCCTTCATAGGGGATGTATAACTGCAAGCCTTCCTTTCACTTGCTAAAAACTAGATCAGGTGGGCCAAAGCCTACGGCATCTTCCAGAAAAGAGAGCATAGTCTAGATTTATGGGTCATAGGGGAGCTTACGAAACCCTTGCAACTGATCATCCAGCATAAAAACTTCATGAGAAGGCCAAGTGTGAAGACTAGTTTGGGAACCATTCATAAATATATCATCGAAAATGCACGAGAATACTTTGAAGACATTCGGGAAGTGGTCTTAGCAGCAGCCAAGAAAAGGTGGATGGCGTCTACAAATAATGTGAAGAACAGGGAACCATTCAATTACAGGAATTTCAAAGCTCCTGCCTCCAGATTCCTTTCGTACAACAACCTAGTCTATAGCATGAGGCCTGCTTGGTTAGGATGCAGATACAAAAACCCTCTCCTATGGCATCATCCCGAGGATTATAATCATAATTATGAATTACAAAAGGGAGCCATAGGCACTGCCTTTGCATTCATAAATGGAAAACAAGGCTTCAGAACACACAATGAAAATGCCTACCCTACCTACTCCTTAACACAGCTACATCGCAATCATTTTTTTACATGAGGACATGCAACTAGGTAAGCAGGGGAGTATGTTGGGCCCAAATTAAGGTATGATTCTCACCTTGTAAATACTTCAAAATATGTTATAATTTTTGGGAAATCACTCTTCATATTAAAAATAAGGAATATAAGGTCATGAGAATGGGAACAATCGTACTAATGATGAAAAGGATGTTTTTTATAATAATAAACTGACTTCTCTTATCTCCACATGCAGGAAAGAAGAATTCCTGGACCAATAGGGAATGGAAGCCAACCAACGGACACGAGCATACGAAATCCTAGCAATTCCAATGACCAGTAGAAGGCAAACAAATGAATATGAGTCTAAGATCTCAAAAGACAACCATGCGTAGCGGGCTGTCATTTGAGAAACACTTTCAAATTTTTTGAAATCACCTTTAAAAGGGCAAAGGAAGGAGGAGAAGGGGAATCAGAAACAAGAAAGGAAATTCGTTCTGTAATAGACAAATCAGAATAGTCTCTCTAATTATGTCTCTGTAACATCACTAGATGTAATATAGAGCCTTGAACAATCATTTTTTGAAGTTTTTACAGTGCTAAGGCTTTTGGTGGTCTAGGCCCAACCTCTAGAAGCTCCACGCATGTTTTCATACTCTGTGTAGTTACAGAACCGATGCTTATGAATCTGATGCAGTTGTAACATATATTTCTGTTTAATACAAATACAAATCTCTTTCTTCAGGATTGTTAGAAACTACGTAGGAAAAGTGAAATCATGTTTTTTGACTTACGGAAATGTTTTGTTATTAATAGATAGTTCAAGTTCCTCTCATATCAGTTCATTTGAATTGTAGATCATAGAATAATCTGATTTTGGCATTATCTGTCTTTATGAATTGCGTTCTCTTTCTAGCATAACAAAGTTTTAAACCATCGATCAATGTTGATTAATTAAGCCATAAAGAGAACTCCATTGCAAAATTTCTTATTTACTTTCTATACAAGTTATTTAATTCGCTTCAGTCATACTTCTATTTCATTACTGTCCAGCTTAGTTACCTTGTTGTTCCATTACTGCATAGCTAGTTATACTGCTGTTCCATTATTGTTGAGTTAGCTAGACTGTTGATTTAATTCGATTCCATTATTGATTAGCTTAGTTAGGTTTCTGTTCCATTCAATTCCATTGTTGTTCAATTCAATGTTTGCTTGGTTTATTTATATTTTTGTTTGGTTCAGTTAAGCTGTTGTTTTATTCCATTAGAGAAACACAAATTCCTGTTGCTCAATCCTAGGTTAGAAACGCATCCAAGTTCAGGAAGTTAGTAGATTCTCCGTCATAATTGACAAGGAGCATATGTAGGAAAACTGAGTCGCATATATTGTGCTGACACTCTTGGAATAAAAGACTTACCCCTTGTTGATAATTAAATGAGGAAGAACTAGAGTTGTCAATAAAAAGTCACAACTTTCAGAACCAACACTAAATATACTACTAGATGAGAAAATTGAGACAAATTATTAATGGCTATGATAAATACGACTAAAAATTGGTCACCTTATAAGATACTATAAATTAGTCACTATTTTTGACTGACTGAAAAATGATCATTTATATGCAAAATTTAGCCTTTTTTAGTAACTAATTATCCATTTTGTACTAGTGTTCATATATTTGAGGGTGAGTCTTTGGATGATTTCCTTATTATATTTATGTTAATTTGTTTACAATTTCAATATAAAGCTTTACCTCCATAATTTCAGTTAATAGGATGGTTTAAGCATTTAGTTTCTATTCGTTATATTTCTAATCATTCTGAGGAAACCAAAACACATGCAATTTTTAGGCACATTCAATAGTGTTGAAGAATCAATTGCTCAAATAAGCAATGTTGATCCACTTTAAATAAAAAATGAAGAAATCACTAATTATCCCTAAAAGGTAACTATAAGGTCATCCAACATAAACAATGTTGATCCCAAGGATGATTTAAATCATGTTATTATTGTTAAATCAACTCATCAAAATCAAAATGAAACTACTCTTCATAATGAAGAATAAAAACAACAATGCAAATTCAAAATTCCAACAATGTATAATTTTCCACAAATACTTCTGAATTTTCTCATACTAAAATTCATGGTTATCCACAAAGTTTGGAACAACCAAGAATTAATATTCAAGAAAGTATGGTAAGCAAAAAAATGATCGTGAATCTAAAATTTTCATTGTGGAAAAGGAAAATTAACAATCTACAGAGAGAGAAATTTTCAGGTTCGTTTCATTAAACATAATTTTTTCATTTATCCTAATCTTTTTCTAATATTAATTCATTTTCTTCTGATCTAATAATTTTCTTTGCACAAAATTTGTTACAAAAAAAAGGGTCTTCTGAATATACAAATTATGAATTACCAATTAGTGGTGATCATGATAAAGAGTCATTTAATGATCATTCTTTCAATAATGATGAAAATTTACTGAATCATCCTTCTTGTTTTCTTGTGTATCATGAAAGGGAGGGTAATATCAATGAAAATTGTCAAGTTATTTATGGTGATGATTCTAATTTTGATAATTTTGATATATCCGATCAATTGCTAATTTGTCTTATTCTCGATACTGAAAATAAATCCATGTTCCATGTTTAGGGATTTTTTTTATTGATACCACTACAAATAATACTCCTCTTGGATTACAAAAACAGTATGGTGATTTCTTTTTCTTTTGAAGAAAAATCCATTTGAATTCTAGATCCCAACAATCTTCAAGTTCTGATTCTTGATCATAGTCTTGAACCTCTTTTACATCCACAAGTAGATTCTAGAAATAGTTTTTATTGTGATACCTTGGCTAACACTTGTAAGGATGACAATTTTTCAAACAAGTCATAATTGTGTTGTAACATTAGTTGTAGCAATATTGTGAATAATGATGTAATTTTCTTTTTGTGCTTAATTTATTATTGTTATTTTTATATTTCTATAATTATTTTATTTTTCAATATTTGGATATTATATGTTGGCATATTAAACGATTGAGAGTTGAACACTCACCAAGTGCATTAATCGATCAATTTGAAAATAAAATTCAAGGCATTAGTCATGAGAAAGACGAACTTTTAATACCTCAATCTTATTTTATTTTCATCTCATATTAGACCATTATTTCTTCTCAAATGAATTTTCATCCTTTATTTCATGATCCATTTCAAATTTTCTAGAAAAATTCAATTGAAGAGAAGATTTCTAATATTTTACCTCATGTACATAAAACTAACATTTTTCCACAAGTTCCAACATTTAATGATACATCATTAAAGTTTCCCTTGTTATCCTCTCTTTCCTTGAATTCACTTAAACCATTAATTGAGATTCATCCATAATTTTATGATCCCATATAGTTTTTGTTCGATGGAATTTTTGAAGAGAGATTTATTGTAAATAATCCTCTTTTTGTAAATATGTTAATAATAGGTGTACATTATTTGAATTTAGGCTTATGTGATCCATAGTAATTTTCCAAAATTCTTTTGGTAATAATAACATGAAATAAAACATTTTCAACGTGTTTCGAACCAACCAGTGTGGTTCATCTTTAGGACGAGATGAGAGATTAGATCCAAACATTGAGCTTAAATACATGTAAAGAGAGCCAAACTAGTCATTGGAATAACAACTAGTTTTGACTACCGAGGGAAAAATTAAATTAATTTAATAATAAAAGTATTATTTTTATTCGATTTTCAATTTTAAATTTCTGTTATGTTAAATTATCTATAATTTTTAATAAATTAAATTTCCTATATAATTTTATATTATTTTAATTATTTAAATTTATAATTTTGGGGATTTTGTTATGATAATTTTAGATTAAAAATATGTTTTTATGTAAATGAAAGGTCAAAAAGAAAGAATAAAGAAAAATTATTTAAATAATATATTATAATAATGGTCCATATATAAACTCATTAAGATTCTAAAAGTATGAAGAACAAAAATAAAGAACAGTAATGAAAGAAGGAAGGGGCATAAAATTAACAACAACTAGGAATATAGGGTAGGTATCGAATGCCTGTTGATATTCCAGTTGTCATCTCTATTGAGTTGACGGGAATTTTTTCAATCTCTAAGGCCTCCCTTAACTTACGGTGATGAAAATTGTCAATCCTAGAAATAACCTTAGCTTCTTCTATGTAGTTATGATGGTTAGTCTTCTCTACATCCTGAACTAAGGAAGAGGAGTGAGATATTCCATGCTTAATGTTAGCAACATGCTCACAAATCCTTTGATTTATTGACCGACCAGTGTCACCAATGTATCGTGTCCCAGAAGAGCATGGAATGATGTAGACACCATTCCGATCCCCAGGGTTGAGCATATATTTATCCAGTTTGAAAGAGATGTGAATAGTGTTAAGGAGTTAAGGTGATCCTATTAATGGCTGCCTGAATGAAAGGAAGGTGCACAACGTAAAACCATTTTCTAGGCTCTTTTTTATTTTTATTTTTAGGACCTTTTTCTTCTTTAAGGAAAGCTCTAAGGCCCTTATACCTAGTATAACCATTCTTACAAAATACATTCATGAGGTGGATATTTTCTTCTTCGAGGTGGGAGTCATCAGAGATTGTGACGACCCTATTGGCTAAGGTGTTGAGGATGCCTAATTTCTGAGCCAGGAAATGATGTGAAATAGCATTAAGATATTGTTCAATATGATTTTTCTTCCAAAAAAATTGATGGGAAAAAGAGCTCACTTCCTTTCTTGAAATAAGAACATCAAGAAAATTAAGGTTACCATTAACGTCATATTCGATTGTGAATTTAATGGAGCAATATTGATTATTAAGATGAAGGAAAAATAGATCTATCTTTTCCTTTCCATAAGGTCGGCTGACGCAGGTTTCATCTATAAAAATTTTCCATAGCTTTGGTTCAAACAAATATGAGGAAAGGGCCTTAAATTCAACTTCCTCCTTAAAATGATAAGCTACTACTGGGGATAGGGGGGAACCCATGGCTACACCATAGGTGTCCTCATAGAATTCACCTTAAAAACTAAAGAAAGTGGAGGTGAGGCAAATTCTGACTAAATGGTCCATATATAGATGAGTAATGCGATATATGAAATCAATGGCCTCATTAATGGGGATATTGGTGTATAAAGAAACAACATCAATACTAACAATTTTATCATCTAGATCCACTTTTATGCCCTTTAACTCTTTACCAAAAGAGGGTGAATCCTTGGCATAGGATCCGGTATGACCTATGAGAGACTAATGATTATTGGCTAAATATTTTGTGAGAAGATAAGTCAGACCGCCTATGGTATTAAGAATGGGATGAAGAGGGGCTCCATCCGTGTGTATCTTAGGAAGACCATAGATCCCAAGTGTAAAAGGGTTATTTTAGATAAGCTTCTTACTCTCGAAGCTCATTGAGATCCTAGATTTAATAATTTATTTATAATTATATTAGGCTAAAATTTTATTTTATTAATTTAGTTATATTCAAATAAATTCTTCCAAGAAATCACATCATAAACCATAGAGTTGATGCATTTTCAACTACCAAGTGTAGTTCATAATCAGGACAATGATGATTGGTTGATCATTTCCATCCATAAATAATGCAGAGAAGGAGATGGTTAAAACCAAAATTACTAAAAAAATAATAATAAAAGAACGAAGGAAACTCGATGGCCTCGTATCTGAGCAAGTTGCCAAGATCCCGCGTTGTTAACCAATGATTTAATGGATTTTCTCTCAATTTGGGTGGTGGGCACATCATTCAGAAAGAGAAAAATGATTCTGATAATAAGGTGAATGATTTTCTATTAGACATAGAGGTAATTTATATGTTTTCATCAAATTTCCAGGAGTCGGATTTCCAAGTGTCTTGTTAAGTGGGAGGTGGTGTATTTTCATGTGATGTAGGTTTGAATTATTCTCCGTTATGTTCTTGCATTGACTAATTCCCTCCCTTTAACCTTTCCTCCTCTTATAAACCCCTTTCAAACAAATTTTCATGCTCTTGATGCAGGATTATGGTTAATGAATCCTAGTCCCCTTCTTCATGCCTCGATGCCTTCTCTACTTCAAGCCCCTCTTCAGTGTGAAGCACTTCTTCTGTTCCTGATTCCTCTTCTACTTCTAGCCCCTCTCCTCTACCTGATCCCTCTTCCACATCAAAAACTTCTAAACCCAATTCAAAGTCTTTCGTATCAGTGGTTTTGACCCCCCATTAGGTCAACCCTTGCCCAACCAAAATTTTGAATAAAGAAAATGCTCATAGGAATAAATAAGATTCTCTTTTATGTTTAAGATTTTATAATAATAATAATAATAATAATAATATTATTATCATTATTATTATTATTATTATTATTTATAATAATAATAGTAATAATAGTATGTTTTGTAATAATAATAATAATCATCATCTTTCTTCTTTTAATTGTAATAAATATATTAATCTATCTAGGTTTTCTTTTCACGCTTCAGTCTTTTCCATTCTAGAAAAAGGTCTCAATTTCACCCTTGCTCTGATGAAGATCCCTATTGAAGATATTATTTGTAGCATTAAATAATATCCCAACACTTAGGACACCTAGTCCTAAGTGTTGGGTGAGGATATTCAATATTGTATATTAAATAATATTAGGAAATAAGGAAGGCCAAGAGTTATTGGGAGATGAATCCCAGTAGCCTCACCTCCATGTATAAATACATGCACATTCTTCATCTAGTACACATTCTGATTTGCGAAGTTACCTCCTGGTTTGAGATGGTATTAGAGCTAGTCCCACTATTGGCATTTTTTCCTGTGGTGTAACTCCCTCATTCCTACTAACAATGTTTTTCTCAGTTATTTTTTATGTATATTTTTTGTTGCGCCATTAGATTGCTACCATTTTGAGTTTATATACTGTAATTCTGCATTTTTTTTTAAATTATCTCTGCAATTTTCATAATTCTGAATTTGTTTTGTAGCTTCTGAAGAATCTGCAATTCTGCAACTTCTGCAATTTTTGCAGTTCCTGCAATTCAGCAGCTACAAACTCTGCATTTGCAATTCCTAATTTTTTTGGCCTCTCAGCCTCCGCTCTGAAATTTTCTACACACTCCCCCATACCCCCCCACTACTATCTTCCCCACCCCCTCGTTGTTCCCTCTCCAGGCCTCATGGCCCTCCCCTCATCCTCCCTACACAATATCACACCGTACAGCTACCCATACCTCGCCTCCCCCATATCCCCTCACTGCTATCTGCGTCGCCTACACACAACCCCTACCCACTACCGCCTCCCCGCCTACGCATACCCCGTGGCTTCCCTGCACTATTAATTCCCCTCCCACACTGCACTGCTCCGCAAACCATGAACAATGCCACCCCCCGCCTAATCGACTCCCTCCCACCCATTGCCTACCCAACTCCCTCCCCGCCACTGCTAAGTGCTCTGTCCCGCTGTCTATAATACATATTACTCTATCCAACTACCTAACTCACATACGAGGTCTATAATACATGCCACTCTGTCCCACTGGCTAAATTCCCTCCTAACAAATTCTATAATACCACCCCACTCCATTTACAATATGTTGTCCATAATCAATACCGCCCCATTCGTTTACAATACCGCCGCATAAAAATACTGATCATACTCCCCTCCAAATATTCAATACTGCCCCATTCATTAACAATACTGCCCCTCTATACCATCCATTCATTAACAATACCACCCCCCATCATTTTTAATACAATACCCCATATAACTTTTTTTTCTTCAAACAATATATATATATATATATATATTTATTTATTTATTTATTTTTTTGGTGCAGAATTAAGTATTTATAGCAAAATTTTTCCCCTTCAATTGAGTATATTTCCAGAATTGAGGATTTTCTAGAAAAAAATTTCCCCCTTAAAAGAATTTTGTCCAGCTCAGTAATTGTTTTTTCCCTTCAGAAGAATGCATTCTCTCATATCTATTGTAGTGGTGGTTCTCTCTGGAGAACAAAACTATCTTTAATGGTCTCGGAAAATCAAGCACACTCTCATTTTTAATGAGTTGTGGAAAGAAATCTGTGAAGGACAAGAAGGAAATCCACCAGCAAAGCTCACTTTAGACAAGGAGCTCGGCATTTGGGAAAACAAGAACTGCAAGGCCAATGCCTTGATTGCAGCATCCGTAAATGAAGAGGTCAGTCGCCATATTTCATCATTTTCAAATTCCTATGAAGCCTTAAGCAAGCTAAAAGTGTACTCTATGACTCACATTCAGAACTAGAAATTGTTCAATTGATGATTAAGCTGTTCAGTCTTGAAATGAAGAATGATGATCCCGTTGCTTTAGCTTCAAAAGGAAGATCTATCATGCATGATATTGACAGTACTGGTGTAAAAATTGACATATATCTCATAGCATATGTTAAGGCATTATATCCGACTTATTCACATTATCTTGAGTCATTCCAAGCAAGTGGAAACCTTGAGCATATCGCCTTTGAGACCATTGAGAAAAATTTTGCAGAAAGAGAGAAAGCTTCCGTGAAGATGACAATCCCTTCATCTTCTGAAGAGGTTGCATACTGTGCACATAGAGAAAAGACTCATGCTCTATATTTTTCCAGAGGAAGAGGTGGCAGAAGAGGAAGAGGAGGAAGAAACTTCAGAGAAAGGGGGGGTAGACAATCTCACAAATCCGATATTCATTGCACACGTTGCAATAAATATGGACATGATGCATCCAAATTCAGGACACCTTGGGATAAAATTGAGAAGCAAATAAATCAAGAAAAAGGTAAAACTAATGACAAAGACAAAGGTAAAGCACCTGAATCCGCTCATTATGTTCTAGAACATTGTAACAATGGAGTAACTAAAGACTTGTTTGATGTTTCATTTACTTCATGGAGAGATAATTGGTTGCTAGATTCAAGAGCAACATGTCACATGACATTTAGAAAAGATTTTTTTGAAGAATTTACTGACAAAGTTGATGGAGCAGTATATTTCACAGATAAATCCAAACTCAAGCCATCAGGGCTTGGCACAGTCAGTCTTAAGTTGCTTGGTCTTCCAGATCATATTCTATATGAGGTTCTATACCTCCCTGAGTTGAGGAGAAACTTGTTGTCCCTGGTCCAAATCCGCCAGCAAGGACACTCCGTTCACTTATTTGATGGCAAGGCATAGGTAAGAAAAGCATCAAATCACTCACTTGTCATGTAAGGAATAGAAGAAGGAAGAATCTTGAAGCTGAAAGGTTCATCTGCTCATGCTCAAAACTTTGCATTCATTTCACATCATGATGAAGGTACATTCCCATCAAGTCTTTTATGGCATTCTAGATTTGGACACTTAAAATATGAAAATCTTTGTTTGTTGAATAAAAATGGTGTTAATGGACTGGCTGCAATTCCTAGAAAACCTAAGGAATGTGATGCTGGTATTCTAGGAAAGCATAGCAAACAGCCATTTCATGATTCATACTCCAGAGCACATAGAAAATTTGAGCTTGTTCATTCAGATTTATGTGGCCCTATGGCTATTGCTTCCGCAAATAGAAGTAAATATATGATGACATTTATTTATGACTACACCAGAATGTGTTGGATTTACTTATTGAAGAACAAGTTTGATGCTTTTCAAACATTCAAGAATTTTCATGCATGGATTAAAAATGATGCACAAACTCATATTGGCTCTCTACGTACTGATAATGGAAAAGAATAAAATTCAAAAGAGTTTGAAAATTATATTCTTCAACATGGGATCAAACATCAAATAAATGTGCCATATAATCTCCAACAGAATGGTGTAGCTGAAAGAATGAACAGAACTATTTTAAATATGGTTCGCTCCATGTTATTTTTCAAGAATGTAAAATTGACGTTTTGGGATGATGCAGTTCTATGTGCTATTTACATAAAGAATAGGTGTCCTTCAAGTTCAATTAGAAACAAAACTCCTTTTAAAATGTGGCATGGCCACATTCCTTCGGTAAAGCATTTCGGGGTCTTTGGGTCCACCTATTATGCCTTGATACCCAAGGGTCAAAATAATAAACTTGGTGCTAGAAGTTGAAAATGTATCTTCTTGGGGTACTCCAATACCTACAAAGGATATCGTCTCTATGATGAAGCCAATAAGAATTTTGTAATAGCAAGAGATGTCATATTCCTTGAATCTTCCAAGAGTGACAAGGTTTTTGAGTGGCAACTTGATCGCCTGGATAGATTCACACATGCAAAGTCTTTCCAAGAATTTGATAATCAGATTCCACATCTTGAAGGGGGGATTCCTATATTGAATCAAACTGTGGAATCATGTGCTAAAGCACTCTCTCCCCCACATGAAGAAACAACCACGGATGACACATTGAATGATATGATTGACAGAATTGGGAGATTGAATCTTGAATCGATCCCAACTCTATCAAATGAGCAGCCTGGGCCATCTCAGAAAGGTGCTCCCAAATGGCTGACAAGTACACTGGAGAATGTTCATCCTGATGAGGCTGGAAAAATAGGAACAAGAAGTTCCACTAAACAAAACGAAGGTGATGTAGATAATTTTGATTCTCCTATTGATATGGATATTTCTTATAACTGTGAATTGAGTTTGTATATAGATTATGAACCAAATTCCTTCAAAGAAACAGCTTCTGATGATGAATGGAAAGAAGTGATGCAAAAGCAGTATGATGCCTTCATAAAGAATGGCACTTGGAAGCTGGTTGATCCGCCTTTGGGAAAAAAACCAATTGGTTGTAAGTGGGTCTACAAGAACAAGTATAAAGCATATGGCTCACTTGACAAGCACAAGGCCAGGCTTGTGGCAAAAGGTTTTGCACAAAAATAAGGAATCGATTATGAAGAAACTTTTTCTCCCACGGCAAAATGGACCACCATCCAGACTCTCTTTCCCCTAGCAGCTCATAATGGATGGAAAGTCCATCAGATGGATGTAAAATCCGCCTTTTTGAATGGAGATCTAAAGGAGAAATTTTTTATGTCCCAGCCAAAAGGATTTTTTGTAAAGGGCCAAGAACACAAAGTTTGTAAGCTTATAAAATCCTTGTATGGCCTCAAGCAAGCACCACAAGCCTGGTATGAGAAATTAACTGAGCATCTTCTGAAGCTTGACTTCAAACATTTTGATCTTGATGATGCAACCTTGTTTGTTAAGAAAGTTGGAAAAATAGTTGTATATCTATTGGTGTATGTAGATTATCTTTTGATAACAGGGAACAAAGAGAGCTATATTGCATCTATGAAGAAAAAATTGAAGAAAGGTTTTGAAATGACTCATTTGGGTCATGCTCATTACTATATAGGTATTGAAGTAATTCGACATCCTAAATTTATATTTATTTCTCAAAAGAAGTACATTAGAGAAGTTTGGCATGGATGAATGCAATCCCTTAACCACTCCAATGGAACAAAACTTGAAGCTCACATCTATTGAAGGGAAGGAATTTGAGGATGCAACTAAGTATATACAGCTTATAAGAAGTCTTATCTACCTGACCACCACCATACCTGACATTTCATTTGCTATTGGAATTCTCTCAAGGTTTATGCAAAAACCTTATGAAGAACATTGGTTTGATGCAAAAAGAGTGTTAATGTACTTGAAGGGGACTCGAGACTTTGGACTCAAATATACACAGGTAGGTGACTTCAACTTGATAGGATACTCTGATTGAGACTTTGATGGGGATAAAGAAACAGGGGTGTCTACTATAGGTTACACCATGAGTCTTGGATCAGGAGCTGTCTCATGGAGATCACGCAAATGGTCAGTTCCAGCAAATTCCACAACCGAGGCAAAATATGTGGCAGCAGTTGAAGCAACAAAGGAAATTGTGTGGCTTAGAAAAATCCTAGAATATTTGCAGATGAAACAAACGTATTCAACACCACTCATGATCGAAAACACCTCTTCAATAAAGTTGGCCAACAACCCAAAGTTCCATGATCGAACAAAGCACATCAATACAAAATACCATCTAATTCGACGTCATGTTCAGGCCAAAACCATCCATCTACATCATTGTTCCACAAATGAGAAAACTGCTGATATCTTCACCAAAGCACTAGGAAGAGAAAAGTTAGAAAAGTTCAGATCGATGCTTGGGCTCGCCAACATCCCTTTGGATTAAAGGAGGGAATTTTGACACCTAATCCTAAGGGTTGGGTGAGGATATTCAATAGTGTATATTAAATAATATTGGGAAATAAGGAAGGCCAAGAGTAATTGGGAGATGAATCCCAATAGCCTCACCTCCATGTATAAATACATGCACATTCTTCATCTAATACACATTCTGATTTGCGGAGTTACCTCCTGGTTTGACATAAGGAATTATCTGATAATTTGAAGGATGTCATTAGACAAGATTGTGTGGTGGCTCTTAGAAAGGCAATTCCACCGAATAGTAATATTAGTAAGTGTGAATTTAATTCTCTTAAATCCCTTAATCAGAAACCCGATATTACGGTTCTCAAGGCTGAGAAGGGTGGGGATATTGTTACCATATATAAATATGATTATAGAAGGAAGATGCTTGACCATTTGTGCAATAGCATAAGTTACAATAAGCTCGTAAAAAACCCCATTAATAAATTTTCTAAGAGTGGGGCAGATGTTATTAAATCTAGCAACTTTGTGGGTTCCATGAGCCATAAGCTTATTGAATGAAATCCTATCACCCCAAGGATTTATGGGCTTCCTAAAATTCCTAGAGAAGGTGTTCCTGTCAGACCAATTGTTAATACTATTGGTGGACCCACTTATCTCCTTCCAAAGTATCTCACTTGCAAGCTTAAGCCTCTAGTTGGTCACACAGATTCTTATCTTAAGGACTCCTCTTATTTTATCAATTAGTTAAAGGAGTTAAAATTGTAATTGAATGCCACTATTATGAGTTTTGATGTTGTCTCTATTTATACCAATATCCCTATCAATGAGGTGGTGGAAGTGATCAATCGCATCACTAATCCTAATACTGATAAGTTGTAGAAATTTGTCTTACCTCTACCTTTTTCAACTTTGAAGTAGAATTATGTGAACAGACTTGTGGTGTTACCATGGGTTCTTTGATTTCCCCTATAGTTACCCAAATATTTACGAATATTTTGAATCGAGAGCCTTGGCTTATTCTCCTTTCAAGCCTAAAATTTGGAAGCGAGTTTTAAACAACACCTTTATAAACTGGTCGCATGGTCTTCAAATTTTGCATTCTTTTCACCAACACTCAAATGATCAGTCGAGCTCCATTAATTTTACTATGGAAATCAATATTGATGGTATCCTTTCGTTTCTGGATGTGCTAATCTCTAGAAATGATAAAGGTTTCTTCACTCACAGAGTCTTACGGAGGAAAACTGACACGGAGCAGTATCTTCATGCTAAGTCTCATCATTATCCTTCTCAAAAGGTTGGTGTTCCCAACACTTTGGCCACAAGAGCTCTTAGGGTCTTAGATGATGAACACATGGATGAAGAGAAATCCTATATCATGAAGGTCTTTGAGAATAATGGATATAGTAAAAGTTAAGGTTTGATGGCTTTCTTAAATGGTAGCAAATATCTGAAACCAAGGAGGGGTAGAAGAAATTTAGTTGGTAGTGTGCATCTTCCTTTTATCTAGGGTCCACTGAATCGCTCGGATTTTCAAGAAACACAAGATATCTTCCATGTTTATACATTTGAACATTATCTGGGGTTCCCTTCATTCTGTTAAAGAAGCATTATACCCGAAAAGCATGAAAGGATTTGATATGATCCCTTGTTCATGTGGGATCCCCTATAGTGGATAAATTGGTCGTTATATTAATAAGAGAATTCAAGAGCATGCAAGTGATATTATACATTTTCGACCTAAGTCCTCTGCTTTGGCTAAACATGTTATAAAGACTATGGACCACGTTTGCTTGGAGGAATCCACAATCATTGCTAGAGTTGAGCACTTCCATCACCAAAAATTTAAGGAGGCTATTGAAATTGAGAAAAGGTCTCATACGCTAAATAGGGATGATGGGTGGAAGATTAGTAGTTTTTGGATCCCGTCTCTCTATTCCTGGGGTTTTCCCTTTCCTCCCAGTGTCTCTTAATTTTATTATTTTTATGTTTGTTTGATTATTATTTATATATAAAATATAGAAATAAAAATTGATTGACTTGTTCCTCTTTAGTTTTTTAGTTTGTTATTATACATATATGTATGTATATGGGTGGAATATTAGTAGTTTTTGGTTCTTGTGTCTTTGTTCCTGGGGTTTTCCCTTTCCTCCTTATGTCTCTTAATTTGATTCTTTCTATGTTTGTTTGACTATTATTAATATATAAATAATAAAAGTAAAATTTGATTGACTTATTCCTCTTTATCTTTTTAGTTTGTATATATATATATATATATATATCTAGTTTTTATGGTGACTTTTAATTTTTTTTCTTTTATTTTCTTAGTTTATTTACCAATTTACCATTGATATTACTGTAGTATATGGCTATAATGGTAAAAAATATATTATTAATATTAATTTCTTAACCTCTATTTTTATTATTTTATTATTATTTCTTTTTTCTTTATGATATGATTTATTAAGATTTATTTGATTTAGTTAGTATGAGGACTTTCAATTTATTTTCATTTTATTTATTTATAAATTTACAATTATAATTAATATTAATTTATTAAATAGTTATAATGGGTAAAAATTATAATTATTAATATTAATTTATTAACGTTTCTTTGTTATTATTTTTATATTTTATATAATTTACTAAAACTTATTTTATGGATTTTCATTTTATTTTCTTAAAAAAAATAATATTACCTTATTATATAGTCATAATAGGTCCCAATTATAAGTTTTTGGCATTTTTTTTATTATTTTATTAACTGCATTATTTATTGATAGAACTGATCAGCCAGTCATCATTTTCTTGATGATAAACTACACTTGGTAGTTTGAAACCCTTCGACTCTATGAATTATGATGTGATTTCCCATAATAAAATTTTGATCACCAAAATTTACACTTTCAAAAATTTAGTTATAATTTTATTTTCATTTCTACTTTTTGATATTTTCACATATAATGGAATAAAATAAGTTCATTGGAAATATGACTATAAGTAGGTTGATTTGTCTCATTTTGTTAGATTGAGTAGAAGTAATATAGTTAGATTTATTTTATTTTCTTTTTCTTATAAAAATGTAGTTGGACGAATAAGTTAGCAACACACTTTTTGAATTTTCCAAGGAAGGATGATTCAAAATTATACAGTATAATTTTCTCATGAGCATGTTCGCGGATGTATTTATTTACTCATTAGTTTTAGTTTCTTTTTTTCCCTAAATTGTGCTCTATAAAATCTCTTTGCTTTATATGTTCTTTGATTTAAGATGAGTTATGATCATATTTCTCTTCTCTTATTGATGCAACTATAACAAAATGCATGGCTCCTGCTTTTCCTATTATGCCGTGAGCCTTTGGTTTCTAAATATTTTAATGCTTAATAAAAATTGGTCCCCGAAGGAAAAGAAAAATCACAAAGAAAGTTGCAGAAGTTGCAGAAATGCTAGGTCCATAACATGCCTGTGCACTTTCTAGAATTCTTCATTTGCTAGAGTCTAGCTTAATCAAATAAGCATGTCTTAAAGAATTTCCTAAAGACTTGCACGCTTCATTGACATGTAGCGCAAAGTTCTTAGCCCAACCCATTCCTTATTTAAATTTTCCGCATACTTCCGGACTTTCACTTCCAGGTTTTATCAACATGTGCCTCTTGCTTTATTTTTATTGGATTTCTGCGCATTACACTTTAAACTTGGACCTCCTACCTATTTCTAGGAGACTATATTATTTGTAATTTTAATAGGAGTCAAGTTAGTAAGCTCTATGATAGCGCACATTCCATCGACCCATAATTCTGATTTCTAATTGGATAGTACGAATGCTTGGGATGTGTCAACCCACTCCTCATACTTCATGATTAATTATTTCTGTTCTATACCAGCTCAATTTGTGAATTCAACAGTTAAATATTTTCACATTTGAGCAAGCATGATACCTTTAAACAGCCTCCGGTCACATGCCACATCTTCCCGTTTGATTTATACTCAGAAATATCTTTTGGAATCTATTCTATTTCTTCTAGGATTTCATCCTTTTGGGATGAAATGGACAAGTGGGCCCCTTTTCTTCATTCCATTCTCTTTCTGTCCATTACAAATTTCCCAACTTACCACTTATTATATATTTACCCTACCACGTTTCCCATTGTTTATTACTGGGAGCTTTCTCGAAACGCTCCTTTCCATCCTCGAGGGGATCACCTTCTAGGGTGAAATAAGATTTGACGATGGTATAATATGGTGGAGCCCCTTTCTACCATCACCCTTTCTGATTCACCTTTTGTGCTCTTTACACCATCATCTTCTTTCCACATCATCCTGCCTCATCTTCCCAGATGTTACTCATGACTCATTTATAAGATTTACAGCTGGGACAACTCAACGTTGAGACAACGAAGGATCACATGTTTCTTGTATGCTCTACATGCACCTTTTACTTCACATGAGATATCACCCCTTTTTCACGCTTTAGCAATCACTATATTAATTTAAAAAATAAGTAATCACACACAAGTAAGTTGGATTTGTGCCCATTTATATTTGATTTGGGAATTCTCTCGTGTTTTTTATTGTATTGATATTTCTCCATTCTAATTTTCACAATGAAAAGGTCGAACTCCTCTCCATATATATATATATCGTTGCATTGTATGGGACTTTCGTTAGATTTTATGATATTTTATGAAAACTTTTGGGTTGATATAAAACTGAAATTAGAAAAGAGAATAATCATAGATGCAATATAAAGAGAACTACATCTAGGAGATTTCCATTGTTTTTATTCTTAATTATGATAATTTTATGATTGATTTCTTGGACGTAACTATTTTTTTCTAGCATAATGGTCCCTCTAGTTTAGATTTACTAATTTGGTGATCTTGGGCACATGAAAGTTTAATTAAAATGCAACTTATCAATACTTTTAATATCAATCAAAAGAATAAGATGCCTCTTTTTAGATAAAATCAATATCTTCATGTATTTTTTAGTGAAATTCTTGAGGGTAAGTCTTATATGCTCACTTTCATTTGTTACCATTTTCTTTATGTTTTTTTCTTTCATAATTGTTTTTAGTATCTTCTCATCTAAAGCTATTTTTTTTTCAAGTCTTCAATAATTTGTTTGAAAATATATCACCCCTAGTTAATGTGACTTGGAATTCGTTCTCCTCACTTTACCTGTTTTTGCATTAGGCAAAGGATTTGTGATGTTGACAAAATTGAAAATAAGATAAATTATGAATTCTCTTAACCACTTTTTTCTTTCAATTTCTTTTAATATCACCATAAGAATTTTTTTAATTCGAAAATATGTAATGTTTTTTACCTACATGATTAATTTTGAAACAAGAAAATTTGCAAGGGAAGGGAAATATTATTTAACTTCATGTTATCTCATAATAAATATCTATATTTTGATTATTTCTTTAAATATAAAGCCTGATTACATACAACTCTGTGGTATATAATTCATCAAGATCTCAACTTAAGAATACCATACATGTTTTCCTCACAGTTATTCTTTTGTTGAGACTTATTTTCATAATTTTTCTTATTGCAACTTCTGGATTTTTATATTTTTCTTTTGTTTTATATTTCCATTCTCATTCTTTGATTGCGATCTTTAAAGTGTGGTGGTTTCATTTTTTCTTTGGATTGGATTTTGTGATATTTGCCAAATCTAAATGGGGGAATATTTCCTGCACAACATTGTTTTACCTCAATGGGGAATTATTGACAACCTTTCTTTTTAATGGGTTTTTATTTAACTAAAGGTAATTATTATAAAGCTTCCAGTTTCCTTGTGCATTAATAATAAACCATGGGTAACATTGAGATTTTATTCATGTGGTATAAGTTCAACTTTTTGAAGGAGCGATTTGTCTCCATTATTTTCTTTGAATCACTCCCATACCCCTCCACATATAATATTATCTTTATTTTTTGGTAGATGAAAATAAAGGTAATAGGGTCAAACTCAACTAGAATCACATCTATTTCCCTAAGTAGAGAGACTCTTATACCACCCTACTCTCTTCACCCAATTGCTAAAAGGAAAATTTCCAAAAATAATAATATAAAGGGTGGTAAAAGATAGTTGAAAACACATATGTGTGGGAAGTGTTGGAAAACTCATTACAATATTGAATAGGCTCGCTAGTAGTGGGTCCATGCATACATGGTATCGATATATTTTTTCCAGGGTGCTGAATGGGCCTAATGACAACAAAGCTATGTCGGGAGAAAAGAGTTAATTTCATAGATGCATGCTAATATTTAACACCTATTATCAATTTTCACTATTCAATACTAGAGATATAATTAAAAGAAGGAACATTGACTATATTTGGATTTATTATTTTGGAATCGAGCACTCAAGTACTTGCATATGTAAGAGCTCATTTTCCTTTAATTCAATACTATGTGGGACCCTTGGGAATGGTTTTATTTGTGAGGCGATTTTGGAAAGCTTTCTTTTCAATATTACTATTATTTTTAACCAAATATAATTGCTTCTTCCCCGTATGTTGTCATTTTTCTCGCCACAACCCCCCCCACACAATTGTTTATAAAATGTATGGGGAACCTCAATCGCATTGTTGATGATTTATTTGCATGAGTTTTAATTTTCTTGGTTTTCCACATTGATTACTCATTAGTGTGCACTTTTTTGCTAGCTTCCTAATCACACATATTTTGTTGAATTTGTATTTACAATTTCTAAATGGTGACTTTTCAAAGTTTGATTGATTATCATCACCTAGACTTAAATGTGTAAATATTGTATTTTACTTTATTTTTAAATTTAACGTAAATATAACTATTTAATTAATTTATATTAATTAAGTTAATTATAATTAATTTGTAAATATTACTATTTTATTAATTTTTATTAATTACTAAATTAATTTAATTATCCTAAAAATCAAGAGTTTATATGTTAATTTTGTTTGATATTAATATTAAACAAATTCTATATCTATACATTAATATGAACATAAGCATTAAACATACATGTAAATATTTTGATTGAATATTATGTTTAATAACTTTAGTTTTGTTTAGGTTCAACGACACCATATTTATATTTGGTATTAATATTAAACATAAATTAATATATATATTAACATTATTTTAAATAGGGGTCGTATCACTCATTTCATGTGTACAATATGTATGGTTAATGAGGTTTATATTTGTACACACTTTTATAGTGTTAGGTTATTCTAGGTTTATAATATTAAGTTTTTAAACAACAATAAAAGAGGGGTGTTATGTTTTCTTTATATATATTTATATATGTGTATGGTTTGATGTTTGTGTGTGTGTCTATTAATTTTTATTTTTTCCTTTTCCCTTTCAAATGTAGATATGGATAATAATGATGGTATCTGTTATAATCAAGTGGTGGAAAATATTTCTAGAGCGATAAGTTTTCTTTCGTATCTTGTGAACAAGTTCGATTGAAAACATGGCTTCCATTTTGCTTTTATTGATGAGCATCTCCGTGTGCTAGATGGAATCAAAATGAATGTAAAATACTTGTTTCATGTGCACATGAGGGAGGCTCGAAGGAAAAAAAGAAGGGATTGGTTGGAAAGGGTTAAGTGTCGTGATCATTATCTCGTAGGTTTATAAACCCTTTGTTTTTTAGTACTAATCGCTTGGGTTTATTATTTCCTTGGGTTTTCAATATCAATCCATTGATCTTATTGATCCTTTAGTTTATTAATTCATTGGGTTTATAATATTAGCAATCCGTAAGGTTGGTTGATAGATTTCGTTTATAATATTAATAATCATGTGATTTTATCATTAATTTTTATTTAAAATATTAATTCCCAGGCTTTATTAATCTCTTATGTTTTTAATATGGATATATTGGGCTTGTTGATCCCTTAGGTTTTTAATATTTATCTTTTGGGTTCACCAATTCCTTGGGTTTATAATATTAAATCATTAGGTTTATTAGTTCTTTTGGTTTATAATATTAATAATCCCCTCGTTTTATTAATCTCTTGAGTTTAAAATATTAATTCTTAGGGCTTATTAAATTCTTAGTTTTTTATATTAATTTCTTTTGGTTATTTTATCCTTCAAGTTTATTAATCCCTTAGCTTTATTAATAATTTTTATTTATAATATCAATGTATTGGGCTCATAATATTAATAATGCCTTCTATTTATTGATGTTTTTTGTTTATAATATTAATAATCGCTTGTGTTTATTGATGTTTTCATTTATAATATTAATAAGTCATTGGGTTTGTTGATCCATTGGGTTTATAACATTGATCCCTTTAGTTTTATAATTCTTTGGGTTGGTAATATTAGTCCCTTCGGTTTATTAATTCCCAACATTAGGGGTTAAATATTGGTCGTACAATTTAATATTAATGTATGATTCAATGCTACATTACTGAAACGATTGGCTCAATACAAAAATCAAACATGGGAAACCATTTTTAATCATCGTTAGCCATATTCGATCAAGGTCTTCCATAGTTAAATGTCACATGGTGACAAATATTGTCTCAATATGAAAATAAACCATGGAAAACCATGGTCATCGTTGTTCCAACATGGCATTGTGACATAAGTTTTCTCAATGTTTAAATGAAGCATGGTCCACCATGTTTATTTCATGGTTGATAGTATTTATCTAAGGGTTTTATATCATTCTCATTTATGATATTAATTTATTAGGTTTAATATTATTCCCTTTGTTTTATTAACAATTTCTTTGTAACTACTAATCCCTTAGGTTTATTATTTCCATTGATTTGTAATATCAAACCATTGGGTTTACTGGTCTAAGGGTTCCTATTCCAAAGCTATAAATATTTCATAGGTTTTATAATCCTAGCCCTTGGGTTTAATATAAATCCCCTATGTTTTTAATATTGATCGCTTACACTTTTTTATCCCTTGGCTTTATAATATTTTCCCCATGGGTTTAATAATTCCATTGGCTTATAATATTAATGTTTATCCCTTAGTTTTATAATATGTTTCCCTTAGGTTTACTAATATCTTGGGTTTATAATATTAAGCTCTTTGGTTTATGTGTTCCTTAACTTTATAATATTAATAATTCCTTTGTTTTATCATTTAATCTCCTGGTTTTATTAATCCATTGAATTTAAAATATGAAATCCTAGGCTTTATTGATTGTTTTTATTTTTAATATTAGTTTGTTTGTTTGGGCTTTTAAGATTGTCTCCATGTTTAAATCAGGCATGTTGAACCCTGTTTATTTCAGGGTTATAATATTTATCTAAGGGTTTATATACTTAAGGGTTTATAATATTAATCTCTTAGTCTTAATATTGTTCCCTTAGATTTAATATTATACCCTTAGGTTTATAAACCATTGGTTTTTTAGTATTAACCCCTTGGGTTTATTATATACTTGGGTTCTTAATATAAATCAATTGGGTTTATAGATCCTTTATTTTATTAATTCTTTGGGTTTATAATATTAACAATCGCTAAGTTTAATTGATCACTTCGGTTTATAATATTAATAATCATGTGCGTTTATCATTCATTTGTATTTAAGATATTGTTTCCTAGGCTTAATAATCTCTTCTATTTTTAATATGGATCTCCTCAGTTTTTTGATACCTTTGGTTTTTAATATTTATCCATTGGGGTCACCAATTCCTTGGGTTTATAATTGTAAGACCCCAAATTTCAGTTCATTAGGCTTTAAGTTTTAGTTATTGTGATAGGACAAATATTATGTGAAACATCCATAAGTTTTTAGGGATTATTTTGATTTTAACAATATTGTTTTAGAAAGATGCATACTAATTGGAAAGGAAAAAGTATTAAGAGATCCACAAATTCTAATATTTGTGGATATGATGGAATTTGTTTACACTTTCCCAAAACTCCTAGAAAACCCCATAGGGAGAAACAAAATAAATTAAATTTAAAATTTGATTGAATAAAGACATCAAATAATACCCTAGTGAGGCGGAAAATGTAGTGGGAATGGGTAGGAAAAGCAATGTTGTGGAAAAAGTGAGCTTTAAGGAATAAAAAGAAAAATTTTGTGAAAAAAAACGAAGGAAAAGCCTAGGATATGGGAAATAACATCCCACAATAATGAGACTCCATTATGAAAACTTGCTCGGGAAAGTTGGCTTAAAAGTGCCTTCACCAGTATGACAAAAGGTTGCCAGTTTTTGGGTAAAAAGGTCTCTCCTCAAGGGAGAGATCCTAGGAGAAGCGCTTGGAAGGGAGGAAAATCGTCTTTCCAATTGGTATGATATATATATGAAGTTTTAGTATTCCTTTCCATGTCATACCAATGATGAATTTATATGGTGCATTACTAAGTTTCCAGAATTGATTTTCTGCGTTGTATTAATGAGGAATTGGTATTGTTTCTATATCATATTAATGAGAAATTAGTACTATTTTCTATGTCTCGTTAATGATGAATTAGTGTGTTGACTTTGATTAACAACCAAGTGAATTCAATTCTTGAGAATTTCTTTTATGAGTTAGGGATGATTTATAGCTAGGTAGAAATATGGTTGAAGCAGTGGAGTACGTAGCATAAAATTTTACTCTGGTATATATATATTGTACACTTCCCCTGTGGGTATAGTTAAATTTTAATGATTTTTAGATCTATTCAAGGCGACAGACTTAACTCAGGTTCTTCGTTGCCGGATCTGAAAAGGAAAATATCGCAGATGGGTAAAGATGATAGCCATAGGAAAGGGTAAATGGTTATGGGTAAATTTCTATTATAAACAGTATTTCGCCTGAAGGCTTCTCTCAAATAGAGAAGGATAAATTTTTCCATTCTAGTTAGATAGAAGTGATGGACATATAGTTTTTATGCACTTTATGTGTCACAAGACACAAATTAGAGACCCGACATAACTCAGTTCCAGTCATGCAATAGAAGAGCTATATAGATATTAAATATTCAATTATATACTGGACCAGAAAATAATAGGAAAACTGACATATAAAACTCATATTCAGAAAAATTATGAATCATAGACACTAGGCTTGCGCTGATGTTAAGAGTGGACTGAAGCGAATCAGATTCATACATATAAGAGTAACCCAACCTACGCATTCCAATTGGAAAGAGTAAGAAATAAATTTAATCGTACCCTTTACATCGCAACTATCATTAAACCCAAAATTCACTTTAAAAATACAGTAGCATTACAATATGGGAAAATAACATTATAACAATGGAAATAACACAACGAGATATCGTCCAATAAATTACTAGAAAAATTCTTAGAATAAGTTGAAATCAAACCATATAATCTACAACGAAATAAAAGTTCTATTACGCTATAAAAGGAGACATATGTGTGCATAAATAAGTTCATATTTCATTAAAAATAGTATAATTCCCTCAACGAGTCAGAAAAATTATTTGTTTGGGGTTTAGCTAACCATGTGACTTCTGTAAAGCCACGAAGGAAAACACTGGAATTAAAACATCAATACGTAGTCCTATAACAACCCTTAATATCTCTAGGGATGACCACGAATACAGGGGACCAACCTGAACAAGAAGACATGTTGATTAGAAGCTTCCAAAAAAATTTTAAGTCGGGCTAGTGTGACTAGGGAACACAATGGATAACTGTGAAAAGCCAATTGGAACAGATTAAATCTGAGCATGTGAGTAGTTAAGAGAATAAATAAATAAATAGATAAATTTATATACATAGGGTGGTATTTACCTGTGGGACATGGTTGTCATGTAAAACCATAGCTGTAGCTACACCCACAGTAAGAGGTTCTAAGAAGGTAATTACGAAAAAAATGTTGCAGAAATTTATTGAGAAGACAAAAGCATGTCTTTAAATAATGGAGGAATCTAATTACCTGGCCAAGTGCATGTAATAAGTTCCAAAGGTAACAAACCAGCACCCGCTTTTTGTCTCCATCGAATTGAAAGAAGAAGTAATTGCGTCTAATGTCGAAGGCAAACTCACCATAGGAAAAATATAAAACTCGAATGGCCAATGACAAGAACCATTTACCAGAAAACTGAGAAATGCAGCCATATACACTGGAAAAACCAATTACTGAGCCACGAAGAGGTATCTCATCGAGTTCTGAGCATGCTCGACCTGGTATTTCAAGCTGAATTCTTCCTTTTAATTCAAAAAATTAACTGAAAGTGAGAAATAAGAGTCAAACGAAATGCGAACAGAGAGAAGAAAAAAATCAAAAGATAAAACCCCATACCTAGGAAACTATAATACCTTCTTATAAAATCGATTCCAAGGGAATATAGGTAATGCCTCCCTTCCAAATACCACAACGCCTCATGAGACAAGTCTACACGCAACCGAGATAACTCACCATACTAAGGTCACACCCTCGGAAATAAAAGAGTACCTGTAGTTCTTAGTCGCCATAACTTCCAGGAAGGAGAATGAATAAAGAGGAGCTTGGAGGTAAGCCCAAAGGGCTGAAATATATGGTTAAGGACTGCTCAGAAAGCCCAAATAAATTTCAGATTTCCCACCTTCGCTCCAAAAAATCACAACTGATGAAATGAATAGAATGAAAACCAAGGGGAGGTCAAACCCCTTAGTGTTTAGGATGTGCCATCTGAACTATTGATTGAAACCTAATTTAATCACCACCATGCACCAAGGCCTTACCTCGACATAGGAGAGGGAAAGTGAACACATGGTATGTCACCTGGGTAAGGCGCCATTGGTAATCCACTAGTGGATGGTACTTCCAGGTGTAGCACTGCCATACATTGATGAAATTAAGAGTGGAGATACGATGAGATACGAGATGGCCTATAGTTAGAAGGGTGTTAGAGCATGTACATTAAATATTGACAATAAATATGTCATCATGCAAAGTTAGAAATTCATATTTAAGCCATAGGGTCAACAAAATTTATTCCTAATCCTGAAGGTCCACTTAAGACTTTTATCAATATCATGGAATATTTGTTTTAAATTTAGGGATATTATCCTTCAGGACCCTATATTCGATGGTTATAATAATTATACGAATGAAATAGGTTTCATTAGGATTCTCATGGTGTGAAAGCAGATGGATAATCACATAAATTTCATAAGAACCAAGTGGAACTGAATAAGTATACTTAGGATAGGAACTTGAATAAACACTAGAAAAAAAAATTTGGTACGTTACAAGTGGTATGAGAGAGCAAATTAACACTACACCTACTATGCACCCTCAACACTTGAAGTTTATGTTTTCTATAATATTAATTTTACTATTAAATTTATTATGAAAAAGATGTTCAGTAAGATGATTATGTTAATAATTGACTATGGATCAGATATAAAGTGCAATTTTTTTTTACAGTAAACTTCATGTTAGACAAGAAAGAGATGTATGTCAAACTCACAGAGGGGGGTACTCCTCCATATTGCGAATAGTAAATTTTTTTTAGTAAGAACTAGTTCAGCTAAGGACGAGTAATGAACATCTGCTGCAAGCCAACAATGAACACGAGTCATTGGTAAGGGCATTTATGTGTAAATCCAGTCACCAGGAGGGAGGAGAGGAAAAATTGAAAAGGAAAGAGGTTTAAACGAACTCAAAAAAATATAAGAGTGAATAAGAGTATAGAAAGGTATACCCCAAGTCCAAGAAAAGGAACGATTTGGAGGGAGAATTTCACAAGATAAATCCTTCTACCTTTGATGGTGAAAGGGAAGATGATGCGGAATCCTGACTCCTAAATATGGTTAATTATTTTCAGGTATATGACTATGGAAATAATCTGAAAGAAATACAAGCAGTTTACCAATTGCAAGGTAAATCTACACTATGGTAGGAAGAGACCAAAATCATACACTTGCTCGATGAGAAGACCATCTCATGTGAAGAATTCCAACAAAAGTGTAATACCCCTGATTTATAGCTTTTATATATGTTTATGTAAATAAGACCAAGGTCTAGGTGGACCTATGGAAAAATTATGGTGTTAGCAGAAAAAATGTTAAATTAATAATTATTTATGAAAGTTATGGCAATTTTGTAAATAAAGAGTAATAGAGATTTGGAAATTCTTATCCATGAGGATAGGATATAATTTCATACTTTCCCAAAATTCTACAAAAAAAATCCTTTGGATAAAAATAAAAATATTAAATTAAATAGGAGAAAAGTATCTAAGAAAATCCCCAATAAAGAGGAAAGTTACTAGGAAGAGGTAAGAAAAATTGCGCTGTGGAAAAGTGAGTTTTAAAGAAATATTTTGTGAAAAAAAAAAATTAAAGCCTAGGCTATGGGAACGAGTAGCCCATAATAATGAAACGTCGTTATGAAAACTCGCTTGTGAAAGTGGGCTTAAAAGTGCTATCACTAGTGTGACAAGAGGTTGTAAACACTGGGGAATATTGATCTCTGCTCAGGGGAGAGCTCTAATGAGAAGCTCGTGGTTGGGAGGAAAATTCATCTTTACAAATTGGTGTGCAGCAAGTCAAAATTTTATATTTAATTTATTGTGTTCTAGCAAGAGCTAGAAGCATCGGTTCGCCTAAGTTAATATTAACTAAGCATACACAATTAAGAGATTAATGTTAGGCTAAACCAAGTTGGAAAGCATGGTACATATTAGTTGCATATGCCTTTTTAATGTTACATATAGTATCATTATTTTGTGTTGGGATCCTGGTATACACGAGTTGCATATTCTTCGTTAATATTTTATACAGTGTATATTTTGTGAATTGTAGAATGTCAATTATGTGTATTGTATGGTGATAGTACTATGTTTAGTACAAAAACTAAGGTATTGTAGGTGGATGCCATTATAGTATGTGTAATTCTAAACCCCAAAGTGTTATGACTAGGTAGTAGATATTGTGTACTTATTCATATATGTGCCAAGGTAAAATAAATAAGATAACCTGTATCTAATGCTAAAATGTGGAACAGAAAATTGAAACTCAGAGCCTAAGCTACGACAGATCTAGCTAGGGAAAAAAATAACCTTTCAATTTGCATGGAAGAATCAATGAAATGGAACATGCAAATAAGAAGCTACTGAGGAAAAGTAAAATGAAATGAATACATGATACAGTGTACAAGAAATCACAAATACATTTATATATATAATAACAGATATATGTAACAGTGCTAGGAAGCTAACCAAGCAAACCATTATTAAACAAGAAAATTTTGGAAGCACACGATATATGAAAGGATTCCAAAAAATCATGAATTTATTGTAATCTTAAAGTCTTATATAAATACATAAACATCTATCACAGATATAACAAGGAAAATAAATTCCTATTAGGGGAATTTTGAGGTCTAAATGGGACTCCTAAGAAAAATGTACAACCAAAATAAACTTTATAAGAACCAATAGGATTCAAGAGGATGATGTCAACCTTGGGGGATGATTCACCATTTTTTAAGTAAACAGGTAAAAAGATTAAAAAATAATAAAATAATACAACTACTTTTTCAACTCATATTTTCAACTTATCTCCCAAAGTGTTTACTCAAATTTAGAGCACGAGTACTCGTTGGATGCAAAATTTAATTCCTCATACAAGGATTACCCATGTTGTATACTTTTGATGGACCCTGCTACACAAAAAATGAGAAATACATGAAAAATCATGATTGCAATCACATTTTTCATGTATTTCTCATTTTTCGTGTAGAAGGATACATCAAAAGTATACAACATGGGTACTCCTTGGATGACGAATTAAATTTTACATCCAACGAGTACTCCCACTCGGAATTTGAGTAAAAGATTTGGGAGATAATCTGAAAATACGAGTTGAAAAAGTAGTTTTTTCTTTTTCCCTCTAAAATTTGATGATGTAATCAAATCTGATTTTATTATTTCCACTATTATTTTACAATTTCCTTAGGAGGGCAATTTTAGACCTCAAAATTCCCCTATGATAATTCCAATTATAAAAATATATAAACTATTTAGTAGAATAATCCTTGTACATCCTTCAGGATTACACAGTCATATATATAAGTCTAAATTAAAAAGAAGAAATATTACATCAACTTATTAACTATCAAAGGCCAAGTATGGCACTGACATTTAAAATACAACAACAGATGTCTAAGCTAAGTGCTAGAAGGATAACCATGGAAGAACAACATGCTACCAACCTAAGGAGGAACAAAGTTGGTAAGCATGGGCAGTGAGGGAAACAATAGTGTCACGCAGACCAACAAAAACTCATAAAGCATACCTGGAAGAGAACATGTATGTGAGAATTAGAGATAATAAAGTAGAATCATAAATAAAAATAATTATTGTGTAAAATACGGACTAATTTCTTACCTCAGCACGTTGTCACTCCATTGATTGCTCCACCTTGCATACATATCACATAATTTTTTAAGTGAGGGGGTCCTTCAACATATAGAAAAGAAAATAATAAATGAGAAATTTTAAAAAACATAATGTATCAAAACTAACTTGAGGTTGATAGGTTGTCATCCTCATCTCCTTCAACAAAATTCTGGGTATGGGACAAGGATTAAACCTGGGTGGCAAAAACCCCTATTAAATTCAAATTATACAGTGAAATGCTATGTAGAAGGGAAAAAATTATAAAACTAAATTAAATATACATCAGTAACGAAATGAGAAATAAAACAGGGGAACAAAGACTCTTTGCCAAACCTCAAATGAGAAATAAATTATGCGTTAAGAGAATGTGTGAAAAGCTTAAGGGGCAGAACACCCATAGAGGTTACGCATTATTCTTAAGAATTGGTGAGGGAAATAACAACGCAGAATTGTTTACGAAACTACCATGAATAGTACTAGGTGTAAAACCCCCATTTTGCAATACAACTCTATGAATATATATATAAATAAATACTCAATAATAAATTAAACTGTGGGTGAAGTATGTCTACGTAATACCATATAGTACTAACTTCGAATGGTATGTGTAATGAAGAAGTGAACTGGAGCTGTAATGCATATACCCAGATGCTATCAAACTATGAACACGACAAAATTGATAAACCCAGATATCATATGAGAAAAGCAGAGAAATTTTAATTTCTATCATAAAGAGTTCAATTTCCATTACCATTGTGTACAGAAAGCAATAGCACAATGTAAAACCCAGAACTAAACTAAACAGAGGAATCACAATTTCTTGAGGAATGTAAGCCATTGAATAAACCAACAAGATAATTGTTGCACCTAATAAAATAGAGAACTAAATGAGACAGAGTTACACTAACCCAACATATGTGAATGAAATAATTTAACCCAGAAAATATAGAATAATGAGGGGATCGCTCTCTGGAATGGTCAACGTATACATATAACAAATAATTCGAACGTAATCACAACAAATTTGCCTAGTATAATGAAAATATTGAAATGCCAAACATGAATTGTAACCAAAGCCCCAATTCTAGTTCATTATATGTATGATAGGTTATGCATCAGAAAATACATAAATTCAATACGGTTCGGAGGATTTGAATACCTTGACCAACAAAATTAGAGACAGGATAATCAAACCAAAGACTGAATATGGAATGGGGCTCTTAATCAAACAAACCATTTACAAATTCATATGCTTAATGAAAAACCCAGAAATTTTGGGAACGGTAAGCATTAAAAAACCATAACTGGAATACTAGATAATATATATATCTAAACTCAGAAATTGAATAGTGAACTAGAGTGTAAATTTTGAACCTAGAAGGCATAAGGAAGAGCCCTTACCTCTTATTAGAAGAAAAGGGCAAGAGGGCTACCATTTCATCTCAAATGCGTTCCATTGAAACATTGAGAGGAATTAAAGAGGTATTTATGCAAATGAATGTGAGTTGGAGACAAAGGGATCCTCCCTACAAATACAAATCAACCCATAGTCAGATGGGTATTCTAAAACAAATGAAAAAAAATACCTAAAAATACAGGTAAATGTTGAACATAGGTTACTTGAGGGGATGATGAGTTCCAAGCCTGAAAGGTGATGGGTATCCCCTCAAAAACCAACCTGCAAACATTAGAAACCAATATGAATAATACTAGTACGAATAAGAAGGTATTCTAGAAGTATAATGCAGTGAAATCGTTTCCTGTGAGGCCATGGCAATGAAAGGCTTTGTGCAACACCAAAATGAGTCCATAGCTAGCATTCTAATAGTGGATGTTTGAATTTAAAAGAGGAATCGAGACATAGTGGCTCTGAAAAGTAAAGTTGTATGTCAAGCCATGCAGGCATAACTCCCTCAAGCGAGACGATCGAAAATCACGTAGAGAAAATGACGAAATGAAGAAGAGTAAGGTAGGTTAAACCCTTAGGATTTTCACAAAAAATATGAGTCGTAGATAAAAACCATACTGTCTCCACCATCCATCTGTGGCATCGAAAAGGGTGAAGGCCAAATAAGGTCATGTGATCTCTGCCACTTGCAGAATGTTGAGCGGGACAAGTCATCAAGTAGGGTCCACATATTAAATGCAAAATGAAACTATGTGATGAGGGTTAAAATATTCGTTTGCAACCATATAAGAACCATACATATAATTAAAATGGGTGTTAAAACCTTCATATACCCTATCTATGTTTAATATAGGAATATGGGTATAGAATGGTTAATAAAATGGGACCATAGGTAATGATATTATTAAAGTTAGGGTAGAGTATAAGTTAAATAATAAAAAGAGTGAATGTATATCAAGATAGATAAGGTTATGTAAATATATGACAAGGATGATGTATAGATTAATGTATGCATAGATAGGTTAGTAATATTAACCTATGGAAAGTGCAAATAAAGAGTTCAATGATTAGGAATCTTTCAATAACAATCTTTCAATAACACATGGTAACACAAATTGGAGTTAGAAGGGGTAATTATTAGAGAATCATAAAACATGTATTTAAGGGAGGGATGACACTCAGTAAAAAATAAAGATACATGATACAAAATAAAATAGAAATGGATACATGACAAGTGGCATCAGAGCCCAAGTTAAAACAATGGGATTATGGACCCCAACACAAGAATTTTTGTTGTCTGGAAATTTTAAATTATGGTTAAAAATTTGTGTTACAAAAAGATATCAATTGCATATTATGGTTTAGTAATGCTAATGGTTTCATGTGCATCATATATAAGCCACAGACAGAATTACAGTTGCTGTCACGGCTGACAGAGAAGATTTGTATGTATAACTAGTGGAGGAGGATGTCCCACAAGATTCCAACACGTACATGTTGTAAATTATCAAACAATTACAACAGGAAATGGTTCACCTAAAGACTAGAAATGAATGTTTACTGCAAGCTATCAATGAACAAGAGAAGTTGACAAGACATTTAACATTTAGATCCAGTCATCAAGAGCGAGAAAAAGAAAAACTAGAAAGAAAAGAAACAGAAACCAACTCAGAGAAGTTTGAGAGTTCGGAGGAGTCTAGGAAACCACACTCTAACTACAAAAGTAGGAAGGAGTTGCAGGGGGAATTCTGTAAGATAAAGCCTCCAACGTTTGATAGAGAGAAGGAAGAGCATGAAATATCTTGGTTCCTGAAAATGGTAAAATAATTCCAAGTATATGAGTACGAAAGTAATATGAAAGCAAGGTTGGAAGTTTACCAATTGCAAGGTTGTAATACCCTTGATTTACAACTTCTATGTTGTGTAAATAAAACAAAGGTCCAAGTGGACTTATGGAACAATTATTTATGGACAGAATTATTTTTAAATTCATAATTAACTATGAAAGAGATGTTAATGTCGTAAAAATAGACTAATTGAGATCATGAAATTATTATCCATAAATCCCTAGTAAAGCAAAAAGTTACTGGGAAGAGGTAAGAAAAGCTATGTTGAGGAAAAGCAAGTTTTAAAGTAATATTTTGTGAAAAAAAAAGAGAAGCCTAGGCTATCCATAATAACGGGACGTCGTTATGGAAACATGTCGAGGGAAAGAAGGCTTAAAAGAGCCATCACTACTGTGACAAGCGGTTTTCAACACTAGGGAATATTGGTCTCTGCTCGGGGGAGAGATTTGAGGAGAAGCTCATGGTTGGGAGGGAAATTCATCTTTACCCATTGGTATGTACTTACTCCAGTTTTCTATTAAAATTATAATTTTATAGAAGTGTCTAGATACGAGTGCTGGTTTTAAGTCACAGACATAAATCCATCTGGAAGGTATGAATTTGTATGTATGTTTCTCCTAGATGTCATATTAGACAAAAGGGTTAAGTCTTATTGAGTATTTTTTTCATGTGAATAGTTATTAAAATAATAAGTAAATAGTTATGTGTGATGTACAATGTTCTCTATCATGTGTATTATACAGTGTCCTCTATGTAAATTAATATAGTGAATAATTTGTTTCCCTTAAACAGACTAATATACTGGAAACAGGTAAAGAAAATCAGATTAGGTGAAATGATAAACTACAGGGGGTTATACTATGATAAGTATCATGATGTAGAAATGCATAGGTGAGATACCATAAAGTATTTCAACCAAAAAGTGCCAAAAAATATGAATGTATGTAGAAGTAAAATATTTCATAGGCACTTGCATGAGATCATGTAGAAGTAAAGGATTTCATATACAACTGCATGAATGCATATAGAAGTAAAATAATTTCATATGCTACTATGTGAATGCATGTGGAAGTAAATGATTCATATATGAAAAATATGCTAAGAAAATATCAAAAGGACCAGCTGTATATAAACAAGAAAATTATAGAAAAAATTTGATATTACATTTCATAATGAAAAACTAGAAGAGACAATTACATGAAATAGGATAATTCGTAATTTTAAATATTTAATAAGTAGCTATCTAAGTACAAGAAATTTTTTAAATTTCTTAGAGTCTCACTATCATATATATATATCTATGTCACTAGTTTACATCAAAATAATTTATGGCCAAATACCAAGCACATCCTTGACAGATAAATTCTAAAAGTATTGGACTAAACCAAGTGACATAAGAACCATGATGAAACAGTAGGTAACCCACCTATGAAAGAATGAGTAAAATGAAAATCATGCACTAGAAGAAAGCAGTTGAGGCATGAAACTTCATAAAACTATTTTAAGTTCACGGCTTCAAAATAATAAATGAGAAATATAAAATCAAATTATTTGAAAGTAAAAGGATTATTACTCTGTTAATAAGGGAAGAGAAATTACATACGTATACTATTTCATTGTTGTCTTCTTCACTTGCACATATAGATGGAGATTAATGTAAAAAAAATTATTCAACTTATATAATTGAAAAGTATAAACATGAAACTCAATAATGTTTGAACAAATTGGACTAACCATGAGAGGAGAGGATGTCCACTTCAGGATTTCTAGTCTAGATTTGAGTATCAAAAGATAACTTGTGTAATTTAAACCCATATATAACCTCATATAAGTATTACATAAGAAGAGAGAAGTGTTATTTACACAATGATGAATAGAATTAAGTGCAACACTGGAGGACCGACAATTTGAGCATCAATCAACTACGATTGAAATTGAAGGTATCATTTCTGACCAACCTCTGTATGTTTTATTTGATCTTCTTTCTAGTTTAAGCTATATTCGTCCCCATATAGTTAAAAAAAGTAACTTGAAGACACAAAAATTTAGGCACTCTTGCGTCATGTAGTTGGCCAGAGGAACCAAATTGAAGGTCACCAATAAATTGCACAGGTATCGTACCAAATTAAATGGGTACATCGCAAATTTAAATATAAATATCCTTCCCTTAGGAAGTTATGACCTTCTAGTTGGTATGGACTAGCTGGAATAGAAGAAAGCAGTAGTAAACTGTTTGGAAAAATATAAATTATACTAATTCTCAAGGAAATTCAGTCGTGGTAAGAGGAAAACCAAAACCTATGTCTATTAGGAAAATTTTTGCATTACAGTGAAGCAGACAACAAGGAAAGGATGTCAAGTGTATGTTATCAAAATTTAACATTTGGAACAATAAGAAGAAAATGAAGCTGTACAGTTTTTACTGGTGATTAAGGATTTCTAGGGTGTATTTCCTAAAGAAATTCCTCAACTTACCCCTTAGAAAGATATCGATATCTCTATTGAGATGCTACTGGGGGCCACTCGAGTTTCCTAAGCCCCTTATAGAATGAGCACCCCTAAACTGTTAGAAATGAAACTTTAGTTGTGGGAATTATTAACTAACGGGTATATTTTACTAAGTGTGTCTTCATGAGGAGCATTAGTTTTGTTTGTCAAGAAGAAGGATGGAACACTTATGATGTGCATATGTTATAGAGAGTTAAACAATTTAACCATCAATAATTGATACCCCCTCCCACGAATAGATGATCTGTTTTATCAAGTAAGTGGGGAAACTGTATTCTCAAAATTTGACTTGAGAATTGGTTATCACTAGCTCCACATCAAAGATGAAGACATACACAAAAAAAATTTCGAAACATGGTATGTACATTACGAGTTCATAGTTTTACCCTTTGGACTCACAAACTCCCCTGCTACTTTCATGTGCCTCATGAATATTGTTCTAGATGAACATTTGGATAACTTTTTTCTAGTTTTCATAGATGATATTTTGGTGTAATATAAGAACAAAGAGGAACATGAGGAACATCTTCACATAGTACTGCAAACACTCATAGAACACCAATTTTATGCAAAACTTAGCAAGTGTGAGTTTTACAAACCCAATATTCAATATCTGTGACATATTATTTCGAAGGAATTATTGGCGATAGATCTAGAAAATCTACAAACAATTTTAGATTTTCCTATACCCATCGATGTACCAGCAATACGTTCATTTATGGGTGTTGCCAAATATTACAGTAGATTTTTAGAAGGATTTTCTGCATTCTCTTACCCTATTACCTCCTTGCAGGAAGAAAAAATGTTTGAAGTTTAAATGAGTAGCTAAGTACCAAGAGAGCTTTGAGCAGATAAAACACAAATTCACTACTACACCTATCTTAAAAAATTATGATGCAACAAAAGATTTTGTTTTGTGCATTGATGCTTGTATAGAAATATTGGGAGGATTATTGCAACAAGAAAAGGCAGGGATAGCTTATGAGTCCCGAAAACTGAAGAAACATGAGAAAAATTCTGCAGTTTATGAGTTTGAATTAGTTGTTGTAATACATGAATTAAAAATGTGGTGACATGACCTATTGGGTAAGAATTTAGTGCTGATGACTAATCATATCAGTTTAAAATATTTCTTTAGTCATCCAGATTTTAATTCAATGCAAGCAAGATGGTTAGATTTCCTTAGCGAATTTGGTATTGCGATCAAACCCATTAAAGGAAAGGAAAACCGAATTGTTTATGCCTTAAGTAGAAATTCCCATCAATTTTTGTATTACACAGGTAGTAGTGTGAAATTTGACGTGGAGGAATGGATCCAAGAAGTCTTGTCGCAAAATCCTCAATATTTGAAATTGCAGAAAAAATTACAGCAAGTTGAAATTTCAGGATACACCATGAATCTGAAAGGATTAATAATTATAAGAAGAGGTTTTATGTTCCAAATGTATCTACCTTGAAACATATGATTTTATATGAATACCATAAGAGACCTTATTCAGGTCATTCAAGTTATCAAAATATGGTGACAACCTTGTGGAAAAATGTGTGTTGGTCGAGAATGAAGAAGGAAATAGTTGATTACTTGGCAAGCTGTTTGGAGTGTCAACATGTTAAGGTAGAGCACTAACATCCTATAGGTTTACTAAACCCTCTTCCGATTCTGGAATCAAAGTGGGAAGTGGTGTCCATGAATTTTTTCACTGGACTGCCACGTACCAAATACCAGCATAACTCCATTACGGTGGTGGTGAAAACATTAAAAAACACATCATATTTTATTCCCATACAGTCCAATTTTGGGACAACACAAGTGGCCAATGTGTTTATGAAGGAGATATTTAAACATCAGGAAATAAAAAATATGATCATCTCTGATAGGGATGAAAATATTACTTCCAAATTTTGGAAAACATTGATTGGAGGAATGGGACCAAAGCTGAACTTTAGCACAACTTATCATCCTCTGAGAAATGGGAAGAAAGAAAGGATAAAGTAAATATTAGAGGACATGCTTCACATGTATTTAATGGAGGGACCCACCAAGTGGGAGGATTTTCTTCATTTGGCAGAATTTTCTTACAACAAAAGTTACCAGACCTCTATTAAAATGATTCCATTTGAAGTTTTGTATCACAGAAAATTCCACACCCCACTTAGCTAGAGTCAACAAAAGGACAAACTAGTACTTGGACCTATAGCGCTACATGAGATGGAATCGACAATAAAACAAATTCAACAAAACATCAAAGCGACTCAAGGTCGCTAGAAGAGTTATGCAAATAAGAAAATAATTCACATGGAATTTAAGATTGGGTATCATGTGTTATTAAGGATAAAGCCTTGCAAGAGTACCTTACACACCAGAAGTTGTGCTAAGTTAGCACCTCGCTACTGCGGCGTCTTTGAGGTTTTGGGACGAGTGGGCCCAATACATTATTAATTGGCTCTACCTAGACATATTAAATTTCATAATGTTTTTCATGTATCATTTTTGAATAAATATGTTCATGATGCTTTTCACATGGTTGACTGGACATTGATACAAGTGGAAACAAAAGGGTACTTTCTTCTAGAACCACTTCTTATATTGGAACGAGAAGAAACCATGCTCCAGAATAGAACACTAGCTCCGGCGAAAGTGCAATGGAAGCATTCTACACTTGAAGAAGATACCTGGGAGTGGGAAGAAAGTATGAAGGAATAATATCTAACGTTTTTCAAATAATAAGTAGGGTAATATGCAACACCGAGGATGGTTTTTTTGTTTTACACGGGGGAATATATAATACCCCTGATTTATAGCTTTTATGTTGTATAAATAAAACCAAGGTCTAGGTGGACCTATGGAACAATTATGTATGGAAAAAAATATTTTTAAATTTAAAATTAATTATGAAATAGGTGTTAATGTGGTAAAGGCTGAGTAATTGAGATCAGGAAATTCTTATCCATGAGGATGAACTAGAATTTCAAAATTTCCCAAAACTCTAAAGAAAATCCTTGAAGAAAAATAAATAAATAATTATATTAGATGGGAGAAAAAGATCTAATAAAAATCCTGAGTAGAGTGGAAAGTTACTAGGAAGAGGTAAGAAGAACGGTGCTAAGGAAAAGAAAGTTTTAAAGTAATATTTTGTGGAAAAAAATAAATACCTAGGCTATGGGAAACGATATCCCATAATAATGGGACATCATTTTGGAAAAATTTTGAGGCAAAGAAGGCTTAAAAGAGCCATCACTAGTGTGACAAGGTGTTGCCAACACTCGGGAATATTGGTCTCTTCTCGGGGGAGAGCTCTAAGGAGGAGCTTATGGTTTGGAGGAAATTTTGTCTTTACCTATTGGTATCTACTTATTGTGGTTTGGTATTAAACTTCTGATGTTATAGAAGTGTCTAGATAAGAGTATTGGTCTTAAGTCAGAGACATAAGTCCATCTCCAAGGTATGATTTTGTATGTATGTTTCTGTTACACGTCATATTAGACAACAGGGTTAAGTCGTATTGGGTACTGTTGGCATGTAAATAGTTATTAAACTATTCAGTAAATAGTTATGTGTATTGTACATTGTCCTCTTTCATGTGTGTTTTATAGTGTCTTATCTGTAAATTAATACAGTGAAGATATTGTTTCTCTTACACATACTAAGTTACTAAAAACTAGAAAGGAAAATAAGATTAGGTGAAATGAAAAACAACAGGGGGTTATACTCTGATAAGTAATACTATGTAGAAATGCATAGGTGAGTTAGAGTAAAGTATTTCAGCCAATGATTTCCATAAAATATGAATGTATGTAGAAGTAAAAGATCTCGTAGGCAACTCCATGAGTGCATGTAGTAAAGGATTTCATATACAAATGCATGAATGCATATAGAAGTAAAATAATTTCATATGCTACTCTATGAATGCATGTGTAATTAAACCATTCATATTTGAAAAATCTTCAAAGAAAATATCAAGACAACGAACTGTATATAAACAATAAAAGTATAGAAAAAATATGATATTACATTTAATAATGAAAAAATAGAAGAGGAAGTTACATTAAATAGGATAATTGAGAATTTTAACTATTAAATGAATAGCTATCTAAGTACAACGAATCTCTGAAAAATATTGAGAGCCTAACTCTCATATATATATCTATGTGACTAGTTTACATCAAAATAATTTATTTCCAAATACCAAGCATGGCCTTGACAAATAAATCCTAAAAGTACATGACTAAACCAAGTGACAGAAGAACCATGATGAAACAACATGTAACGAAACTTTGAAAGAAAGATTAAAATGATAAGCATACAGTGGAAGAAAGAAGATGAGGCATGCAAGTTCATAAAAATATTGTAAGATAATACCACAACCCAAGCTTACCACTAATTTCTGCCGCCCTTGCTTGTTATAACGCTTACAAGTACTTGTTAGAATGCCTACCCTATGCTTACAGTATGGTATGCCTACTGCCTTAGGGTCATGAACTTAAGGGTAGTGATGTACGTGTAAAAGAATAAAAGAGAACTATAAAATCATATTATTGGAAAATAAAAGGATTATTAATTTATCAATAAGGGAAGAGAACTTACTTAAGTATACTATGTCATTATTGTCTTCTTCACCTGCACATACAGATGTAGATTACTATATAAAAGTATAAACATGAAACTAGATAATGTTTGAAAAAATTGGATTAAGCGGAAGAGTAGAGGATGTCCACTTCAGGATTTCTAGTCCAGATCTGAGTAGAAAAAGATAACCTTGGTAATATAAACCCATATATAATCTCAGATAAGCATTAAAAAATAAAAGAGAAGTATTATTTATACAATGATGCATAACAATAAGTGAAAAATGTGAAGAGATTGCATGTTACCTTCAGGGGTAGAAACCCAGCCCCGGGTTACGCATTTCTTAGACGCAGCTTGAAGGTAAGAGGAATATAACCCAAGTACCAATACAATTACTATGAACCAAATGAGTAAGGTAAAATCAAGGTTGCAAATGGATGTTATAAATAAACATAACCAAAAATGCAAATATTATGCGTAGTAAACATGTAATTACATAATGTGGAATATATAGTGCAAAGACATAAAAACATAGATACTTTGGTCAAGAAGAAAATAAATATAAAATTAGGAATAGAGGATATGCCTCATGCCATAATAAATTAACAAAAATCAGCATTACTAATAAACAAAACAAAGTGATGTGAATATATGGTTAATACGCGATCAAATCTTGAAGCATAGAAATTGCCAGATTAATACTATACAAATTCTAGAAAATACATATGTCTCTATCACACATCTACTGTATGATATCCCTGACAGATCATCACTATGGCTAACCACATAAATTAAAGTTCAAAAAAAGTAATCATAATTATGGGTAAGGAGAATAAGTAATTATTTGAACGATAGCATCTGAGGCAAATCCCAAATATTCAATAAAACAATGTAGCCATAATATATTATGAAAGAAAATAATTGAATCAACAAATTAACTAAGATTCAGAATATTATGCTAACTTATATAAATTTAAGTCCCACAATGTTATGCAATTAAGAAATACGCTGACAAGGTCATGCTGAACCAAAGCTATGTTGGCCCTATAAGTCATGCAAAATAAGTGCAAGAGAGTCACATTGGGGCTAAGTATGAAAAGGAAAATAAAAATGAACTCTATAGAGTAATAAATTAAGAGGGGTTCTGGCCAAATGTAGCTATGGTTTTATGTGAATTTTACAAAGAAATAAAACAGTCAAAATTTAGAACTAAAAGTAACACCCTTAATCCATATTGGAAAATCGGGACTAACCAAAGAGGAAACCCTTCTAAAACCAACCAAATTTAATTAAGGGACAGAGAAATTTCAAATTATCTGGAGAGCTGTAATTAATGAACTACAGAACAAAGAAATTTCATGTAGAATAGAGGAGTCTTTTTATTAAAATATGAGGTCCATAAAAACCATTACAATTTGGGTAGAAAGGAATCCAAAACCCAGGATTAGAACAATATTAGCTAAATGCCTGAAACCTAGAACATTGAGGACAAAGATAAGCAAGGAAATCTAAATACGACAAAAACATTGTTCTAATTACAAAAACCCATATATCTTGAAGTGAAACAAAGAGAAATTATTGAACCAATGAGGAATTTCAAGAAGGGGCTTACCTATTTTATGCTGATAAGAGTGGCGGGATGTTGAGGAAGCATTGTCGCCACAAAGAAAAGAGGAAGCAATGGATTACATTCTTGAACAGAGGGCAAAGGACGCTCTATAAAAAAATGAAAATAAACCCATATCAGTAGTTTGAAAACCAACAAAAACCATAAGTAAATTAGAGGTAAGGATATAGCCTTCTTACCTGAATGAAATCGATTAACTATTTGAATTAGCTACACTTTATTCCTCCAGAAAAAAACCAGAATTAGTTGTAAGAAAAAATATATTAAAATCACCATCAAAATGTAAATTAAAAAAAAAACAACACAGAAACCCATACCCTCATAGGCTTAGAGACAGAGCTTGAAAGGGTATCAAGTTAAAACCCACATCCAACTGAAAACCTTGCAGGAACTTACGCACAGAAATTCTGAGACATTATTCTTGTTGGTTGGGCTTGGAGGTAGAACTCCAGCTACGATAATAATGTAGGAATCAAGCGCAAAAAGTTTTGGAAAGGGATTTGTAGGTCGACCATGGATGCAAATATCTGAAGCCATAGAAAACCACCTCCAATACAACAAAATAACGAAATGAGATTGAAGTTAGGTAGGTAAAAACCCTTAGGTTTTCTACAACACATATAGAGCATCGATTTCATTCAAGAAATATATAGCTTACTAGTGGCACCTCGAAATACGCATGAGGTTTGTGTGATCATGCCACCTAGAGATTAGTGAATGGTACATTTAAATCGGTGGGATAAGTTAACTAAAAATTAAATAGAACTACATTAACCCATCGTACTTACCTTGGAAAAAATACAATCTATATAATGTGCTAATATGTTGGTACTTTACATGTAGTTTAATAAGTATTGTAAGGTGGGTATATATATATATATATATAGGGTTGAATGTATATTAAGGTAAGAACTAAATGTAGGGAAATCATACTATATGAATAGGGAGAATGTATTTTAAATTACGGTAAATGTTATTAATGTGGAGAGTTATATTATTAACCATTGGTAGTATAATTCGAGAAGATTATAGTATCCTAGAGATGAAGTAAGAGAATGAAATGGTGATGAATTCGTTATAAACATGGAAGAGGTAGCATTGGGATAAGAAGTGAAACTCTAAAGTGTTATTTAGGAACATATTTAAGTATAATTTTTTTTTGGAGATGTTACAAAGGTAAAGAGACACTTTGGTGGGAAGAGACAAAAATCATACACTTGTTGGATAAAAATATCATATCATGGGAAGAATTATGGAAGAAATTTAAATCTTGATACCTCAGTGAGAGGTATTATGATGATAGAGTGAAGGAATTCCATGAGTTAAGGCTGAGGCAGCTTACCATTGATGAATTTGTGATGAAGTTCACAAATTTACTTCCATATGTACCATACATAAGAGAAGAAAAAATGAAGGTACATATATCTTCAAATTGTTTACCCAAAATATACAAAGAGAGAATTGATTTTGACAACCCGAAGACTATGGAAGAAGTTGTAAGGAAAGCCCAACTATGTTATCAACAATTTAAAGGCCGAAATGATCACCTAAATAGTTGGTAGAATAAAGAGAAAGGGGAGGCTAAAGCAAGCTCAAAAACACCCAAACCAGCCTATCTGAAAAATTTTGGCAGAAACCACCAGCGGAAAATATTCAACAAAGGTGGTGAAAATAAGCCAGCCCATTCCCACACAGGTTCAAAGCCCATGGAAGGGAAAAAAAAATGTGATACAATGGCAAACCCAAGGAACCTTCGAAGTTTTGGGGTTGTGGAGAACATCACAGGCTGCGGGACTCTTCACACAATGCCTGTGATATTCAAGACATTCAATTAGTGCAGGAGGGAGCTACAATGAATGATGTTGCTAGAAGCATTCCCCGCACTAGCAACGCATTACAAGACCGACGTGTTAAACATAAATAAACCATGATTGGAATTGAAGGTGTCATTTCCAACCCACCTATATTTTTTCTACCTTATATTGGAGCTACTCTAAGCTGTATTAGTCCACACATACTGGAAAAATGTAAATTACAGACCTAAATATTTCAACACTCTTGGCTAGTGTAGTTTTCTACCAGAACCAAATGGAAGGTAATCCATAATTTTCACAAGTGCCTTCTAATTTTAATGGATACCTTACAGATTTGAATATGAATATTCTCCCCTTAGGATCTTATGATTTACTGGTTGGTATGTATTGGCCGGAACAGTAGAAAGTTGTAGTAAATTGTTTAGAAAAAACATTAAATTGTATAAATGCACTAGGACAGTCAATTGTAGTGAGAGGGAAACCAAAACCTATGTTTGTTAGACAAATTTTTGCATTATAGTTGAAGCGGACAACAAGGAAGGGTTATCCATTGTATGTTGTACAAATTGAGTATTTGGGACAGTGAGCAGAAAATGAACTTGTAGAAAATTTACTAGTGATTAGGGACTTCCAAGATGTATTTCCTGAAGAAATTCCTCAGCTTCCCCCTCAAAGAGATATTGATTTCTCTATTGAGCTGGTAGTGATATCCACCCTAGTATCTTGAGCCCCACACAGAATGAGCACACCTGAATTGTTAGAACTAAAACTTCAATTACAGGAATTGCTAAACAAGGGGTATATTAGATCAAGTGTATCGCCCTAGGTAGTACTAGATTTATTCGTCAAGAAAAAATATGGTACCATCAAGATGTGTATAGAATACAAACAATTAAACAAGTTAACCACTAAAATTTAGTACCCCATCGAATGAATAAACGACCTATTTGATCAAGGAAGGGGGGTGACCATATTTTCAAAATTGACTTAAGAACTGGTTATCACCAGCTTCACATAAAATACGAAGATATCCACAAAACAACATTCAAAATTTGGTATGGACATTACAAGTTCGTAGTCCTACCTTTCGGACTTACAAATGCCCCTAATAACTTCATTTGTCTCATGAATAGTGTTCTACAAAAACATACGGATTAGTTTGTGCTAGTCATCATAAGCCATATGTTGGGAAAAATACTGAGAGGGGGGGGTGAATCAGTATTTACTGCACATTCAAAACTTTTACTTTTTCATTCCTTAAAATCCATACGCTACTTTCCTTCAGTAAACTAGCGTATATACACGGATCTCCTTTATGAAACTAGCGTATACACAGAGATCTAGATATGTCATTAAATTTTCACTCTTATTATTCCATCATTCATTCATCAGATGTTTAATAAACAGTAAACATGTACAGTAAGAACAAAATAAGACATCACACAAAGCATCACACATGAACACCAGGATTTTTAGGTGGAAACCCAAATCGGGAGAAAACCACCGCTGCAGTTGCTCAGCCTTCAATATTTTATTATAGAGAAAACATCTTACAACATATGTGCTGGCGCAGACTTGACCAGCACGCAGGCACCCACCTGCGCTCGTTTACCAGCCTCTCCGGGAAGGGAGCTCCAACCCCCTGACTCGTTTACCAGCCTCTCCTGGAAGGGAGCTACGACCCCCCGATCTCGTTTACCAGCCTCACCCGGAAGGGAGCTACAACCCCCTGACTGAAGGCTACAACCCTCAGCACCACCTTGGACCACGTTTCATCAATTTTCACACTGGATCCAACAACTTCAATAGAACACCACTTGCAGGCCACAATTCATCATATTTCCAGACCGAACCCTTTCCATACTTTTAAGTACAATCATACATCATCAACAGATACATATCAACACAGATCAGATAGCAGAAACACAACAGAACAGATCAGATATTTCATACCCCTTGCTTCAGCAAACCCTAGTTTGCATACGCGCTTTTACTTCACTGATGTCGCGTATATACGCGCTTCCGTCCACACAAACCAGCGTATACCTCAGTGTATATTTTATTGCGCATACGCGCTTTCTCTTTGCTGAAGCCGCGTATATACGCGCTTCCTCCGCGGCGAAGTAGCGTATAGATCTTCAATCATTACAGAGCAGCATAATTCATCAGATCAGATATTCAGTTCAGATCTACCCTATTGCTTCAGACAGATGTTCGCCTGGATGCTCGCCTCATCACATATCTAAGCCTTCCATAATCAGATCTAGCAAATACAAGAGCAATTTAGATCTAGATCCCCTTCTTCATCATTGGTGCATCATACATTCAGATTTATCATTCAAGTGTAACCCTTTCCATTCAGATATACTTCAGAGAGAAGTATTCATTCAAGCTCAGACATCTTGCACCTACACTCATCATTTGCACAATGAAATTCTTCTCCTTATATATGTTTATCCTTTTTCAATACCATGAGCCCCTTTTTCAATACCATGGGCCAAAACAATACCATGAGCCCCAAAACAACCTGGACGGGGTCAATTAGGCGGATCATTACCCAATACCATGGGTTAATACCATGGTGGTTACCCTTGGTTTTGCACCTTTTGAGCGCTTTAGCCCATACGCGACTTGGTACGTTCTTTTCCGCGTGCATACGCGACTTCCCCTAGGCCAATCCGCGTATACCAAGAGACATACTCTTTTTCATCATACTTTGAGTACATTCTGAAATCCTTTCTTCATAGCCTTCTGTCCACACTGTAGAAACATCATATTTTCTTCATCAGGAACACATTCTCTTAAGCACAACTTCATCAAGTAAGTTTTCATCATCTTCATCAAGTGGGTTGCCTTTCAAGGACAACACTCAACAACATATCACATCAGATTTACATCTTTTACCAAGTCCATCAAGTCAAGAATAACTTCATCAGGTGGATTGCCATCAAGGACAACACATGTCAACAGTCACATGTCTTCATCTTCATTCAGTGGGTTGCCATCAAGGACAACATCCTGCATCATATTTCCAACAATCTCCCCCTTTGGACTTGATGGCAACCACGATGGTGTTTGGTTACCACAATAGATAGGTACCATGTCACTATCCCAAATATGTCACTCTCCCAAATATTTGACATCATTATCTTCTCTTCATTCAAACACCATGTCATTCTCCCCCTTTGACATCAAGGGCAAAGGGCGGATCAAAAACCAACACTCTCCCCCTTTTCTCTTCATGTGGAAGAAACATTCTGCAGATCTGATATGTGCTGAAGTGGCCAAGCTCCCCCTGAGTTCATGCTGAATCTTCAAACATATTTGTCAATGAAGTACATGACTCTATGAACTTCCTATCACCAAAGACTCATACTTACATCAATTATTCATCCAAGTGGATTTACATATGAGACTCAACTACCCAACCAAGTGGGTTTACAAATTTGACGCAGCTACCCAACCAAGTGGGTTTACAAAAATGACAAGTCCTTACATGACTGAATATTACAATTTTACAACATGGGTCTCCACATGACCTTTTCATCAAAAATGACTTTTCATAACCAATACCAAAAAGACCTCAAGAGAGATCATATATCAGAACCACCATAGTGCCAGCCGTGCATTATACTCAACAAAACTAATGCTCCCCCTGAATCTGTGCATCCATGCATCCTTTTCATATGACTAAGGCTCCCCCTTAGTTTGTGCATCCTGAACATTTTCACCAACAAATCATCAAGGCATCTTCATCAAAACATTAGAAACAGAGTTATGAGAACTGGAACACCACCAGAGATACCAAACAGTATCAGAGATAACAGCACTGCAGCAGTGCTGAAGAATGCTGAACCATCCAAAAAAATTGTCAGCAACCAAACATACGCGGGTTTATGTGCAGGAACTCGCGTACATACGCGACTGTGTTTCAGGAAACCCGTGTATCCCAAGCCATCTTCTAAGATTTATGCAGATCTGATTCTCTATGAGGAAAAGACAATGTTCAACTTCTTTATGAGATATTTGACTGCTTCCCTGGACTACAGATATAACAGAATAGTGTAGTTGTGTCTTCAAGCGTCATCCAATGGTTGTAGCATAAGCCCATTAGTAACCAAGCTTTCAGATCCTTTGCAGCATCAATACATTCTTTCCAAAACATTATCATACCAGAACAGCATCTTCAGATATGTGTCAGGCAATCATCCATGTGGTCCAAAATCACCATGATCTTCAAGATGTAACATGAATTAACATATGTAGGCAAAAGATCTCAACCATAGCAACCAAACTCTATATGCTCTGAAACAAACAATATCCAACTCATCCACACAAAGATACTTATCAGCAACCAGGGCTCAAAACCTCATCATAATAATCCATGTATTAAATCATCATCATTTGAGCATGAGTATCACCAAGACCAAAGAATAAGCAGTCATATTTCCAACAATGCAACCATTAGAATTCAACCTGCTACTCCCCCTAAACCAGTGCTTCTTCCTTAACTTGTGCAATCTGAGACACCTTCAACAACAAGTCATCAACAACAATCTCTGCATGATCTGTCCTCATCTCTGAACTATAAGACTTTCATCTCAACAATGAATGCTCTTCATCATAAAGCAACCAGGCTTCATCCATAATCTTCAACACAAGAACCCATGCATCATTTCATTATCATGAGTATAACTAGAATGATGCTAACAGTGCAATCATCAGCAGACAGACTGATGCTCCCCCTGGACCTCTGCTTCAGATCTTCAGCTATCAGATAAATTTTCTTATCATCAATGCATACGCGACTGCGTCTTCTGGAACTCGCGTGTATACGCGACTTTAGTTAATGAAACCTGCGTATGGAAAGTGAAGCATAGAAAATTTCCATCTTCCTTCATTTCTTCCTGAGCTTGTACCTCCTGTACCTGTCCTTTCCACATCAGATGCGCTGTCAGAAGTAAAGATAACCAGAATAATCAAATCAACCATAAGAGTCATCATGCATTGCTCCCCTTGTGACGATACATTACTAAATTTCATAATGTATCCCACATCATTCCTGCAGTCAATCAGAGAAGTAAGCTTCCAGAAGTGGATGACTGCAGTAGGGTCAGAATTCCCTACATTTCTGATCGGTCCTCCTTCTTTTTCCAAATTTGCTTGAGCTTTCCAACTCTGTGCTGAAAATTGTCCACTTTCCCAGATCTGTTCATCCTACATTCTTTTTCTACATGTCCATACTTGTTACAAGCATAACATCTCGTGTGGCCAGAGAAATAAACATAAGAATCATAATGAGTATTTATATTCTTCCTCCTTTTACAATCAGCTGCTTTATGTCCATACTTGTTACATGAAAAACAATATCCCTTAAAGCTACTAGAGTACCTTTCTGAGTAGAACCTGTTTGTTTGTGGCTGAATTGTTCTGCTTCTGCAATTTGCTACAACATGCCCATAATTATGACATTCAAAATTCTTGAATGAATTCCTTTGAGAATTCATGATTGTTGATTGAGATTTTGTCTCTTTCAACACTTCAGGTTTTGCATTGACTACCTCTGAATTTTTAGCACTTCCTTGTGAGCTAGATTCACCTTTAATAGTTTCATGGAAACCAAGACCATGTTTGATAGCAGGAGACCTTTGATTACTCATAATATTGTCCAAGATATTAGTACTATCATGAAACCTCAAAAGTTTAATCTTTTCTTCTAATTTACCTTTGAGAATGTTTACCTCAACCTCCAAGGCTTGGCATTGCTTTGTCATGCTTTCTTCTTTCCTTCTTCCATCTTCTACTTGATCCTTCAGATTTAGGATTTCTTCTTTCAACCAATTTTCGTTGTCTTCACATGTTTGTTGCAGCTCTTCATTCTTCTTGTTTGATGCTTCGAGATCTTCTTTGAGGGAGACAATTTCTACTTCAAGTCTTGCATTCTTCTTGTTTGATTTATCCAGGTCTTCTTTGAGGGAGATGATTTCTGTTTCAAGGCCTTCCTTTTCAAACGTTTGTAGAGGTTCCTCAATCTTCTTACTTGATGCTTCAAGATCTGCTTGTAGAGAGATGACTGTAGCTTCAAGACCTTCATTCTTCTTCTTTGATTTTTCCAGATCTGTTTTTAGAGAAACGCTTTCTACTTCAAGTCCTTCATTCTTCTTATTTTCTTCTTCAAGTTCTGCTTGCAGAGAGATAATTCTAGCTTGATATCCTTTACTTCGACTGTATACATCATTGAACATCCTTTTCAGTCTAAAACACAAAGCTTTGGAGGCAGCGTCCTTCTCATTAAATATTCTTTGTTGGTCTTTGATAACCCTTTTTAAATCCACAACATTACTTTCACTATCTACATCATTGCTTGCACAGATAAGATTACAAGGATCACCATCAGATTCATCTTTGTAAACTTCTGATGTACCAGTTTTCTGAGACATCTCCTTACTTTGAGTATTTTGCTTCTTTGCCATGAGTACTTGTAGAGCTTGGTCAGAATCTTTTTCGGCTTCTTCTAGGTCGATAGCATATTCTTCACTATTGTTTGTACCACTAATATCTTTCAAAGGATGATCCCAATCACTATCAGATTCATCTCCTTTGATTTCTGGTATCCATGTTCTCTGAAATATCTCCTTTCTTCGAGTAGGCTTCTTCTTTTGCTTCTTTCCCATTGCGACGGATCTCCTTCAAGCGATCAAGCTTCTACAGAAGGACCACCCTCTGATACCAATTGTTGGGAAAAATACTGAGAGGGGGGGGTGAATCAGTATTTACTGCATATTCAAAACTTTTTACTTTTTCATTCCTTAAAACCCATACGCTACTTTCCTTCAGTAAACTAGCGTATATACGCGGATCTCCTTTATGAAACTAGCGTATACACAGAGATCTAGATCTGTCATTAAATCTTCACTTATATTATTCCATCATTCATTCATCAGATGTTCAATAAACAGTAAACATGTGCAGTAAGAACAGAATAAAACATCACACAAAGCATCACACATGAACACCAGGATTTTTAGGTGGAAACCCAAATCGGGAGAAAACCACCGCTGCAGTTGCTCAGCCTTCAATATTTTATTATAGAGAAAACATTTTACAACATATGTGCTGGCGCAGACTTGACCAGCACGCAGGCACCCACCTACGCTCGTTTACCAGCCTCTCCTGGAAGGGAGCTCCAACCCCCTGACTCGTTTACCAGCCTCTCCTGGAAGGGAGCTACGACCCCCCGATCTCGTTTACCAGCCTCACCTGGAAGGGAGCTACAACCCTCTGACTGAAGGCTACCACCCTCAGCACCACCTTGGACCACGTTTCATCAATTTTCACACTGGATCCAACAACTTAATAGAACAACACTTGCAGGCCACATTTCATCATATTTTCAGACTGGACCCTTTCCATACTTTTAAGCACAAACATACATCACCAACAGATACTTATCAACACGATTTATAGTTATAAACACAGCAGGTCGTACTTATTTCATACCCTTGCTTCAAAGAACCCTAGTTTGTACACGCGCTTTCCACTCTGACAGCCCAGACATACGCGTTCCGTCCACACGAACCAGCGTACACCTCCAAAGGTATATTTTATTGCGCATACGCGCTTTGTCAAGCCGCGAGGCACGCTCCTGCGGCGAAGTAGCGTATAGATCTTCAATCACAGACAAAGACAATTCATCGTACGTATATTCACCAGATTCACCCTATTGCTTCGTACGTATGTTCACCGGACGTTCTACCATCACATATCTAAGCCTTCCATAAGCAGATCTAGTAGATATAAGTACATTTCAGATCTAGATCCCCTTCTTCATCATTGGTGCATCATAAATTCAGATTTATCATTCAAGTGTAACCTTTCCATTCAGATATACTTCAGAGAGAAGTATTCATTCAAGCTCAGACATTTTGCACCACACTCATCATTTGCACAATGAAATTCTTCTCCTTATATAGGTTTACCCTTTTCAATACCATGAGCCCCTTTTTCAATACCATGAGCCCAAAACCACATTACATTCAATGGTATTCCTGGACGGGGTCAATTAGGCGGAACATTACCCAATACAATGGGTCAATACCATGGTGATTACCGTTGATTTTGCACCTTTTTGGAGCGTTTAGCCTATACACGCGACTTGGCACGTTTTTTTCAAAGGTACACGCGCTCTAGGCCAACTGTATACCAAGAGACATACTTTTTTTCATCATACTTTGAGTACATTCTGAAATCCTTTCTTCATAGCCTTCTGTACACACTGTAGAAACATCATATTTTCTTCATCAGGAACACATTCTCTTAAGCACAACTTCATCAAGTAAGTTTTCATCATCTTCATCAAGTGGGTTGCCTTTCAAGGACAACACTCAACAACATATCACATCAGATTTACATCTTTTACCAAGTCCATCAAGTCAAGCATAACTTCATCAGGTGGATTTCCATCAAGGACAACACATGTCAACAGTCACATGTCTTCATCTTCATTGAGTGGGTTGCCATCAAGGACAACATCCTGCATCATATTTCCAACACCATATACTGGTGTAGTCTAAGAACAAAGAGGAATACTGAGAACATCTTCGAATAGTGTTGGAAACACTAAGAGAACACCAACTGTATGAAAAAATAAGAAAATTCGATTTTTACAAATAGAAGATTCAATATATAGGACATGTTATTTCCAAAAAGGGGTTGGTGGTTGATCCGGAAAAATAAAAGAAATTTTAGATTGGCCTGTACCCACAAATGTACCAGTAATACGTTCATTCATGGTTATTTCCGGGTATTATGTTAGGGCCCTATATTAATAGTGTAGTCCCTTATTGTTATTAGTGGATCCCCCTTATTGTTATTATTTTACCCCTGTAATTGCCATATTGTTATTATCGTGCCCTTAATTTATTATTGTTAGGTTGACAAGGATTATATTGTAACCCCATGGACTCTTATATATAGAAACGAGGTTTTGTCAATTGTGTCATCTAACAATTGTTCATTTATGTAATGTAAAGGACATTTTCCCCTCAAAGTGGCTGATTCTAAGGTGTTGATCTCTCTTTTCTTCTATTTTGTGAGCTCGTTTCATAACATTTGGTATGAGATCTTTGGATTCTAGGGTTTTTCTACTTCAAATAGGTCATCATGGAATTGTCCCTATAACTTTTTTCTATGATGGTGCAAAAGAAAAAAACAAACCCATTTGTGAAGAAATCCTGAGGAACTTGGTGTAAAAATTTCAGACTTGGTTCACAATATTTTGAGAGACTTAGTTTGTGGAAGTTAGGGTTTTTGCATGTTCCCAAATTTCATCTGAAAGAGGTGACCTTGGGAAAATTGTCATAACTCTCTCTCTGAGCATCAGATTGGAATTCTGTAAAAAGTGTCCAAAATTACACGAACTGTATTTTTCCTTTGTATCAATTTCAGAGAAAAAAGAGGAAATAGTGACACGTGGCATGTTATACAAGTTAGATTTACTGAACTATTCCATAATTAGGTTAATGTGGGAGATTGGGCATAAATTTTCCTTGAAGAATCCAAATCAGGTCTCACCTGTAGCATTGGAAAGAAGATTCAGATGGCTACAAAAGGACCAAAGAGAAAATATTGGGGATCCAAAATTACAGAGATATGTCAGTTTCAATATTGAGCTCCTAAAATGCAAGAAAAAGGTGTGTTTTGATTTTAAAAATTGCATACGTCTTGTTTGAAAAATCGATTTGAAGTGATTTAAGGGAATATTAAAGAGTAGATACTAGTATTGAGTTTTAAAATCCCCCCTAAAACTAATTCAACACCCATTAAGCCCTCATAAGGCTCTACTATGAATCATGAAGAGGAAGAAGCGCAACATGATATACCAGAATTACATGAACAAGTGCAACAAATTTTTCTCCCGTAAAGAGTAACAAAAAATCAAATGGAAGCTAAGATGCGTGGTTTGAAGAAATGCATGGAAGCTAATATGGATGGTTTAAAGAAAGGCATGAAAAATAAGATGGATGGTTTGAAGAATGACATGGAAACTAAGATGGATGGTGTGGAAGCTAATATGGATGGTATAGAAGGCAACATGGATGGTTTGAACAAAGGCATCGAAGCTAAGATGGCTGGTTTGAAGAAAATCATGGAAGATAAGATGGATGGCATGGAAGCTAATATCGATGGTATAGAAGAAAAACTAAGAGGGAACATGGAAGACACAAAGGATGATCTAAAAACAGACATGGAAGGTTTGAAAAATTTTCTACAAGAAAGGATTCCTAATGGTGAAAAGGTAGTAAAGGAAAGTCATGAGAATAAAAAAAATCTTAATCATGATTTTATATACTCTAATGTTGGATTTAAGACCCACCATATTCCAAAGACAGAGATGAGGAAGTTTTATGGCAAGGACCCGATAAATTGGATACTACAAATGGAGCAATACTTTGAGCTCCATAATACTCAAAACACACAAAAGGTATGCATTGAAACTTTATATTTAGAACAAAATCAGTTTGTATGGTATCGATGTCTTTGTTCTTGTAAAAAATTGGTCACTTGGTAAATTTTTATGGAGGAAATGATAGCACATTATGAGGATACAAATATCAACACATTCTTTAGCCAATCTCTAAACCTCAAACAAAAGGGTTCAATGATGGAGCACATTGAGGAGTTCCAAAAATTGAATATAAGGGTAAATAATATTCCAAAGAAACATAGGGTTGATGTTTTCATAGGGACTCTAAAGGATAACATCCAACATGAGGTTCGCCTTTGGGAACGAGATACATTGGAGAAGCCATTCATGTTGGCAAGAATAATTGAAAGAAAAATTATGGCAACAAGGGAGCCTACGACTCCTTACTATAAAGATTGAAGTGTTACTACTGCTAGACTTCAACAACCTACAAGGTTGACATGACAAAAATTGGAAGAAGAAAGAGAAAAATGGCATTGCTATAGTTGTGATAGAAAATACACTAAATGTAACACCCCCAATTTGTGTGTTGATTTTTTTAAAAGTTAGACATTTGAACTCTAATCCTAAGGGGGTGGACCCCAAGGGATGAATATGGTGTGAATGTATTTGCATATTTTATTTGAGAAAATAAATAAAATAATTGTGCAATTTGACCAAAAAGAGAAATTGAGATCACTTGCCAAATCCATGAGGATGGATAAGGCAACAAATTCCCAAAAATCTTTCAGAAATCCTTGAAAGAAATTTATTTAGATTTGAGGAAGAATCTAAAAGTTTCCCCAATGAAGAGGAGTAGTTGGGAAGAGGTGAGAAAAAGCTGGAAAAAGCTGAGGGAAAGCTTAAAGCAGCTTTAAAGAATCCCAAGATGGGAAGCCTAGGCTAAACAGGAAAGAAAGCATCCTGCTATTCTGGACGCAGAATTAGAAACATGCTTTGGGGGAATTATTGAGCTTAAATAAGCTGCTCCTACCCAGATCAGAGGTTGATCTGTGCTAGGAGGTGATCTCTGCTCGGGGGTGAATCATGGGAGATAAAGTGGATTCTAAGGTTGGGAGGTTGGTCATCTTGTAGCTTGCGTGGTAGGTTCTTAATTTTTTTGTATTATGTTTTATTACAGTATGAATTAGCTACATATAAAGTTCTATTGTATGAACATGAGAAAAATTGGTACTGCATTTAACAGAATCTATCATTAGGCTCTCACCTTCCAGATTTGTGTAGTTTTAGACCAGAAATCTATAGAGGAGAAACTTCAGAAACTCTAAACCAAGGACGGTTTAAATCTGAAGTTACTTGGTATCTATAGATGATTAATTTTTATTATGTTCCCTGTAGAAAAAAAAATAAAAAAATTGATATGACCTGATTATGTGTATGCTAGGGAAACATGAAAAAAACCCTGAAATATACCTGGTATGAAAAAAAAAAAACACCAGATAGTAGCCTCTAAACTGCAGATATGAGTATTCTAATATTTACCACATATGTAGAAGGCATATAAGAGCTGTATCACCATTAAAATAGTGCTGGAAAGGAAAACACAAAAGTATTTCTATTTCATGCTTATTAGTATCACAGTTTCAAGTGTAAATATTTTCTTTTCCAAGTATATCATTAACCTTGAAAGCAAATATGGTATAAAAGGATTTACTAACACTTAAAGTTTCAAGTTAAATACTACTGATTTCCTATAAGAACACATAGCAAGAAATATAAAGTGAAGATCAAGGATCTTAGGATACGTATTACTGTTGAATCAAAGAGTAGAGTTAACCCTAGGAGTGTTACCACATCCATATTAAATAGAGGGTATTTTACTTTTCGAATTTATCTCTCAAATTGAAATAAATGTAATTTATTTGAAACAATGTTATTTAATTGGATCTAATCTATGCTCCAAGTTTACTACTAGATGGACTAATATTTCATAACCGAAGGCAGTCATACGATTAAAAATAATGATAGAATCGCTTTACCTATACTAAACATGACTATATCTCTACCTATGAACCATATATAACAAAAAAAAAAGAAGGGAGATATAAATAGGATTTAGTTCTGTAAATCTGTATAGGTTAACAAACAATCATAACTCAGAATCATAAAGGTACGAGTTATGTGTGAAAACAAATTTCGACGCCGTTACAACTCGAGCTGGTTGACAGTCAACGGCAACTGAGCAACCATACAATCAACGCAAACCCAGCCTGTATTTTCAGCTCGTCCACGGCACGTCGAATAGAGTAACTCGTAAAAACCATGCCGCGACATTTAAAATAATGGTTCTGCCATTAGCAATGAAGAGACCTCCGAGTATATTTTTCAGTTAGCACTTAAAACAACGTGGAAAATATATATACAGTTATTTAATGAGACAGAAACCCACTGTAAATGTGGAGTCGATGCCGAGTAGGACGTATTGATTTTTACAGTAAGAGATAGGATTTCAAACATCGCAGGAGACGGATATGGATCTCCGTTCGTATGAAAAAAAACAACCTTGGGAAACCTATCTGATTCTGAAATTAAAATTCAGTTAACAGGCAAAGACTTCTCAAGGGAGAGTCGAGGCTCTGGCTAGGTTGCCGTGACGTGCAAAGCACTCATTGGTTATACAACGAATCCATCAGACCATGGCGGGTTTTAGCAAAGTCGAGCGTGAGACAGGAAATAAATACCCGCAAAGAGAATGATACATCATACAAGTCCTAAAAAGTTAGAGGTAACCGCTCTGAAAGAACGCACACTTCCTCAAGCTGAGACATCTCTCCTACTGCTGGATGGAGGGGGTGGTTGTTACCTGTAAGAAAACAATCGTAAATCTGAGTCACCAAAGCATATAAATCAAGATACAGACGAACATAAGCTGCGCCAAGGAGTGAATTAGATAAGAGTAAAATAAAACCTAGTATGCTCCACTTAACCAGAGCGCTGGAAGCGATCCCGATCTACCCCGATGTAACCTGCAACCCCGTAAGCAATTTGGTCGAACTGGGTAGAAAAGAAAATAAAATCGATCAGTAAGTATAAATCAAACCAGACCCCGACTGGAAAGTAATAATAGCTCCCATCCAACAATCGGACGGGATACTGAAGTATTCTAACAGCGAATGAGTGAAAGGAGTCCTCAGGTTAAAAAGGGGGAATAATCATAGCTAAACTCTTACGAAAAACTTCTTGTTGTTGGGCTGTAGCCGATTCCTCGGGTGGGACTCCGCAGCCCGGCACAAGAGGTGATTTAGTGGTGAAGAAACCCTGTAGTAAACACCACAAAACAAAAACTAAAGAAATGAAAAAAAAAACCACTAGTCGCTGCTCCGAGATGAATAGGAAGGACTACTGTAGAAATCGGATCCCAGCGCCTCAAGATAAGGAAGTCGAAACCCTAATATCACTGCTCCCGAAATCAGTAAAACCCTAGATGGATTTAGGAAGCCCTGTCATGTCGACATTGGGATGGGAGACAGCTGAAACTCGTCTGCACCAGGATGGAGTGTAAACCTAAGGGTAATTCATTCCGCGGCCAGGGACGGTGCATACAGTACTCAATCAAAAGAGTGGTCAGCTACCAGAACACCCGTCCAAATCTCACGGGGTGTGGGACGGGATACACTGACAGTGAGTACCTCTTCATCATAAAGGAGACGTCGTTCCAGCCTGTGATACCATCAAAGGTAACACAAAAACAAAACCTACACGCTAACTCCAGTCGGATGCTGGGCGATGCATGGATATGGCTCAAATCTGGACGCCGGTTGCGTCTCCACGTATGAAGCCGCACTGACATGTACTGGCTAAGAATGCCAACAAAAATCATACGCCGGATTTTCACTCACATTAACCCTGGTTCGCTGAGCGGCATCTCAATCGGCGGTTAGCAAACTGTTATGGATAACGTTCCAATGTTAACACGCGATCTGTCCTGCAAATCACAATTAGCACGCAATATCAGCTTCGAATTAGAAAAGTATCAGGGGATATCGTCTATCACTTCATGTATAAAATCCGAATTTTATTTAAAAATTAGGGTTACAAAGATAATGGGTGCTTGGTGTTAGTCCCACGTATCATCTCCTCCGGTGCAATTATGCCTTTGGAGTGTTACGGCTACTTTTATAACGAGAATACATAGATTGATTATTCTATCGGAATATATATATATATATATATATATATATATATTGTATTCGTATGGATAGGGTATTATATAGGCATACATATATATATAATGTAGGCGCATGGAATTGTCCTTTTGTAGGTATATATATAGATACAATATATGCGATGGTTACTATATATACCCATTTCATGCGGATAGGTATAAACCACTCCATGGTGCATAGTTTAACAAAGTGTAAGAGAACGTATCAAAGTTTCTTTTATATATGGCTTATATATATATATATATATGTAACTATATATATATATATATAGATATTTATATATGACTATAACGTTAGCAAATATAAAGTTATTTTGATAAGGGGCAGACATATATACATATAGGTTTTAGAGATAGGTATATATCCCTCTATGTGCACTCAAGAAGTGGCATCTATATATAGATAAAAGAAATGATATATGTAGGTATAACTGACATGCAGGTATAAAAAGAAAAGGGATGACTGAATCTAAGATCTACACTTATACACTTAACCTTTCAAATAATATATGGTGGAAAAAAATTAATAATTGGAAGGAGATCTGAAATTAATAGAGACATTAGAGAAACTAAAGCAAGATGGAAACTCAGTATTTAGAGAAAAAAAAAAAAAAAAAATTCCGAAACTGGAGGTTTGACAAATGGTATCGGAGCCCTAGTTAAAAAATTTGGGCTGTCAATTTTGTGCTCACTGCTTATACATATTTTGTTTTTCTGAAGTTATAAACTTTGCTAATCTGTGTTGTAAGTGTATACAGTTGAAATGGAAGAAGGTGAAGGGATTTATGTGGATCTGCGGAATGAGTTTGCTACTCCAGATCCCAATGCCCCGGTACTGGCTATGTTGCACCGGATGCAACGAGAGTTGGCTGAATTAAAGAGCCAAAATGACCTGTTGTCATCAGCCAGTAAGGAACAGGAAAAGCTCATCAGAGAGCTAACTTCCCGAAACAGCCAGGAAGGTGAAGGTTCTGGAAAAAGAAAGATGGATGAATCTGAGGATGAGGATGCAGCCAGAAATCAACATAAGCAGAAAAGAGAGTTGCAGGGAGAATTTAGAAAGATCAAACCTCCCTCCTATGATGGAGAGAAGGAGGAAGATGCTGAAGATTGGTTGCTGAATATGATCAAGTACTTCCAAGTATATGAGTATGAGAGCAATCTGAAGGCTAGATTAGCTGTGTATCAGCTGCAAGGAAAAGCCACATTGTGGTGGGAAGAGATAAAAATGGTGCATGCTATTGATGAAAAAACAGTTACTTGGGAAGATTTTCAGACAAAGTTCAAGAGTCGTTATTTGAATGAACGTTATTATGATGATAAAGCAAAAGAATTCCATGAGCTTAGGCTAGGACAGCTCACTATTGATGAGTTCGTCACTAAGTTTACTAATCTATTGAGGTATGTTCCTTACATTAGGGAAGAAAAGGCAAAGGTGCAAAGGTTTTTAAACTGTTTTCCTACTGTGTACAAGGAGAAAATTGAGTTTGACAACCCCAAGACCATGGATGAAGCTGTTAGAAAAGCACGATTATGTTATCAACAGTTTAAGGGAAAAGTTGAACAAGGGAAGAGCTGGATGAACAAGGGTGAGTTCAAAGGAAAGAGACAAAAACCAGCATATTTAAGAAATTTTGGTAGAGATCATCAAAGGAAAAAGTTCAGCAAACCAAAAGAAAGTCAAACTGCGCAGTCCCAAGTGGTTTCAAAACTAGTAGAAGGGAACAATAGAAGGGAAGGGACCATCAAAATGAAGGAACCTCTGAAGTGTTGGGGCTGTGGAGAACCCCATATGATGAGGGACTGCCCCCATCGAAATATACATATGATCAGCAGAGAGCGAGAAGCAACAACAGTCAATGACATAGCCAGAAATGTACCAACTATCAGTGCAGCATTGGAAAATCGGCAGGCAGAACATCAAGCAACCATGGTGGAAATGGAGGGTAAGATTTCTGAACTACCTATTACTGTTTTGATTGATCCAGGTGCTTCTTTAAGTTACATTAGTCCTGGAATTGTAGAAAAATGTAAAATTAAACCTGAAAAATTTCAGCAGCCATGGTTGGTACAGTTAGCCACTGGAACCAAGAGAAAGGTCACTCATAAGTTGCCCAAAACAGCAATACAATTAAATGGTTGGTCAACAGAAGTAAATTTGACCATATTGCCATTAGGATCCTATGACTTGCTGATAGGGATGGACTGGCTAGAAAAGAAGAAAGCTCTGATGAACTGCTGGGATAAAACCCTGCATTGTGTAGATGAGGAAGGGAAACCTGTTACATTAAAAGGGAAACCAAAACCAATTGTCGTAAGAAAAATATCATCATTACAATTGAAAAGAACAGCTAGAAAAGGATACCAAGTCTATGCAGTGTAGATAGAAGAAATAGAACAGCAAACTGAGGAAGAGTTATTGGATGCTATACCAGTCATCAGAGAATTTAAGGAAGTTTTTCCCAAGGAAATCCCTCATCTTCCCCCCAAAAGAGAGATTGACTTTTCTATAGATCTGGTGCCGGGAGCTACACCTATTTCTCGAGCTCCTTATCGGATGAGCCCGCCAGAACTGATGGAGCTAAAGATGCAGCTGCAAGAATTATTGGATAAATGGTACATTAGGCCAAGTGTATCTCCATGGGGAGCACCTGTTTTATTTGTTAAAAAGAAGGATGGAACTTTTAGAATGTGCATTGACTATCGTCAACTGAACAAGTTAACCATAAAGAATAGATATCCACTTCCTAGAATTGATGATCTTTTTGATCAAGTGAGAGGAGCTTCAGTCTTCTCTAAGATAGACCTAAGGACTGGGTATCACCAACTCCGAATTAAAGAAGAAGACATCATCAAAACAGCATTTCGAACCAGGTATGGTCATTACGAATTTGTAGTCCTACCTTTTGGTTTGACAAATGCCCCTGCCACATTTATGTGTCTGATGAACAGTGTGTTGAATAAGTATTTGAACAAATTTGTTCTTATGTTCATAGATGATATCTTAGTTTATTCCAAAAATGAGGAAGAACATAAGGAACACCTGAGAATAGTGTTGCAAACTTTGAAAGAAAATCAGCTATATGCCAAATTCAGTAAATGTGAATTTTATAAAGATAAAATTCAATATTTGGGGCATATAATTTCTGAAAGAGGATTGGCAGTTGACCCTGAAAAGATAAAAGCCATTAAAGAATGGCCAGTTCCCACTGATGTCTCAGCAGTAAGATCATTTATGGGAATGGCAGGCTATTATCGCAGATTTGTGGAGAGATTTTCTGCTATAGCTAATCCCATAACCTCATTACAAAGAAAGGGTGTCAAGTTTGTGTGGACTGAAAAATGTCAAAACAGTTTCGAACAATTGAAACAGAAACTTATTTCAGCTCCTATATTAAAAATTGCTGATCCTGATAAAGAATTTGTGGTATGTACCGATGCTTGCGGAGAAGGGCTAGGAGGAGTCCTATTGCAAGAAAATTCAGTTATTGCCTATGAGTCTAGGAAATTGAAAACTCATGAACAGAATTATAGTGCATATGATTTGGAATTTGCAGCTGTTATTCATGCGTTAAAAATGTGGAGGCACTATCTGCTAGGGAAGAAGTTCACATTGATGACTGATCATATTAGCCTTAAATATTTCTTTTCCCAAACTGACCTGAATGCAAGACAAGCCAGATGGTTGTCTTTTCTAAGTGAATTTGATATGGACATAAAACATATCAAGGGAAAGGAAAATAAAGTTGCTGATGCCTTAAGTAGGAATGCTTGTCAACATTTAAACAGCATTGGGAGTAGTGCCCAGATGGAGATAGAGGATTTGGTGGGAAAAGCAGCAACTCAAGATCCTAACTATGAAGCCCTTTTGGTGAAATTACAGACAAGGGATAAAACAGATTTCACTAAAAACCCACAAGGGCTGCTCTATTACAAAAACAGATTGTATATTCCAAATATAGAGTCATTGAAAAGAGAAATTCTAGATGAATATCATAAACAGCCTTATGCAGGACATCCCGGATATCAAAAGATGTTAACAGCCTTGAAGAAGAAGTTATTCTGGCCAGGAATGAAGAGGGATGTAGCAGAGTATCTAAGTAGGTGTATGGAATTTCAACTGGTCAAAGTTGAGCATCGACATCCAGCAGGGCTTTTAAATCCCCTGCCAATTGCAGAATGGAAATGGGACACAGTTTCCATGGATTTTATAACAGGATTACCCAAGACTAAATATCAACATGATTCTGTGATGGTAGTAGTAGACACTCTCACAAAAGCTGCTCACTTTATACCAGTAAAATCTACTTTCGGAACAGCTCAAGTAGCCAATGTTTTCCTGAAAGAGATAGTGAGGCTTCATGGAGTTCCCAAAGTAATTGTTTCAGATCGGGATGCTAAGTTTACAGCAGCATTTTGGAAAGGATTGTTTGGAGGGATGGGTACTAAATTGAATTTTAGTACTGCCTATCACCCTCAAACATATGGGCAGACAGAAAGGACGAATCAAATCTTAGAGGATATGATGCGAATGTATGTGATGGATAGGCCATCAAAGTGGGAAGAGTATCTGCATTTAGCTGAGTTTGCTTATAATAATAGCTACCAATCTTCTATTAAGATGAGTCCATTTGAGGCACTGTATGGGAGAAAGTGCCGTACTCCCTTGAGCTGGAGTCAACCAGAGGATAAACTGGTATTAGGACCAGATGCGCTACAGGAGATGGAAAGAATTGTTAAACAAATACAGAAAAATATCAAGATAGCACAAGATCGACAGAAGAGCTATGCTGATAAGAAAAGAGTACATCGAGAATTCAAAGTGGGGGATCATGTGTATTTGCGCATCAAACCCAAAAAGAGCACACTTTATGCAGGAAGTTGTGCAAAACTGGCTCCTAGATATTGTGGGCCTTTTGAGGTGTTAGAAAGGGTGGGACCAGTAGCTTACAAGCTGGCCCTACCACCACATGTTAAAGTGCATAATGTATTTCATGTTTCATTATTAAAAAGGTATGTGCATGATGCTTCTCACATAGTTGATTGGAATGTTGTACAGGTGGAACCAGAAGGGGAATTTCTGCGAGAACCGCTTCAAATATTGGAGCGGGAAGAAATTGAATTAAGAAACAGAACCGTGGCCAGAGTAAAAGTGCAGTGGAAGCACTTTACTGCTGAAGAAGCCACCTGGGAAAGGGAAGCTGAAATGATGGAGCAATACCCATTTTTGTTTAAAATAAACTCTAGGAGTTGAATAAGAACACCGAGGACGGTGTTTATTTTCAGAGGGGGAATATGTAACCCCCCAATTTGTGTGTTGATTTTTTTAAAAGTTAGACATTTGAACTCTAATCCTAAGGGGGTGGACCCCAAGGGATGAATATGGTGTGAATGTATTTGCATATTTTATTTGAGGAAATAAATAAAATAATTGTGCAATTTGACCAAAAAGAGAAATTGAGATCACTTGCCAAATCCATGAGGATGGATAAGGCAACAAATTCCCAAAAATCTTTCAGAAATCCTTGAAATAAATTTATTTAGATTTGAGGAAGAATCTAAAAGTTTCCCCAATGAAGAGGAGTAGTTGGGAAGAGGTGAGAAAAAGCTGGAAAAAGCTGAGGGAAAGCTTAAAGCAGCTTTAAAGAATCCCAAGATGGGAAGCCTAGGCTAAACAGGAAAGAAAGCATCCTGCTATTCTGGACGCAGAATTAGAAACATGCTTTGGGGGAATTATTGAGCTTAAATAAGCTGCTCCTACCCAGATCAGAGGTTGATCTGTGCTAGGAGGTGATCTCTGCTCGGGGGTGAATCATGGGAGATAAAGTGGATTCTAAGGTTGGGAGGTTGGTCATCTTGTAGCTTGCGTGGTAGGTTCTTAATTTTTTTGTATTATGTTTTATTACAGTATGAATTAGCTACATATAAAGTTCTATTGTATGAACATGAGAAAAATTGGTACTGCATTTAACAGAATCTATCATTAGGCTCTCACCTTCCAGATTTGTGTAGTTTTAGACCAGAAATCTATAGAGGAGAAACTTCAGAAACTCTAAACCAAGGACGGTTTAAATCTGAAGTTACTTGGTATCTATAGATGATTAATTTTTATTATGTTCCCTGTAGAAAAAAAAATAAAAAAATTGATATGACCTGATTATGTGTATGCTAGGGAAACATGAAAAAAACCCTGAAATATACCTGGTATGAAAAAAAAAAAACACCAGATAGTAGCCTCTAAACTGCAGATATGAGTATTCTAATATTTACCACATATGTAGAAGGCATATAAGAGCTGTATCACCATTAAAATAGTGCTGGAAAGGAAAACACAAAAGTATTTCTATTTCATGCTTATTAGTATCACAGTTTCAAGTGTAAATATTTTCTTTTCCAAGTATATCATTAACCTTGAAAGCAAATATGGTATAAAAGGATTTACTAACACTTAAAGTTTCAAGTTAAATACTACTGATTTCCTATAAGAACACATAGCAAGAAATATAAAGTGAAGATCAAGGATCTTAGGATACGTATTACTGTTGAATCAAAGAGTAGAGTTAACCCTAGGAGTGTTACCACATCCATATTAAATAGAGGGTATTTTACTTTTCGAATTTATCTCTCAAATTGAAATAAATGTAATTTATTTGAAACAATGTTATTTAATTGGATCTAATCTATGCTCCAAGTTTACTACTAGATGGACTAATATTTCATAACCGAAGGCAGTCATACGATTAAAAATAATGATAGAATCGCTTTACCTATACTAAACATGACTATATCTCTACCTATGAACCATATATAACAAAAAAAAAAGAAGGGAGATATAAATAGGATTTAGTTCTGTAAATCTGTATAGGTTAACAAACAATCATAACTCAGAATCATAAAGGTACGAGTTATGTGTGAAAACAAATTTCGACGCCGTTACAACTCGAGCTGGTTGACAGTCAACGGCAACTGAGCAACCATACAATCAACGCAAACCCAGCCTGTATTTTCAGCTCGTCCACGGCACGTCGAATAGAGTAACTCGTAAAAACCATGCCGCGACATTTAAAATAATGGTTCTGCCATTAGCAATGAAGAGACCTCCGAGTATATTTTTCAGTTAGCACTTAAAACAACGTGGAAAATATATATACAGTTATTTAATGAGACAGAAACCCACTGTAAATGTGGAGTCGATGCCGAGTAGGACGTATTGATTTTTACAGTAAGAGATAGGATTTCAAACATCGCAGGAGACGGATATGGATCTCCGTTCGTATGAAAAAAAACAACCTTGGGAAACCTATCTGATTCTGAAATTAAAATTCAGTTAACAGGCAAAGACTTCTCAAGGGAGAGTCGAGGCTCTGGCTAGGTTGCCGTGACGTGCAAAGCACTCATTGGTTATACAACGAATCCATCAGACCATGGCGGGTTTTAGCAAAGTCGAGCGTGAGACAGGAAATAAATACCCGCAAAGAGAATGATACATCATACAAGTCCTAAAAAGTTAGAGGTAACCGCTCTGAAAGAACGCACACTTCCTCAAGCTGAGACATCTCTCCTACTGCTGGATGGAGGGGGTGGTTGTTACCTGTAAGAAAACAATCGTAAATCTGAGTCACCAAAGCATATAAATCAAGATACAGACGAACATAAGCTGCGCCAAGGAGTGAATTAGATAAGAGTAAAATAAAACCTAGTATGCTCCACTTAACCAGAGCGCTGGAAGCGATCCCGATCTACCCCGATGTAACCTGCAACCCCGTAAGCAATTTGGTCGAACTGGGTAGAAAAGAAAATAAAATCGATCAGTAAGTATAAATCAAACCAGACCCCGACTGGAAAGTAATAATAGCTCCCATCCAACAATCGGACGGGATACTGAAGTATTCTAACAGCGAATGAGTGAAAGGAGTCCTCAGGTTAAAAAGGGGGAATAATCATAGCTAAACTCTTACGAAAAACTTCTTGTTGTTGGGCTGTAGCCGATTCCTCGGGTGGGACTCCGCAGCCCGGCACAAGAGGTGATTTAGTGGTGAAGAAACCCTGTAGTAAACACCACAAAACAAAAACTAAAGAAATGAAAAAAAAAACCACTAGTCGCTGCTCCGAGATGAATAGGAAGGACTACTGTAGAAATCGGATCCCAGCGCCTCAAGATAAGGAAGTCGAAACCCTAATATCACTGCTCCCGAAATCAGTAAAACCCTAGATGGATTTAGGAAGCCCTGTCATGTCGACATTGGGATGGGAGACAGCTGAAACTCGTCTGCACCAGGATGGAGTGTAAACCTAAGGGTAATTCATTCCGCGGCCAGGGACGGTGCATACAGTACTCAATCAAAAGAGTGGTCAGCTACCAGAACACCCGTCCAAATCTCACGGGGTGTGGGACGGGATACACTGACAGTGAGTACCTCTTCATCATAAAGGAGACGTCGTTCCAGCCTGTGATACCATCAAAGGTAACACAAAAACAAAACCTACACGCTAACTCCAGTCGGATGCTGGGCGATGCATGGATATGGCTCAAATCTGGACGCCGGTTGCGTCTCCACGTATGAAGCCGCACTGACATGTACTGGCTAAGAATGCCAACAAAAATCATACGCCGGATTTTCACTCACATTAACCCTGGTTCGCCGAGAGGCATCTCAATCGGCGGTTAGCAAACAGTTATGGATAGCGTTCCAATGTTAACACGCGATCTGTCCTGCAAATCACAATTAGCACGCAATATCAGCTTCGAATTAGAAAAGTCTCAGGGGATATTGTCTATCACTTCATGTATAAAATCCGAATTTTATTTAAAAATTAGGGTTACAAAGATAATGGGTGCTTGGTGTTAGTCCCACGTATCATCTCCTCCGGTGCAATTACGCCTTTGGAGTGTTATGGCTACTTTTATAACGAGCATACATAGATTGATTATTCTATCGGAATATATATATATATATATTGTATGCGTATGGATAGGGTATTATATAGTCATACATATATATATATAATGTAGGCGCATGGAATTGTCCTTTTGTAGGTATATATATAGATACAATATATGCGATGGTTACTATATATACCCATTTCATGCGGATAGGTATAAACCACTTCATGGTGCATAGTTTAACAAAGTGTAAGAGAACGTATCAAAGTTTATTTTATATATGGCTTATATATATATATATATGTAACTATATATATATATATATTTATATATGACTATAACGTTAGCAAATATAAAGTTATTTTGATAAGGGGCAGACATATATACATATAGGTTTTAGAGATAGGTATATATCCCTCTATGTGCACTCAAGAAGTGGCATCTATATATAGATAAAAGAAATGATATCTGTAGGTATAACTGACATGCAGGTATAAAAAGAAAAGGGATGACGGAATCTAAGATCTACACTTATACACTTAACCTTTCAAATAATATATGGTGGAAAAAAATTAATAATTGGAAGGAGATCTGAAATTAATAGAGACATTAGAGAAACTAAAGCAAGATGGAAACTCAGTATTTAGAGAAAAAAAATAAATAAAAAATTCCGAAACTGGAGGGTGTGACACTAAAGGTCCTAAGTGTGCTGAGAAGAAATTATTTTACATAGACTATGAAGAGGAGGAAGAAAAGGAACAAGAAACATCAAAATAAGAGGATATTCTCTAGAAACAAACCCTAGAGGAAGAATAAATGAAACTAACTATATCTTGTGATACATTGGCAAGAATTACCACTACTGGAACTCTCAAGATAGAAGGACATATAAAGAATAAAAAATTAACAGTGCTTATTGATTCAGGTAGTACCCATAATTTTATGTACTGTAAGGTAGCCAAGGAATTGAATTTCTTCATATACCTTGCACTAGAGTGTGACGTGATGATTGAAAATGCAAGAACCATAAATTTCTCTAGAAAGTGCCTTAATATCAAGCTAAGCATGGGGGAATATGTATTGAATAATCCAATGCTTTATATTCCAATGGGTGGTGTTGATGATGTACTAGGAGTACAATGGTTCCAATATGTGGGGATGATAGCTTTTAGTTTTCAAGAAATTTTCTTGATTTTTTTCGGAAGGAATGGAAATTGAATTACGAGGTATCAGAGGAACACTGGAAAATAAAATAAGTTATAATGTCTTTACAAAGCTTCAGAAGAAAGAACAACAAGGCCTCATTGCACAATCATGCTCACCAGAAGTTCCAACATCAAAATCATCTATTTCTTGTGATTTCCAAAATGTATTAGACAAACATTACAAGGTGTTTGAAACTCCCAAAGGACTCCCACCTATTCGTGATCATGATAATGATAATGATTTTATTCCAGGAAGTGTTCCTCCAAACATCAGGCCTTACATATATCCTTATGTCCAAAAGAGTGGAATTGAATGTATGATTGCAGAAATGCTAGACGCTAGTATAATTCAACCTAGTCAATGTTATTTATTTTACCTAGTAGTATTGGTGCAAAATTAGGATGGTTCATGGCACATGTGTATCAATCATAGGGAGCTCAATAAGCTCTGTATTAAAGATAAATTTTCCATTCTTGTAATTGATGAACAAGGAAAATTTTAAGGATGGAAGTTTATCTTAAAGCTTAGAAACCTTGGCGAATATTACTAATCCCTAATATGCAAATTGTAAAACTTTTGGTGATATTTTAATAAAAATATTTATATTTCCAATGATTTTATATTAGTATATATAAAATTTGGTGATTTTTAAGGTAAAATAATTTTTTATTTTAAAATTTTGGTGAATCATTTTTAGGAAAAAATGGAGATTGGCGAATCTTCATTTTCCAAAAAGCATGGAAAATTAGCCCACTTGCAAATATTAGCCCCTAAATTTTTCCCTGTCGATGAATTATTTGATGAATTACATGGAGAAATTTATTTCAGCTAGTTGGATATTCATGTAGAATATCATTAAATTAGAATGATGACTGTAGACATTCTGAAAACAAAATTTTGAACTCATGACGGTAATTATGATTTTTTGTTCATTCCTTTTGGACTTATGAAATGAACCTTCTAAATTTCACGGGTTGATGAATTCAATTTAAAAACCCTTCCTTAGAAAATTTGTGCTAGTATTTTTTGATGATATACTAATCTACAACGAGTCTTGGAAGGATCATGCTCAACATGTTGACAAGGTGCTCAAATTGTTGGAGGAGAAACAATATATGCAAAAAACTCGGAATGTTTCTTTGGAGTACAAGAGGCAGAATATCTGGGTCATATTCTATCTCAGGAGGGTGTTAAGTTAGATCTTAACAAAATTACAGCCATTAAGGAATAGAATGTCCCCAAAACCATAAAGCATTGGCAAGGATTTCTCTGGCTAATAGGGTATTATCGCAAGTTTGTTAAGAATTATGGGAAAATAGCAGCACCTCTAAAAACATTATTGAAGAAAGATGTATTTTCATATACTCCCTAAGAGACTAAGGCCTTTGAACATCTTAAAGAGTAAATGTTCCAATCACCCATCTTAGCTACGCCAGACTTCACATAAAAATTTATTGTGGAATGTGATGCCTCGGGAAATGGAATTAGTGTTGTTTAAATGCAAGTAGAAAGACCCAATGATTTTGAAAGTTGTCCAATAAAAGGAAAGTAATTAAAGAAAGCTATTTATGAGAAGGAAATGTTGGCAATACTACATGCACTAAAGAAATGACGACCTTACCTAATGGGAAGAAACTTCAAGCTAAAAATTGGTCATGATAGTCTTAAATACTTTTTGGAACAAATACGTTCTTGAGAAGAGAAAAAAAATTGGGTCACAAAGATGTTGGGTTATGACTTTGAAATCATGTACAAAAAAAGGAAGCTAAATTTTGTTGTAGATTCACTCTCAAGAAAGGATGAGGATGTGGAAGCATTGCCTTGTTCCATTTCTATTATCCAACTAGATTAGATAATCGAATCAAGGGCAGAATGTAATAATGACGAAGAAGTATGGACACTCATTCAAAAGTTGGAGCAATATCCAAATAAATCTGATAAATTTAGTTGGAAAAATGATTTCTTATGCTACAAATATCACTTATATGTTTATAAGAATTCCAAACTAAAACAAAATATTCTTTTAGAATTGTGCACCTCTCCCTTAGGAGGACACTCAAGATTTTTAAAAACTTCCCACAGGGTGAAGAAAGAATTTTTTTTGGATGGTCTTAAATCTGATATTCAAAAGTTTATTGCGCAATGTTTGGTTTTCCAGAAAAATAAAGTTTAGACAATTAAGACCTTGGGTCTTCTACAACCTTTATCAATTCCAAATTAACGTTGGGAGGAGGTTTCAATGGATTTTATCACATGTTTACCTAAGTCTGAAGGAAATATTTTCATCATGGTGGTAGTTGACAAGGTTACCAAGTAAACATAATTTTGTGCATTATCTCACCCGTTTAAAGCGATTAGAGTTGCTATTTCATTTATGGAAACAATTCAAAAGCTACATGGAAACCTAAAGATGATTGTAAGTGATAGAGATCCCATTTTCGATGGAAATTTTTGGACGAAATTATTTTCTTTTTTGGGTACTAGACTAGCTGATAGCTCATATTATCATCCTAAATTTGATGGGAAAACTAAGATAGTGAAAAAAATGTTTTGAAAGATAGCTTGATTGCTTTTTATCTGATAAACAAACAAAAGGGATCAATTGGTTACCTGTGGTTGAATGATGTTATAACACTTCCTTTCACACTGCAGAAAAATGACCCCATTTATGGCATTTTATGGATATCATCCACTGTCCATCACATCATATTTAAGACAAAATTATAAGGTTCAAGCAATGTAAGATCATATAAAGCATCAACAAAAAGCTCTCCAACTCTTAAAGGATAACCTACATTTGCCACATAATCGAATGAACAAACAGGCAGATCAACATTGCAGCGAGAGAATTTTTTATGTAGGAGACTGGGTATTTTTACAGCTACAACCATACAAACAAATGCCCCTCATGAAAGCTAAGAAGGATAATAAATTATCTTCAAATTACTATGGTAATTACAATGTGTTGCAGAAGATTGGTACTATGGCACAAAAATTGGAGCTTCCCACATCCTCTGGAGTGCACCCTATTTTTCATGTTTCATGCTTAACGAAGGTTATAGGTGACAAACTTCTGGTTTAAAAAATATTGCCCGAAATTTATGACGAAGGAAAAATCATATTGGAACCTGAAGCAGTCACAGAAACAAGAACTTAACAACTATGAAATTCATCAATTTCGAAGTATCTCATCAAGTGGAAGAACATACCCACTGAAGATTCCACATGGGAGGATGATAATTTTACACAGAAGCATCCAAAACTACTCAAGCGTCAAGGAAAACACTTTTTTTAAGGAGAAGGGCATGATAGGGCCCTATATTACTAGTGTAGTCCCTTATTGTTATTAGTGTAGCCCCCTTATTGTTATTATTGTACCCTCGTAGTCCCCATATTTTTATTATTGTTCCCTTACATTATTATTGTTAGCTCGGCTAGGATAATATTCTGACCCAATGGAATGCTATATATAGAAGGAAGGTTTTTTCATTTGTGTCATCCAAGAATTGTTTCTTTATGTAATGTAAAGGAGGTTTCCCCCTCGAAGTGGTTGATTTCTAAGGTGTTGATATCTCTTTTCTTCTATTTTGTGAGTTGGTTTCATAACATATTATCGCAGATTTATGAAGGGATTTTCTGCATTGGCTTATCCTGTTACCTCTTTGTAGGAAAAAGGTGTGAAGTTTGAGTCGACAACCAAGTGCCAAGAAAGCTTCTAGAAGCTGAGACAAAAACTAACTACTGCTCCCATCCTATAAATTGTTGATCCAACAAAAGACTTTTTTGTGTGCACTGATGTTTCCATAGAAGAACACGAAGGATAATTGTTGCAAGACAATGGAGTGATAACCTATGAGACTCTGAAGAAAGAGGAGAAAAATCATGCAGTTTATGAATTATAATTAGTTGTTGTCATAAATCCATTAAAAATGTGGTGAAATTTTCTGTTGGGTAATAAATTTGTGCTGATGATTGACCATATCAGTATGAAATATTTATTTAGTCAGCCAGATTTGAATGCAAGGCAAGTGAGACAGATAGCTTTCCTTAGCGAAATTGATATGGTGACCAAACATATTAAACGAAAGGAAAACCAAATTGTTGATGCCTTAAGAAGACACTCTCATCAAATTTGGTCTTACATAGGTAGTAGTGTAAAATTCAATGTTGAAGAAGAAATCCAAGAAGTTATGTCACAAGATTCCCGATATTTGGAATTGTAGAAAACATTATACCAAGCTGAAATCCCAAGATACACCATGAATCAGAAAGGATTAATAATCTATAAACAAAGGTTGTATATTCCTAAAATACCTACCTTGAAGCAGGTGACTTTGGATGAATACCAAAAGAGATCCTATTCAGGTCATCCAGGTTAGCAAAAGATGGTGACAAAAATGAGGAAAATTTTGTTTTGACCTGGAATGAAGAAAGAAATAGTTGATTAATTGGCAAGAGTTTTGGAGTGCCAACATGTCAAAGTAGAGCATCAACATCCCATGAGATTGCTAAACCCCCTTTTGATTCCAGAATGAAAGTGCGAAGTGATGTCCATGAATTTCATCATAGGGCTACCCGAGACTAAGTATCGACACGAATCCATTATGGTAATGGTAGACACACTAAACAAGGATGCAGATTTTATCCCACTGTAATCCACTTTTGGATCAACACAAGTGGCCAATGTGTTTATGAAGGAAATTTTCAAACTTCACGGAATACCAAAGATGATCATATTTGATAGGGATGCAAAGTTCACATCCACATTCTGGAAGCCACTGTTTGGGGGAATGGAAACCAAGCTTAATTTCATCAAATCTTATCATCCCGAGACACATGGGAAGAAAGAAAGGACAAATCAAATAATAGAGGACATGCTTCACATGTATGTAATGGATAGACCCACCAGGTGGGAGGATGTTATGCATTTAGCAGAATTTTCTTGCAGCAAAATCTATCAAACATTTATTAATATGAGTCCATTAGAGGCTTTTATGGCAAGAAATTCCATACTCCCCTTAGTTGGAGGCAACTAGAGGACAAACTGGTACTTTGGCTTGAGGCATTACATGAAATGGAATAGACAATAAGGAAAATAGAATAAAACATCAATGTAGCTTAAGACCGATAGAAGAGTTATATATATAAGAAAATAATACACAAAGAATATAAGGTTGGGGGTCATGTGTACTTGAGGATCAAACCTCACAAGTGTACCCTACACACTAGTAGCTATTTTGAGTTAGCACCATGATAATGTAGGCCCTTTGAGGTTTTGGAATGAGTGGGAAAAATAGATTATAAATTGGCTCTACCTAGTCATGTTAGAGTTCATCATGATTTCCATTTCTCATTATTGAAAAAATATGTCCATGATCCTTCTCACGTCGTTGACTAGAATTTCATACAGGTGGAAAGAAAAGGGGACTTTCTTCCAGAACCATTTCATATATTGGGACAGGAATAAACTGTTCTCTAGAATAGAACTGTAGCTTGGGTGAAAGTGCAATGGATGTAGTTTAAACCTGAAGTATCTATATGGGAGTAGAAAGAAACAATTAAATAAGTGTTTCCACCATTGTTCAAATAATAACAAGAGTTGTCTGCTAAGACCGAGGATGGTGTTTTTGTTTTAGTGGGGGAATATGTAATACCCCTAATTTATAGCTTTTATGTTTATGTAAATAAGACCAAGATCTAGGTGGACATATGGAAGAATTATTTTCTTGTTAAACTCATTTTAAATTAATACTTATTTATGAAAGTAATGGAAATTTTGTAAAGGCAAAGTAATTGAGAGCTAGAAATTATTATCCATGAGGATAGGATATAATTTCATACTTTCCCAAAATATTTCAACAAAATCCTTCCTTTGGATAGTAATAAAAATATTAAATTACATGGGAGAAAAATATGTCAGAAAATCCTCAGTAAAGAGGAAATTTTATGGGAATAGGTAAGAAAAACTACACTAAAGAAAAGTGAGTTTTAAAGTAAACTTTTATGGAAAAAACAAAAGTAAAGCCTAGGCTATGGGAAACAAGAGTCCATAATAACGGGATGCCGTTATGGAAACTTACTGGGGAAAGTGGGCTTAAAAGTGCCATTACTAGTGTGGCAAGAGGTTGTCAACACTAGGGAATATTGATGTCTGCTCGGGGGAGAGCTTTGAGGAGAAGCTCATGGTTGGGAGGAAAATTCATCTTTACAAATTGGCATGTAGCAAGTCGAAATTTTATATTTAATTTCTTGTGTTTTAGCAATAGCTAGAAGCATCATTTTTTCTACATTAATAGAAAAAAATATTCTTTCTAATTAATTTATTAATGTTAAGTTAAACCAAGTTGGAAAACATGGTATGGGCTAGTTTCATATGCCTTGTTAATGTTACAAACAGTGTCAAAACTATGTTCTCGAATCCTGGTATAGACTACTTACGTATGCTTCGTTACTATTATATACAGTGTAAATTTTTTGTATTGTACACTACCAATTTTGTGTATTGTACAGTGACAGTATTGTGTTTAATAAAAAAACTAAGTTATTGTATATGGATACCATTGCAATATGTGTAATTCTAAACCCTAAAGGGTTATGATTAGAACGTAAATACTATGTACTTATTTATATATGTTCCAAGGTAAAATAAAGAAGACATCATGTATATAATTTTGGAATGAGCAACATAAAATTGAAACTGAGAGCCTAAGCTAGGACAAGTCTAGCTAGGGAAAATCAATATCCTTTAACTTTGCATGGAAAAATCAATCAAATAGAAACTATAAATTATAAGCTATTGAGGCAAAATAAAATGAAATGAATACATGATACAGTCTAGAAAGAAATTACAAATTCATTTATGTATAAATTTATAGATATATGTAACATTGCTAGAAATATAACCAAGTAAACCACTATTAAACAAGAAAATTTTGGAAGCACACCACTTATGAAAGGATTCCAAAAACTGATGAATTTATTATAGTATGAAATTCTGATAGACACCCATAATGAATATCATGAGGAAAGGAAATTCCAAAATTCCAATTATAAAAATATATAAACTGTCTAGTACAATCATCCTTGTACATCCTTGAGTATTACACAGTCATATGTATAGGAATAAATTAAAAAGAAGAAATATTACATCAACTTATTAAATATCAAAGGTCAAGTATGGAACTGGGATTTAAACTACAAAAATACATGTCTAATCTATGTGCTAGAGGAAATCCATGGCGGAACAACATGCTACAAACCTAAGGAGGAACACAGTTGGTAAGCATGGGAAGTGAGGGAAACAGTAGTGTCACACACCCCAAAAAAAACTCAGAAAGCATACCTGCAAGAGAACAATAATGCGAGAATTAGAGAGAAGAAAATAGAGTAGTAAATAAAAAGTACTACTATGTAAAAGAGAGAATGATTCCTTACCTGAGCACGCTAGAATGCCATTTATTTCTCCACCTATGCACACAAATCACAGAATTTTGTAAGTAAAGGGGTCCTTCAGCATATATACAATAAAATAATAAATGAGAATTTTAATAATAACATAATGTATTGAAACTAACCTGAGCATGATAGGTTGTCATCCTCATCTCCTTCAACAAAATTATGGAAACGAGCTAATGATTAAACCTGGGTGGAAACAACCCTATTAGATTTATATTATAAAATCAAATTCTTTGTAGAAGGGAAAAAATTATAAAACAAAATCAAATATACAGGAGTAACCAAATGAGAAATAGTACTGGCAAAAAAAGGGGTTGTGCCAAATGTGAAATGAGAAATAAATTATGCATTAAGAGACTATTCAAAAACCTTAAGGGGCAGAACACCCACAAAGGTTATGCATTTTTCCTCAGTAGTGGAGAGGGAAAGAACGACCCATAATTGTTTAGGTGGATACCATGCACAGTACATGGAGGAAAAAGCCCATTTTTCAATACAACTCTATAAATATATATATAGCTAAATACTCACTATTAAATGAGACTGTGGATGAAGAATCTCTGCCTGATACTACAGAGTAGTAACTCCGAATGGTATGTGTAACACATAAGTGAACTAAAGCTCTAACACATATACCCAGATGCTCTTAAACTATGAACATGAAAAAATTGACAAACCCAAAAATCATATGAGAAAAGAAGAGAAATTTTAATTGTTATCATGAAGAGTTTTATTTCCATTATTGTTGTGGACAGAAAGAAATAGTGAAATTTAAAACACATAACTAAACTAAACATAGGAATCACAATTCCTTGAGGAATGAAAGCCATTGAATAAACCAACAAGGTAATTTTTACACCTAATAAAATGGAGAACTGAATGGGACAGAGTTACGTTGACCCAACATATGCTAATCAAATAATTTAACCCAAAAACTAAAGAATAATGATGGGATTACTCTCTGAAATGGTCAACATATACATATAACAAGGAATTTGAACCTAATCATGACACAATGGCCTATTATTATGAAACCATTTAAATGCCAAACACGAATTGTAACCAAAACGCCAATTCCAATTCACTATTCATATGATGGGTAATGCATGAGACGATACATAAATTCGATATGGCTAAGAGGATTCAAATACCTCAACCAACAAAATAAGAGACACAACAATCAAACCAGATACATATTATGGAATGGGACTCTTAATCGAACAGACCATTTACTAATTTAGATGTGTAATGCAAAACCCATAAATTCTAGATATGGTAGGCATACAAAAACCATAAATAAAATATTAGATAATATATATATATATATATATATATATATATATATATATCAACTCAGAAATTGAAGGGTGAACTAGAGTGTAAATTTTGAACTTATAAGGCATAAATAAGAACCCTTATCTCTCATGAGAAGAACAGGGTCGGAGGGATGCTAGTCAAGAGGTCTTTACCAAAATTACTATGCACTGGAGACAGAGTGCTCCTCCCTGCAAATACAAATGAACCCATATTTAGATGGGTATTGTAGAACAAATGAAACAAACACTTAAAAAAGTGGTAAATATTGAATAGAGATTACCAGAGGGAATAATGAGTGTTAAGCCTAGAACACAATGGCTATTCCATGCAAAATCAACCAACGAAAATTAGAAACCAGTATGACTAAGAAGGCATGCCATAAGTATAACAAATTTAAATTGTTACCTGTGAGGCCATGACAATGAAAGGCTTTGCGTAACACCAAATTCAGTCCATAGCCAACATTCTAACAGTGGAGGTTCAAGTTTCAAAGAGGAATGGAGCCATAGTGGCTCTGAAAATTCGAGTTGCAGGTTGAGCCATGGAGGCATAACTTCTTGAGGCCAGACGGCTGCAAATCATGTAAAGAAAAAAAAGGAATGAAGAAGAGTGAGGTAGGTTAAACCCTTAGGGTTTTCACAACAAATCTGAGCCATAGATAAAAATCCTACGATCTCCACCATCCATCTCTAGCATCGAAAAGGGTAAAGGCCACATCAGGGCATGTGATCTTTTCCACTTGGAAACTGTTGAGTGGTAGAAGTCATCAGGGAGGGTCCACATATTAAATTCTAAATGGAGCTATGTGATGAGGGTTAAAATATTTGTTTCCAACCATAGAAGAACCATAGATATAATTAAAATGTGTGTTAATTCCTTCGTAGACCCTATCTATGTTTAATATAGATACGGGTATACAAGGGTTAATACAATGGGACCATAGGTAATGAAATTATTAAAGCTAGGGTAGAGTATAGGTTAAATAATAAAAAGAGTAAATGTATATAAATATAGGTAAGGGTATGTAAATATATGACAAGGATAATGTATAGAGTAATGTATGCATAGATAGGTTAGTAAGATTAACCTATGGAATGTGCAACTAAAGAGTCAAATTATTAGGAATATTTGAATAACAGATGATAAAAAAAGTAAGAGTTAGAAGGGATAATGATTAGAGAATCATAACACATGTAGTTAAGGGAGGGATGACACTCAGTAAATGGTAAGGGTACATGATTAAAAAATAAAAATTTTGGGGACATGACAAGATGTTCAAATCACGATACCTTATTGAAAGGTACTATGATGATTGTGCCAAATAATTTCATGAGCTAAGTTCGGGACGTCTCACCATCGATGAGTTTGTTATGAAATTCAAAAAATTACTTCATTCTATACCATACATAAGAGAAGAAAAAGAGAAAGTACAAAGGTTCCTAAATTTCCTCCCCATGATATAAAAAGAAATAATTGACTTTGAAAACCCAAAGACTATGGACAAAGAAGTGAGAAACGCCTGACTATGCTATCAGCAGTTCAAGGGTCCGAATGATAACCTTAAAAATTGGTAGAATAAAGAAAAAAGGAAGCCTGGAACGAGCACAAAAAGACACAAAATAACCTCTCTGAAGAATTTTGGCAAGGATCACTAGAGAAATTTTTTTAATAAAAATGGGAAAAATTAGCCAGCCCAATCACACACTCGATCCAAGCCCATGGAAGTAAAGAAAAAGTGGGATGCAAAAAGAAAACCAAAAGAGCCACTGAAATGTTAGGGATATCGAAAACCTCACTTGTTGTGGGATTTTCTACGCAACCCCCCTTCCATTCAAAACATTCAACTGGTACATGAGGCAACCATGATAAATGATGTCGCTACAAGCATTCCATGAATCTTTGCAGAATTAGAAGAATGACAAGTTGAACATCAATCAACAATGATAGAAATAAAATGTATCATTTCCAATCAACCTGTATATTTTTCAATTAATGTTGGATCTAGCCTAAGATATATTAGCCAACAAACGGTGGAAAATTATAAATTTCATACACAAAATTTTTAGCACTCCTCGATGGTGCAATTGGCTACCGGAAAAAAACAAAAGGTAACTCATAAATTAAATAACTACCCTATAAATTGAAATGGGTATAGTACAAACCTGAACTTGAATATTGTTCCTTTAGGATCCTACGACATATGGATTGGTATGTATTAGTTGGAACATGATAAAGAAGTAATAAAATACTTAGAAAAAATATTAAACTACACAAATGAGCAAGGAAAGTTTGTTGTAATAAGAGGGAAACCCAAACTTGTGTCTGTCAAATAAATTTGTGCACTACATTTAAAATGGACAACACTAAATGGTTGTCAAGTGTACATGGTTCAGGTTGAAGAGCTGGAACAAAAATTAAAAAATTCTATTATAGGAAGTTTTCCAGTAATCAGATATTTTCAGGATGTATTTTTTGAAGAAATTTCTCAGCTACCCCCTCGCAGAAATATAGATTTCTCTATTAATTTGGTTCTAGGATCCAATCACATTTATATAACCCCCTATAGAATGAGTACATCATAACTATTAGAGTTAAAAATACAATTAGAAGAGCTGCTAAAAAAGGGCTATATCAGACCAGGTGTGTCCCCATGGGGAGCTCTAGTGTTATTTCTGAAGAAAAAGGATGGGAGCCTTAGAATCTGAATTAACTATAGAGAGTTGAATAAGCTAACCATCAAAAACCAATACCCCTTACCGCAAATAAATTATTTGTTTAACCAAGTAAGGGTATCTACTGTATTTTAAAAAACTGATTTGTGAACTGGTTCAAGACTCGATGTGGGAATTACGATTTCATTGTTTTACCTTTCGATCTTACTAATGCCCCTACTACCTTCATGTGTCTCATGAATAATTTCCTTCTTAAATATCTTCATAAATTTGTATTAGTTTTCATAGATGACATCCTAGTGTATTCTAAGATCAAGGAGGAACACCAGGAAAACCTCCGATTAGTATTGAAAATACTAAGAGAATACAAACTATATGCAAAACTCAGCAAGTGTGAGTTTTATAAGCCAAAAAAACAGTATTTGGGACATGTTATCTCCAAGGAGGTGTTGGAAGTAGACCCAGAAAAGGTACAAGAAATCTTAAATTTGCTAGTACCCACAGATGTATCAGCAATTTTTTCATTCATGGGGATTGCAGGGTATTACCACATATTTATTCGAGGATTTTTTGCATTATCTTATCCCATTACCAAGTGTGATGAAAGATTTGAAAGTCTCAAAAAAAAATATAACTACCGCCCCTATCCTAAAAATTGCAGATCCAACTAAAGAATTTACAGTGTGCACTGATTCCTATATGGAAGGACTAGGAGGAGTGTTATTACAAGACAATACAAGAATAGCTTATGAATCTAGGAAACTGAAAAGAAAAAAAAAGATGAGAAAAATTATGCAGTTTATGACTTACAATTAGATGCTTTCATACATGTGTTGAAAATGTGGCCACACTATCTATTGGGTAAGAAGTTTGTTTTAATGAATGACTGTATTAGCTCGAAAAAATTCTTTAGCCAACCATATTTGAATGTAAGACAAAGTAGATGGTTAGCTTTCCTTAGTGAATTTTACATAGAAATCAAAGACATTAAGAGAAAATAAAACATAATTGCACATGTCTTAAGTAGACACTCCCACACAGTGTTATCTAACATGAGTAGCAGTATAAAGATAGATTTTGAAGAATATGTACAAGTAGACCTACTGCAAGCTCCCTGGAATTTAAAGCTACAACTGAAGGTAAAACATCAAATAATTCCAAGAGAGAACATAAATATGAAGGGATTAATTGTTTATTAGTAGAGGCTATAAGTTCCTAACATACTTTCTTTGAAATAGATGGTAATGGATGAATATCATAAGAGACCTTACTCGGGCCATCTGGGTTACCAAAATATGGTAACATCGTTATGAAAGAACTAGTTTTATCCATAATGAAGAGGGATACAACAAACTATTTGGAAATATGTTTCGAGTGGTAGCAAGTAAAGGTGGAGCATCAACACCCCGTAGGGTTCCTAAACCCACTTCTGGTTCTAGAATGGAAGTGGGAACTCATATACATGTATTTTATAAGAGGGTTACCACTGACTAAGTACCAACATGACTCCATTATGTTGGTAGTGTACATGTTGACCAAGGCTATACATTTTATTATTGTGTGATCTAACTTTCGGACAACTCAAGTGGCCAATGTGTTTATGAAGGAAATATTCAGGCTTCATGGAATACCAAAGATGATAATCTTTGATAGAGATGAAAAGTTCACATCAAATTTCTTGAAAAATTTGTTTGGATGGATGGGAACAGAAATAAATTTTATCATAGCATACCATGCCCAGAAAGAAGGATAGATTGAAAGAAAAAATAAAATATTAGAGGACATTATTTACATGTATTTGATGGATAAGCCCACAAGCTGGGAGGATTTTCTGCACTTAGTAGAATTTACATATAACAATAGTTATCAATCCTCTATAAAGATGAGTCCATTTGAGGCTTTATATGGCAGAAAGTGCCATACCCCACTTAGATCGAGCCAACCAGAGTACAACCAAGTCCTTTCGCCAAAGGAATTACATGATATGAAACAAACAGTGCACAAAATTAAGAAAAACATGAAACCATCCCGAGACCAATAAAAAAATTATGCAGAAAAAAAAAGGACACACAAATAATTTAAGATTGGGGATCATGTGTTCTTTAGGGTTAAGCCTCACAAAATTACCATAAACACAATCAGTTGTGCGAAGTTAGCACCTCAGTTCTATGGGCCCTTTGAAGTTTTGGATCTAGTGGGTCCAGTAGCGTATCAATTGGATCTACCTAGTCATGTTAAAGTTCATAATGTTTCTCATGTATATTTATTGAACAAATATGTTCATGACCCTTCTCACATGGTTGACTGGAATTTGATATAGGTGGAACTTGAAGGGGAATTTCTTCCAGAGCCACTTAGTATCTTGGGTCGGGAAGAAATCATGCTTAGGAATAGAATCGTAGCTCAGGTGAAAGTGCGGTGGAAGAACCTTACACCTAAGGAGGCTACATGGGAGAAAGAGGATATCATGAAAGAAGATTATCGAGGACTATTTAAGGAACAAATGGATATCTAGTCACACCGACGACGATGTTTTTGTTTTAGACGGGGACTATGTAATACCCCATATTTTAGTTCATTAGGATTTAAGTTTTAGTTATTGTGATAGGACAAATATTATGTGAAACATTCATAAGGTTGTAGGGATTATTTTTATTTTAATAATATTTTTTTAGAAATATGCATACTAATTTGAAAGGACAAAGTATTAAGAGAACCAAAAATTCTAATCCCTGTGGATAGGATTGAATTTTTTTACGCTTTCGCAAAAATCTTGAAAAAAGCCAATGGGAGAAACAAAAGAAATTAAATTTAAAATTTTATAGGATAAATACATCCAGTAATACCCCAGTGAGGAGGAAACTCTACTGGGAAGGGGCAGGAAAAGAAACATTGTGGAAAAACGAGCTTTAAAGAAGAAAAACAAAACTTTAGCCACAAGGAAAAGAAGCTCTAGTGGATGTTTTTAAGTAACCCCTTATAAAAATACCCCAGAGATCTGTTTCTAGTAGAAGTTAGTAGAGGAGGTTGGCAGGCAGAGGTTTTTTCATATGTTTTTCGTTCAATGCACTTATCATCGAAAACCACACTGGTGCACTAAATAATAGAAACCACCAGTGCACACAAAACATTGGCACACCAGCCATCATGCGCTTTGTACACACCGGTCTGGTGCATCGTATTACTATAAAGTAGTGGTGACTTACAACTCTTCTGGACCAATGCGTTATAAAACACCGCACCAAAACATAAACTTCCCGGTGCGGTATTAAAAAATCGCACTAGTGCACCTATAAAACCCCGCGCACCGGAATAGGGTTAAATAAAAAACAATTACGGCCAAAAAAACACATTCTTCACTTTTCTCAGTGCTCCAGAGGTCTCAAGCACCGGTACAATTTATCCTTGTATGAGTTGCCTTGACATCGGTGATCCCATTGCACCCATTACACACACTACCATTGTGCATTGCCCACCAATCTTCAGCATGGACTTTTCAAAATGGTGGGAAAATTTTCTTTTGAAAATTCTACAGCCAATATGCCTCCTCGATGGCTAAATGTACAGGTATTTTTCTCATTTTTCCATAATTAAGCTTTTTAGGGGATTATAATTTCAAATAACCTTAAATTTAACCATTTAAAAGAAAATAAATAAATTGTCGTGTGGTGCATTTGAGCCATTCGACTCACACTGATAAGCGGTGCTACCTATAAAATTTACAAGCTGCACCCTAGCTAGTGCTAACGGTATCCGCACCATGTCTGGGGCGATACCGAAAGGCACACCGCATTATTTTAAAATTAAAAAAAAAAGTGTTGTGCAGTCATTTAGTCGGCGGCAGTATTGACCATGTGGAATAGTGGAAACGTGGTATGTTGACAGAAATACCCTCCCCGGGGCGGATATGTTTGTCAGCACACTGCATTAGGCATGTCGACATGGCCAATGGTGCAGCCTGGTAAAATACTGTACCGTTGACTATGTAATGAATTCAGGAGGTTGGTTCACATACCCAACTATACCTGTTGGGGTGTAGATTTTAGTTAGCGCACCGCACTCCTAACACCATACATAGTTAATGGTGCTTTGAAAATTTTTAGGTGCACCGCCTACGCTGCCTTTAATGTCATATGGGGCACTGCCACTGGTGTGCGACAAAAAAAAGACGCACCTGTACCTGTGAATGACTATCTTTTGTGAATCACCGATTGTTTTTTTTTTTTTTTCCAAAACTAATTATATATGTATCTTCCTAAATACATGTCTCATTTAATAAAAAAAAAAATTAATATGTCAATCATTCAGAGAGAAGAGTGGGAACAACAACAACAACAGGCAGAGCAGTATGACATGGTTCGCCTGTGGGAGGCACAAGAGAGGGAGATAGATGCATACCCTCGCCCTATTACAACAGTTACTCAGGAGCTCTTAAGGCAGGTAGGCCTCCACAAGTTCGATGAGGTGGCTACTTTCCTAAAGGACCATGGTGTGTTTTTGAGACATCTTGTCGGCAGGCGGAATTCCCACTGATGGGCTTTCTAGATTGGTCCTAACCAGTGGTACACACCCACTGAGGAGGACCTATATTTCATTATAGGGCTATCGTTGAGAGGAGTGGACTTTACCTTGTTCCCAGAGGTTCCAGTTGGCTATGTAGCAAGGAGCTTGTTAGTGTACTCCCAGAGATACATTGGAGCAGATGTACTATCTCCTTCAGATTTTGAGGTCGCTGGAGGTCAGCTACATATTGCTGCATTTGGTAGTGAGGAGGTGAGGTGCCTCTCACTTATGATTTCGACCATTTCAGACAACACCAGTGACGGGTAACGCATTAGTTTCTCACTTCTATATTATGTTGATTATTTAGTACATGAGCCACGACTTGTCAGGTGGTCTACAATTTTTTTGCGGTAGTTTTGTCATCATTAGATAGATGTCATGCTCATGCACAAGGGAGGTTCAACTTCCCTTTTTCGTCAGAGATTTTTTGTTTATTTTTTGAGAGGTTTCCAGAGACAAGGCATACTATTTTTCGGCAGCCTCGTAGGCTGATGATTGAGGCACATATGCACATGTGGGGGAAGATGATACCCAAGAGGGGTGAGACTGTGTTTCCAGCGAGGATATCACATGATGCACTGGAGTTGCTCGGCAATGTCGACGAGTTGCATCCCTTCATTATGGTCCCTTTTCCTTATGATGGATTGGATTGGCGAGGGTGTGCCAACATACTCTTCATAGATGATGAGCCGCTAGATGATAGAGGTAATATTACTGTTTTATTTTAATTTATTCTAGCATGTTATTTAACTTTTTTTTATTAAATTGTGTATTGAAATTGTCTAATTATTGTTGTGTACTTGTATATATTTTTCAAGCATTGGGTCTTTTGATGGCAAGGACACGCCGACACCACCACATGATCCAGGTGTGGATCCTGATGACGATCAGTGCATGCCAGATGGTGAGGATCATCAGGAGGCCGGTGCAGAGAGACCTGCTCATGCTGGTGCGTTGGTACCAACTTTTGCTAGGTGCGGTCGACTTGATACTAGATACATGATGGAGTTTGGCGACCAAATTATTGCATTGATTGTTGAGGGGGACATCAGGCCCTCTCATATGAGAGACATACAGACTGATGGAAAGTTGTGACTGATGTGGTGATCCATGTCGCGTGATATGTACAGCCTGATGCGGCATGTCGTAGGAGCTACGACCTTAGTTACGCAACTGAGGAGAACCGTTGCACATTATAGGTGTGGTCGAGATGCAACACGTGATAGACATCATCATCATGATCGTTTAGATCACGTCACACCAGATGAGCAGCCTCCACTAGCATCTAGCACCATTCATCATGGAGATGAGCCTAGACCATTGGCCACATCCAATTAGCGACCTGCATCATCTGGCAGTTTCATGATCATGAGCAGGCTGGACATTCGACCGTCGAGGCTGCACCATTGACTGAGCAGGCCTTGACTAATACTTTTATTGATGTTGTACCACAAGTTGATCCATGAAATTTATATTACAGTTGTATATTTTTAACATTATATATATATATATATATATATATAAGGTCCATGTATTTTATGTTCATGTTGTAGTTGTACTTAATTTGCATGTTGGTGATCATCATGCTGTGGATATTGTTAGGTCATGTTAGATATGTTCATTTAATGTGCAGCTTGCAGATAGATGTGTATGTGATAGCATCAGTTATTTGACATGAGATGTATATTTGATGTTTGTGTTGTGATGATGTTATACAATGCTAATTGTGTTTTCTTAGATGATCATGATCATGATGATGTTAATGAATTTGAATGTGTTTTTTAGTCGAATATGATGTTTATATGATGGTTATCATGATCGTAATTTTTATTAATTATTTTAATACTAAATGACCATGCTATTGATTAAATATTATTTCTTGATTGTAATTGAAATTTAAATTTTAATTGTATGTAAAATTGTAAAATTATATTTGTATATGTAATTGTAATTTTAACTGTAATTGTATGTAAAATATTTGTAAAATTTTAGTTGTAATTGTAGTATTTAATTTATTGTGAAATGATTGTAATTGTAATTTTAATTGTAATTGTATATATGACAAATTGTAAAATTGTAATTGTAATTCTAATTGTAATTGTATGTGAAATTGTAAAATTGTAGTTGTAATTCTAATTATAATTCTAATTTTAATTATAATTGTATGTAAAATATTTATAAAATTTTAATTGTATTAATGTGAAATGATTTTATTAAAATTTGTAAATTTGTAAGTAATTGTAAAATAATAAATCTAGAATAATATGAATTTTTGTAATATAATAAAATTTAGAAAATAATGAAAATAAATTCATGTACTTTAGAATTATTTTTATTTTATTATGATCTTACATACCAAAAAAAAAAAAACTTTATATAGTACGCCATTTCTAATGGAGGTTCCTGGTTTTTCATTTGTTGCGCTTATCACACTAACCCACACCACCCACACCAGTGCGTCTTATTAATGTAGTGCATCAGTGCTTCACAAATCTTCTGCATCGGTGCATCATAAAACACTGTGCGAAAACATAAACCAGGGTATTACAAAACTGCACCAGTGCACCTATAAAACCCTACGCACAAGAACATGGTTAAATAAAACCTCGCATAAACCAGGTATGTCATTGAAATGTATTTTCTAAGAAGGAAAAATTATTCTGTAAATTGCAGTATTGGAGCAGCGGAGGGTTCGAATCACAGGTAAGAAGTTTTCTAAGGAGATGAGGGTTTGAAAATATGAGAGTTCGAATTTCAGCTTAGAATTTTTATAGTAGAGAAAATGAGTGATTCAGACAGAAGGATGGACAAGTACACTTATAGGGATGCAGACGGCTATAGAGCTCGACACAGTACAAAACGATAAAATATTTATGAAAGATCTGAGAAGGGCGGTCGAGAAAGCTCGGTTGAGACCGGAAATAGGGTTAAGAGGACTCGTCACAAGGGTTAGTATTTTCTTGATCATGGCAGAGAGAATTCGATTGAGGCCAGAAATAGGGGTAAGAGGTCCCATGATGGAGAAAGGGAGAGCAGAGTTGATGGTGGATGAATACCTATCAACTCTCTCGTGACTAGCAAGGTGAAACACTCCTTTAAAAGCAAGGAGTCTTATCTGCTAAGGGATGTCAGAGAGAGATCGATTGAGTCTCTTGAATTGGCTAAGAGACCACAGGAAGTTAATTATTCTCATTCTTACAAGGATGGCAGGGAAATATTGGAAAGTATTGAAAGATCAATCGAGGCAGTCGATAAAGCCACGAGGCACCATGAAGGGAAGGGATCTCATTCCCTTAAGGAGAGCAGAGAAATATCAATCGACATTGTTGATCGGGCTGGTAGGTCCCATGAAAGGAACGATTCTCCAAAATGTGTTTAAAAGCAACTGGGAGTATTGTCCGAGCATCGGTTGGCTTACATAAACTTTTACCGTCAAAGATGACATCACATAAAATCACATCTTCGGATTTCAATTGAACCTGAATGGAATCTCTAACTCATTTGAGTTGTGGTCTTATGGTTAACGAGGAATATCACATGGAAGGTACCCCCAAATCCAAATTTTTGAAAGTATAGTTGAATTAGCATTTATCAAAGAACAAAATGATGAACAAAATGCCAACGGGATACACTTAAGGATTCCCTGGTTCCATTTGTTATTGAAAATTATGCTCTCTCTGGATGAAAGAAGTAAAAATTCTGCTTGTATTATAAATGGAAATCCAATGACCATTTATGTGAGAAGAAAAGCATATATGCCTGCAGCTACCATATTTCCACTTGAAAATCGGTTTCCCATTGGAAAAGCTAATGTAATAGCCCATTTCGTAATGTCTTTCCTCTGCTCAACCCTATACTCATTTTCTACGGGAAACCATTGCCTCCACATGTAATAACTTCATCGTCTAGTTGAAAATTGGTCTTCTTCTGCTAAAAAATGCAGAATGAAGGACTCGTTGTCATTGCTCCCAGAACATTCAAGGTCAGATTCTCGTAAAATAGACATTGTATAATTTTTTTTAAGATCACGATAGAAAGAACAAAGGAGAAAAGAGGAAATTGGATGCCAAGATGGAGGACGAAGTTACAAATGAGAAAATAGATCATGGGTCAGCAAGAAAATCATGGGGCACCTTTTTAGCTTGTTGCAATTTATGGAAAGGTTCAAGTTTCTTTTTCTGAAAGAAGAAGAGGTGTATTTTTGAAAAGAAATGGCCCAAAGATTTTCACAGCAAAATGTACATTTCCAACATGTATAATTTTGGTGTACACACATAAAAGCAATTTATGTGCCTCAATTGCAAATGAGTGCTAATGTAGAGATAACTGCACCAATGCATTTTAGTTACTCCACATCGGTGCGTTTTAGTTACTACACACCGGTTCCATGTTACCAATGGACGCACCGGTGACGAATAACCACAAACAATAAAAGCGCAATCTATTTTCTTTAAGTGAAAAAAAAGCTGCAAATTGAAAACTGGGCAGCCAAATATTTTCAAAAATCTAATTTCATAAAAAAATTATTTAAATACTACACTTTTAATTATTCATTATTTTTGCTAAAATTTTCAGCTAAAGATTTGTAGGAGACATACTTGGAGCAAGAGAACATGAGAGCATTGTGGAGCAGCGAAATACATTCGAACAAAAGTATTCAGAAAATTAGAATCCAAACCTCTAATGATTCAAACCCCGTAGCATAGAATTTCAAAGGATCTTGTGATTAAATTTGATTGTTTTTTTTACTTTTTCTGCAGTTTTTTCTATTTTTACCCTAAATCCATCATTTTTTTTTTCTACGCTTTCTTCTCCCCGTTTCTGTGATTTCAGAATTAGGGCTTTTCATTTTATATTGAAATCGAATCCATGGGATGACTTGCATAGTTGGATCCCAATCCATGTCGTCCCTTACGTGAATTTCTGAAAAAAAAAGGATTTTTTTAATCGGTGCACCTTGCGTAACATAGTGCACTGCGCAAGTACTGTGTAATAAAATATTTAAAAATATTTTTTTTTAATGAGTGCGCCATATCTAAAATAAGGCACCAGTGCATTATGTTACAAGGATAGCGCTATATGGTCTACTATACTGTTTTGCGGTGCGCTTATAATATCCCCATGCACCGACATCGGTGCGTACATCGTGAAAGGCACACCAGTTTCTTGAGATTTATTTTTTACTTGAAAAGTTGAAAATTTATTTATAAATATATTAATGAACGATATGATACAGGTTTCATATTTATAAATAAATGACTTTCAAGTAATCAAGTAACAAAAATACTGATAACACATAAAGAAAGGAAAAAAAGGAAAGTTCTTTGTAAATTATTTACAAAAAATATTATTTTTGAAATATATATGTTTAACTAATATGTATTTTTTACTGTGTATCATGAAGAGCCACAAAATGACGAAGCTAGATAAGGTTATTTATGATCTAGGACCAAAAGAGCGTAAAATGTTGAAGGAAAAATTGTAAAAGGATGAATCAGGTGAATGAAAAAGCACTATCGATCCAATATGAGTTTCTTTTTTTAATTTTCATTAATAATATACTTAAAATTATTAGATAACATGTGTCAAACAGTCTATTAATTCAAATTTGTTTAATGTTCTACACGGACAAACAACTCGGAAAAGGAATGGTGTTCTAACAAAAGAAAAAAATAGAACATGCAAATGAAAACGAATTGCTCCTTAGCTCCTCTAGAGTGGCACTAGAGTTTAACGAAAGGGGGGGAACTTTTACAAAAGTTTGAGGGATCTATTGAAACGAATGTATAGATGTTCTTTCCACTTACAATACAAAAACCGATCAATGATTTGAAGAACCAAATTTTATCTAAACTACAGGAATAGTTTCTAGAGAATTGGTCAATGAGACATGTCAGAATTTTAATAGAAAAAGAGTACAACAACAAAAAAGAAGGAATGAGAAAGTAATATTCCTTTAAATGTTTGTCTAGAATTATTTATAAATATCATTTTTGTTATATTTACTTTTCATATATCAATATAAAAATTAAATAGTTTATTGTCATGTTACATTCTCATCAAGATTAAGAAAATCTCAAAGGATGAACGAGTTAATATCATAAATATGCCAACAGGAATGTCCAAAAAGGTGTATAAGGAGATGGTCAAGGAAATGGACAAAATTGAATCGCAGGAGGAGCCATCTCAACAACAACATGCTTCAAATTTAATATGTAATCATTGAATTTCTCGATCATTAGGTATAATAAAAAAAAATTGCATTAAATATTATTTTTCAAGTATTTCCTTGCAGAAAAGAAAAGAAAATGTAACCCATTCAACACATAAAACATGACGAAAAGGAAGAAAATGGTTGATATATAAGTTTGTGAGTAATTGTTACTTCCTTATAACAACTTAACTACATTTCATTTTTGTATTTTTTAAGTTGTTTTACAAAAATCATCATTAAATGTCTTCAAATAGGTGCTAACATACAAAGAAGAACCATCAGATGAATTAATTGAAATTGGGTTAAATATGTGTTGTGAGTATATGTTGGCATATCAGAAATTAATTTTGGAATTTGTAAGCATCTACGATCTTGTTTTACTTAGCTCCGTCTATAATTAATAGAACAAAAAAACATTTTATATTAAATATATGATTTGTTATGGGGTATAAAACTTGCATGACACAAAGTATGGAATTGTGCCAACAGATGAAATTTTGAAAGATGGAATGGTACATTGTTTTGAAATAATATGTATAGTTTATGAATTAGTTGTTGCTATGGTACGTCATTTTTCTTTTCGATTTACATTGGTGTATATTATTTAATATTGAAATTTTAATTATTCTCAACAATGTATATACACTCATTTCAATTTATTTTTATGTTTGTAGATGGAAGGTGAAGAAGAAAAAAATAATCAACACTGTGAACAAACCATTTTTGAAAATAACCCAAGTCATGGAAGTAGCTCTAGCAGTGACAGCAATTCAATCGAAGAATGATGATCACTATGTTTGGATATCAAAGCAAGGCGTTGTATTTTTTTGAAATATTTTTCTGTGAAATCATACATTTTGTTTAATGTAATGGACATAGTTTCCCAATTGAAAGACAAAGGGATCCCAATAACTGTCCCATTTTGTGTGAAAAACACTGTGTTATTCATATATATATATATATATATATATACATAATAATAAATGTTTTAATTTATTCTGTTGCGTTCTCCATTTTTGTTCTCAAATGCACTAATAAAAATTTTATTCATATGAATATTGTTATAAGATATATATGTGTCGACTTTTGATAAATAATGAATTTTAAAAAATCCCAATAATTAAGATATGATATAAAAAATTAATCCAAACATCACATTCAAATGCATTAATAAAAATTTAATTAATCTGAATATTTTTATAAGATGTGTTGACTTTTGATGAATAATGAACTTATAAAAATCACAATAATTTCACTATCATAGGTCGATGTTCCTAAGAAATAAAAAATGAACACCGGTGTGTGTCAGTTACTGTACATTGGTGTGTTTGTATGTTGCAGTGCACCAATGTGTTTCTACGACCTGTGGGCACCGCACAAATACCAAAGCCAATTAAAACTCTTTGTGAGTTTGTTTGATACTGTGGACTAGTGCTTTTATGTGAGACTACGCACTGGTGCATTTGTACGACCTATGGGCACCGCACAAATACCAATACCAATTATAAATATCGATGTGTTTGTCTGATACAATGCACTGGTGAATTTCTATAAGTATACATATCAGTGCGTTGAGACGACCTATGGTCACCGCACAAATCCCAAGACCAATTGGTATGGCCCCGTGCATTGTATCGCCAACACTGCGCATGGTGCAGTTTTATACCTTGACAGCCCGGTGCATGTACCTTCCACCACCTCGGGGCCACTGTCTAGATGACACGCACGAGTGTGTTGAAAGCTTAGTAGCACACCGATGAAAAAAATATCCGTAATAACCTCCGGCCGCCTAGTTTTTTTAGTTGTGTTGAATTTTCGTTAAAAGCTCCACCAAAACCTTCGTAGCCATAAATAGATGTTGTAGAAAATGTTTTTTTGATAATTTTGGCCAATTTTATAATACTAAAAACCTCCTTTATAACCTCCACTAGAGGGTCTTTTCCTTGTAGGGTTTTGTGAAAAAGAAGAAGGAAAAGCCTAGGCTATGGGAAATAGTAGCCCAGAATAGCGGGACGTTGTTACGGAAACTTACAAGGGAAAGTTTGTTTAAAATTTCCTTCAAGAATATGACCAAAGGTTGTCATTTTTGTGGGAACAACATCTGTCCTCATGGGAGAGCTCTAGCGAGAAGCTTTTGGAAGGGAGGAAAATCATCTTTCCGGTTGGTATGATGCAACTATGAATTTTTAGTATTCGTTTCTCTGTCATACTATTGAAGAATTTATATGGTACATTCCTAAGTTTCTAGTATTGGTTTCGTGTGTTGTATTTATGAGGAATTAGTACTATTTTTGTATCATACTAACGAGAAATTATTACTATTTTTGTGTATCGGTAATGACGAATCAGTGTATTGACTTTGATTAACAATCAAGTGAATTAAATTCTTAAAAAATTATTTTATGAGTTAGGGATGACTTATAGCTAGGTACAAATATGGTTGAAGAATTGGAGTACCTAGCATAAAATTTTACTCTCGTATAACATATTATACACTGCCCCTATGGGTATAGCTAAATTTTAATGATTTTTAGATCTATTCAAGGGGACAAACTTAACTTAGATTGTGCCTTGCCGGATCTGAAAGGGAAAATATCCCAGATGGGTAAAGATGCTAGCCATAGGAAAGGGTAATTTTTTATGGAGAAATTTCTATTATAAATATTATTTCTCCAAGAGGCCACTCCCAAATGGAGAAAGAGAAAGTCTTCCACCCTAATTAGATATAAGTGTTGGAAATATAATTGTTATGCACTTTCTGCATCACAAGACGCAAATTAGAGACCCAACATAACTTAGTTCAATTCCTATAATAGAAGAGCTATATAGATATGAAATATTCAATTATATGTTGTACCACACAATGACAGGAAAACCTATAAAAATCATATTCAGCAAAATTACGAATCATAATTACTAGGCTTGAGCCCAGGTTAACAGTGGACTGAAGCAGTTCAAATTCATACATATAAGAGAAACACAACCTATGCATTCAAATTGGAAATGGCAAGAAATAAATTGAACCATAGCGTTTACATCGCAGCTACCATTAAACCCATAATTAACTTTAAAAATACAATAGAATTATGACATGGGAAAACAAAATTATAACAATGGAAATCACACAATGAGGTATCCTGGAAAATTTCTCAGAATAAGTTAAAATCAAACCACAGAATCTACCACAAAAGAAATTTGTTCTGACGTTATACGAGACATATGTTTACATAGATAAGTTTGGATTACATTAACAACAATACAATTCATTGAAGGGGTAGAAAACAATCCCGGTTTGGGGTTTAGTCAACCATGTAACTTCTGCAAGGCCACGAAGGACAACGCTGCAATTAAAAAGTCAATACGCAGTCCTAGAATAACCCTTAAGATCTCTAAGGACGACCATGAATACAGGGGACCAAGTTGTAAAAGAAGACATGTCGATTAGAAGCATCCAAAAAACCGTTAAGTCTGGTTATTCTAACCAGGGAACAAAGTGGGTACCTGGGCAAAGCTAATCAATACAGATTAAATCCAAGCATGTGAGTAGTTAAGAAAAAAAATTATATACATAGGGCCATATTTACCTATGGGACATGGTTTCCATCTCAAACCATGCATGTACCTGCACCCATAGTAATAGGCTCCTATAAGGGAATTACGAAAAGAACTATTGCAGAAATCCGGTGAGAAGACAAAACCCCATCTTTAAAAAAGAGAGGAATTTAATTACTTGGCCAAGTGTAGGCAATAAGTTCCAAAGCCAACAAACCCTCCCATGGTTTCTGCGCCAAACACTTGTAAGGGATAGAAAGAAGAAGTAATTTTGTCTGATGGCGAATGCAAACTCACACTAGAAAAAGGATAAAACTCGAATGGTCAATGGCAACACCCACTTACCAGAAAACCGAGAAATGTAGCCATATATGCTGGAAGAACCATTGACCGAGCCACGAAGAGGTATCTCATCGAGTTCTGAGTACCCTCGACCTGGGGTTTCATGTTGAATTATTCCGTGTAATTCACGAAATAAACTTGAAGTGATAAATCACATTAGAAGAAAAAAAAAACATGAAAAAAAAAAAAGGTAAAACCCCATACCTAGGCAACTGTAATACCTAGTTAGTGAAATCGATGCCATGGGCATGTGGGTAGTGGGTCCCTACCAAATACCAAAACGCCTCAAGAGCCAACTCTACACGCAACCGAGATAACTCACAATAATGAGGGCACAACGTCGGAAATAAAAGAGTACCTATAGTTCTTAGTCGCCATAACTTCGAGTTAGGCAAATGCGTGAACATGATCCTGGAGCTAAGCCCAAAGGGCTGAAATATATGGTTACAAGATTCCGCAGAAACACCAAATTAATTTCTAATTCCGTGACGTTTCTCCCAAAAATCACAGTCGACGAAATAAACCAAATGAATAGCAAGTGGAGGTTTAAAAAATTAGGTTTTGGGATGTCCCATCCGAATTGTTGATCAAAACCCAATTCAATTGCCACCATACACGAAGGCGCTACCTCGAGATATGAGAGGGCATGTAAACGCACAATATGTAACCTGGGCAAGGCGTCATTTGCAATCCACTAGTGATGGGTACTGCCAAGTGGAGTACCACCATACATTAATGAAATTAAGGGTGGAGATACGATGACATACAAGTTGGCCTTTAGTTAGAAGAGAACCGGAGAATGTCCATTAAATCTTCACAAATAAATATGTCATCATGCAAAGTTAGAGATTCATATCTAAGCCATAGGGTCAACAAATTGAAGGTCCACTTAAACCTTTTATCAATATCGTGAAAGATTTATATTAACAATAAGACTATTATCCTTCAAGATATTATATTCCATGTTTTTAATAATTATACAAATGGAAAAGATTTCATAAGGATTTCCATGGAGGGAAAACAGATCGATAATAACATAAATTTCGTAAGAACCAAGCGGAACTGAATAAGCATATTTAGGAGAGGAACAAATAAACACAAACAAAAAAAATGGTACGTTAAAATAATATTAAATTTTTGAGTTTATTAGTTCTTTTGATTTATAATATTAATAATTCCTTGGGTTTATTAATCACTTGAGTTGAACATATTAATTATTAAGGTTTATTAGTTTCTAAAGATTTTTTATATTAGTTTGTTAGGTTTATTGATCCTTCAAGTTTATTAATTGCTTGGGTTTATTAATGATTTGCATTTATAATATTAATTTTTTGGGATTATAATATTAATATTCCTTTGGGTTTATTGATGTTTTTTGTTTATAATATTAATAATCCCTCGGTTTTATTGATGAGTTTTATTTATAATATTAATAATTCCACAAGTTTGTTGATCCATTTGGTTTATAACATTGATCCCTTCAGTTTTATAATTATTTACATTCGTAATATTAGTGCCTTCGGTTTATTAAAATATCAATATTCGGGGTTAAATATTAGTCGTACAGTTTAATATTAATGTATGGTCCAATGTCACATTATTAAAACGATTGTCTAAATATGAAAATCAACCATGGGAAACCATTGTTAATAATCGTTAGCCATAGTCGATCAAGGTCTTCCATGATAAAATGTCACATTATGACAAAAATTGTCTCAATATGAAAATCAATCATGGAGAGCCATGGTCATCCTTGCTCCAATGTCGAATTGTGACAAAAATTGTCTCAATCTTTAAATAAAGCATGGTTAGCCATGTTTATTTCACGGTCTATAGTCTTTTTCTAAGGGTTTTTATATACTGAAAGGTTTATTCCCTTCGGTTTATAAACCCTTTTGTTTTAAGTACTAATCCTTTAGGTTTATTAATCTAAGGGTTCATATCCTAAGGGTATAGATAATTCATATGGTTTATAATATTAATGCTTGGTTTTATATTAAATCCCTTCTCCTTATAATAATGGTCAACGATGGTCCAACTTCACATCGTGACAAATATTTTGTCAATATGGAAATCAAACATGGTGGAACGCCATACTGTGACAAAGGTTGTCCCAATATGAAAATGGGTCATGGTCAACTATGTTTATTTTTCTAAGTTTATTAATCATTTATTAATCGTTTATGTTTTTAATATTAGTTTTCTTGGTTTATTGATTCCTTGGGTTTATTAATTATTTGTGTTTATAATATTAATGTTTTAGATTTATAATATTAATAATTTCTTGTGTTTCTTAGTTCTTTATGTTTATAATATTTATTCGTTGGGTTTAATAATTGATTCGATTTATAATATTAAAATATTAGCTTTATTAGTCATTTCAATTTATAATATTAATAATCACGTGTCTTTATTAATCCCTTAAGTTTACTCGATATTTTTAATTTACTTAAAATAAATATATGAAAGATATTAAAAGTTATATTAATACATATATAAAAATTATTGGTGATATTAGTAAAAGATATATACTTATTATAAATAATAATAAAATAATATTATTATGTTATATTTGAATTATATTATTAGTTTGAATTATAACTATGAATATATTAACAAAATTTAATAATATATCATTATTATATATTTTATTATTAAATAATATATATATATATATAAACAAATTTTAGTTTAATATATAGTATGTATATAGTACATATTATTAATATATTACAAGTAAATATACATAATACACTAGTAATTATATTCATAAATATATAATAATTATTTTGGTAAAATACATGTTGTTATATGATGTTGTATGTGAATTATATTAATGTTTTAAATATAACTATTAATATATTCTCAAAATTTTATGTAATAATAGTATATTATATTAATATACAAAATAACGTTAGCATGGTAAATATAATTATATAAATAATATTATGACTATTATTATTTATATACTTACTAATAATTATAAAGAATAATTCTTTAACAAAATACACCTTGCAGTTATTAATGTATTGGGTGTTGGATATAGTTCTATAAGCTTATATCAACCATATTGGTAAATGTGGTTATGCTAGTTTTAATTAATAGTTAATAACAAATTAACCACTTTGGATAAAAGAATTTAATCTTATTGGAGTTTTCTAGTTATTTTATCTGCATCGTTTTGTTGAATGGTGTTGCTTCATTGTAGGGACAACCCTGTTGTTTCAAATTTCTAATTGTATTAAAATTTCTTCACACATTCCTTTCTTTTAGATATGGAAGTTGAAAAAATATTGGCAACAAGCAGCTAAGATGTTCTCCTGCAATAGGTATTCCATTTGTAATTGGAGAACAATTGTGCAACATTTTCGTCTTGTTCGAAATGGGAGAACAATTGCAGCTAGGATTGCTAAGGAATGGCGACTGGGATTTGTTTTATGGTGGTTCAAGCTAGCACACATTTCATCATATCATCTCGCTGGGTTCCAAAGCCACAATCGGCTCCATCCATAGCATATCAAGACGGTGAAACCATATAAGATCCATTTAGAGATCGACCCCCCATAGTAAGGGGTGCAAAGGAAGTTTGCAATTATCAAATTCTATATTGATACGACTAGTTTCTCCCACGAAAGAAATGGGTTACGGTGTTTTCTTTGTTGCGGGTCAAACTGGGATTTGATCCTCTTCAAAATAATAAATTACACACCTAATGTGCATTCCTTTACATCAGCATACCGATGGAATCCATCATCCCCCTCCCTATCTATGTTATCTAGGTTCATATATAATAGTGTAGATAAAGTAAATACTAGCACAACCACATTCACCAATGTGGTTGATATACGCCGATAGGCGTATAATAATAATAATATATATTAATAATATAATAAATAATAAATATTAATAATATTAATATTTATTGATATATAAATAATATTATAATATTTATAAATAATATATAATAATAATATATATTAATAATATTTATTAATATATTAATAATATTAAGCCCAAAAAAATAATAAAGTAATAAACTCTAACAATTAATATATTAAACTCAAGAGAGTAATAAAGCATATAAAACAATATTTAAAAAAAAAACTAATAGATTAATAAACCCTAACAATTAATATTTTAAACTAAAGATATTAATAAACCCAAGGGATAATTAATACTACAAACTCAATGTTATCATAAGCCAAAGGTTTAAATATTATAAACCAAAGGAATTGGTGAACCCATGGGATAAATATTATAAACATAAGGGATCAATATTAAAAACACCAAAGATTAATAAACCCTAAGAATTGATATTTTAAACTAAAAAACCTAATAAATTAATAAACCATAAGAATCAATATTTTAAACATAATATATTAATAAACCAACGGGATTATTGACATTATAAACCAAAAGAACTAATAGAGCCAAGGGTTTAATATTATAAACCAAAGGAATCAACGAACCCAAGGGATAAATATTATAAACCTAACGGATGAATATTAAAAACAATAGAGATTAATAAACCCTAAGAATTAATATTTTAAACTGAAAAATATAAGAAATTAATAAAGCCTAAGAATTAATATTTTAAACTCAAGACACTAATAAACACAATGTGTGATTAACATTATAAACCAAAAGAACTAATAAACCCAAGGGTTTAATATTATAAACCAAAGGAATCGGTGAACCCAAGGGATAAATATTAAAAACCTAACGGATCAATATAGCTAAGGGAAATATTAAAAACAATAGAGAATAATAAAACCCAAGGGTTTAATATTATAAACCAAAGGAATTTGTGAAACCAAGGGAAAACTATTACCCAACAAATTATAAACCAAAGGAATTGGTGAACCCAAGGGAATTGATTTAAACATTGAGACAATTCTTGTCACAATGCGACGTTGGACCAAATATGACCATGGTTAGCCATGGATAATTTTCATATTGAGACAATATTTGTTAGAATGTGACATTTGATCATGGATGACATTTATCAATTATTCATATTATAAACCAAAAGAACTAATAAACCCAAGGGTTTAATATTATAAACCAAAGGAATTGGTGAACCCAAGGGAAAACCATTACCCAGCAAATTATAAACCAAAGGAACTGGTGAACCAAGGGAATTGATTTAAATGTTGAGACAATTGTTGTCACAATGCGACGTAGGACCAACTATGACCATGGTTGGCCATGGGTGATTTTCATATTGAGACAATATTTTTCATAATGTGACATTTAATCATGGATCACATTGATGGATTATTCATATTATAAACCGAAAGAACTAATAAACCCAAGGGTTTAATATTATAAACCAAAGGAATTGGTGAACCCAAGGGAAAAATATTAATAACCTAAGGGACCAATAAGGTGAATGATCAATAAAATTATTAAAACAATACTCAAGTTGAAAAAATTATTAATCACTAATAATTAACAAAAGGGTTCGTAATATTATAAAGCAAAAGAACTAATAAAACCAAGGGTTTAATATTATAAACCAAAGGAATTGGTGAACCCAAGGGAATTGATTTTAACATTGAGACAATTTTTGTCACAATGCGACGTTGGACCAACTATGACCATGGTTGGCCATGGGTGATTTTCATATTGAGACAATATTTGTCAGAATGTGACATTTGGTCATGTATTGCATTGATTAATAATTCATATTATAAACCAAAACAACTAATAAACCCAATGGTTTAATATTATAAACCAAAGGAATTGGTGAACCTAAGGGAATTGATGTAAACATTGAGACAATTGTTGTCACAATGCGAAGTTGGACCAACTATGACCATGGTTGGCCATGGCTGATTTTCATATTGAGACAATATTTGTCAGAATGTAACATTTGATCCTGGATGACATTGATCGATTATTCATATTATAAACCAAAATAACTAATAAACCCAAGGGTTTAATATTTTAAACCAATGGAATTGGTGAACCCAAGGGAATTGATTTTAACATTGAGACAATTGTTGTCAGAATGTGACGTTGGACCAACTATGACCATGGTTGTCCATGGGTGATTTTCATATTGAGAACTTATTTGTTAGAATGTGACATTTGATCATGGATGACATTGATCGATTATTCATATTATAAACCAAAAGAACTAATAAACCTAAGAGTTTACTATTATAAACCAAAGGAATTGGTGAACCCAAGGGAATTGATTCAAAAATGGAGACAATTTTTGTCACAATGCGACATTTGAACAACTGTGACCATGGTTGGCCATGGGTGATTTTCATATTGAGACAATATTTGTCAGAATGTGACATTCGATAATGGATGACATTGATCGATTATTCATATTATAAACCAAGAGAACTAATAAACCCAAGGGTTTAATATTATAAACCAAAGGAATTGGTGAACCCAAGGGAATTGATTTAAACACTGAGAGAATTTTTGTCACAAAGGGACGTTGGACCAACTATGACCATCGTTGGCCATGGGTGATTTTCATATTGCGACAATATTTGTTAGAACGTGACATATGATCATGGATAATGTTGATCGATTAATCATATTATAAACCAAAAGAACTAATAAACCCAAGGGTTTAATATTATAAACCAAAGGAATTGTTGAACCCAAGGGAATTGATTTAAACATCGAGACAATATTTGTCACAATGTGATGTTGGACCAACTATGAACATGGTTGGCCATGGGTGATTTTCATATTGAAACAATATTTGTCAGAATGTGACATTTGATCATGGATTACATTGATCGATTATTCATATTATAAACCAAAAGAACTAATAAACCAAAGGGTTTAATATTATAAACCAAAGGAATTGGTGAACCCAAGGGAAAAATATTAATAACCTAAGGGACCAATAAGGCGAAGGATCAATAAAATTATTAAAAAAATACTCAAGTTGAAGAAATTAATAAACACTAATAATTAACCCAAGGGTTCGTAATATTATAAACCAAAAGAACTAATAAACCCAAGGGTTTAATATTATAAACCAAACGAATTGGTGAACCAAAGGGAATTGATTTAAACATTGAGACAATTGTTGTCAGAATGCGACGTTGGACCAGCTATGACCATGGTTGGCCATGGGTTATTTTCATATTGAGACAATATTTGTCAGAATGTGACATTTGATCATGGATGAAATTGATCGATTATTCATATTACAAACCAAAAGAACTAATAAACCCAAGGGTTTAATATTATAAACCAAAGGAATTGGTGAACCCAAGGGAAAACCATTACCCAACAAATTATAAACCAAAGGAATTGGTGAACCCAAGGGAATTGATTTAAACATTGAGACAATTGTTTTCACAATGCGGCATTGGACCAAATATGACCATGGTTAGCCATGGATGATTTTCATATTGAGACAATATTTGTCAGAATGTGACATTTGATCATGGATGACATTGATCGATTATTCATATTATAAACCAAAAAAAGTAATACACCCAAGGGTTTAATATTATAAACCACTGGAATTTGTGAACCCAAGGGAAAACCATTAGCCAACAAATTATAAACTAAAGGAATTGTTGAACCCAAGGGAATTGATTTAAACATTGAGACAATTGTTTTCATAATGCAACATTGGGCCAACTATGACCATGGATGGCCATAGGTGATTTTCATATTGAGACAATATTTTTTAGAATGTGACATTTGATCATGGATGACATTGATCGATTATTCGTATTATAAACCAAAAAAACTAATAAAACCAATGGTTTAATATTATAAACCAAAGGAATTGGTGAACCTAAGGGAAAACCATTACCCAACAAATTATAAACCAAAGGAATTGGTGAACCCAAGCGAATTGATTTAAACATTGACACAATTGTTTTCACAATGCGATGTTGGACCAACTATGACCATGGTTGGCCATGGATGATTTTCATATTGAGACAATATTTTTCAGAATGTGACATTTCATCATGGATTCCATTGACCGATTATTCATATTATAAACCAAAAGAACTAATAAACCCAAGGGTTTAATATTATAAACCAAAGGAATTGGTGAACCCAAGAGAAAACCATTACCCAACAAATTATAAACCAAAGGAATTGGTGAACCCAAGGGAATTAATTTAAACATTGAGACAATTGTTGTCACAATGCGACGTTGGACCAACTATGACCATGGTTGGCCATGGGTGATTTTCATATTGAGACAATATTTGTCAGAATGTGAGATTTGATCATGGATGACATTGATCAACTATGCTAAAGAAATTAATAAATACTAATAATTAACCCAATGTACTATTCATATTATAAACCAAAATAACTAATAACCCAAGGGTTTAATATTAGAAACCAAAGGAATTTGTGAACCCAAGGGGAAAATATTAATAAGCTAAGGGACCAATAAGGCGAAGGATCAATAAACTCAATAAAAAAATGCTCAAGTTGAGGAAATTAATAAAAATTAATAATTAACCCTATGGATTATTCATATTATAAACCAAAAGAACTAATAAACCCAAGAGTTTAATATAATAAACCAAAGGAAATGGTGAACCCAAGGGAATTGATTTAAACATTGAGACAATTGTTGTCACAATGCGACGTTGGACCAACTATGAACATGGTTGGGCATGCGTCATAGTTGGTCCAAGGTCGCATTGTGACAATATAATACATTTCTTTATGTTTAAAAAAAATATTGTTTGTATCAATATAAAAAGCTACATAATAAAATGATATAGTATAAGGAAGAAACGATTTATTTCTACCTTAAATATAGCAATAATGCGCATAGGTTGGATAGAGCCTTTCATCACATTTCTTTATATATCTCAATGAAAGTACCATTAAGTGTAAAATATGAATGTGTTATCAAACAAAACATTTTCCTAAAGATTATTACAAACAAACTTTAATGTATGGATATGTGTATAGATAAATATATGTATTTTGATGTTTCAAAATTAAAATCAAAACAAATTTCAATAAGTTTATACATTATTCCTAATAAAACAAAAAGAAAAATTTAGAATTATGATTAAAACAAATTTGAATAATTTTATATATTATTCCAAATAAAACTTAAAAAAAAAAAAAATTGAATAAGTTTATACATTATTCCTAATAAACAAAAACCAATTCAATTTCACGTAAAAATTTCACTGAACTCGTTATTACAAATAAAAGAATAACATTAATGTTGCATGAGAACGTCGACCAAAATAAAAATTAATGCAATTTGAATATATTTTTTTCATCAGGAGGAAGGCATGGGACTTGTACAAATAGAAATCCTATTTCGTTGAGTATGTCTGCTCCTCCAGAAGCGTAATTGACACCTTTTGGCAGTGCATAGTCATTTGGAGAGAGGGAAAGATATGGAAGAGGATTTATGAGGCCCATCTTCTCCGCTGCAAAGAAAAAATGTCAACTCAATTATGTACACAAAATTGCTAATATATTAGGATATTATTTTTTATTTTTATAAAAAATATATAATAATTTAAATTGCTAATATATTAGGATATTATTTTAATTTTTATAAAAAATATATAATAATTTAATTTTTAATTAGTGTTAATTTAGATATAAGATGGAAATTGTATAGCTATTTGGTTGTAAAGTTGAGAGAGTTACAGTATATATTTTATCTTTCTTGATTTAGATTTTTTTTTAAGTTAACATTCATTCTTATCTTGATAATTTGATGGATAGAAGTGATATCAGCCTAATATTATTAAAATTGGAAATCTAATAAGTTTTGAGAAAGTTAATTAGATTGGAAAAATATTCAAAACTTTAACTATATAATTTTGGAATAGTTTCAAAAATCTAATTAACAAATAAATATAAAGATTGGAATATTGGAAATGATTTGTTTTGCCTTAATATTATTTCTATTAGAATTATGATTTTTTATAGTTTAAAATATACTTTTAAATTCATAAATGAGTTCAACATACTGAAAACTATGAAAATCTTATATTTTTGCAAATTAAACAGCATATGATGTTTAAATTTTGTCTATTAATTAAATTTAAACTTATAACCTCCTTAACAAAATATACCCTTTTTACATTGGAAAATCTATCCAAGCTCAATCTTCAAACTAGCTGCTATCTATAATTTATCACTGTTATTCAATTTTCAAACTAATAATGCTGCTACCATCCATACTCATTGTTATAGAAAAAATACTAAAATATCAAAGAAATAGAAATATCCTAGATTAAGGAAAAAATTATACAGATGATATCTCCGATAGTGCGTCCATTAGTGAACGTGCTAGTAGCAACCCCGCCCTTATAATCGACACCATACCATGGAAAATTAGCTTTTGCGAGAGCATATTGAAGATAATTATTATTGCCAATGTCTGCCAATGAATCGCCAGTTACTCTCATGCAAAAACTGTGGAATCAAAAACTATGTTGAGAATATCAAAAGGAAATTATAGAATAAAGAATCATGAATAACTTTGTAAGAATTACCAATTAATTAAAATATATATATATATATATATATATATATATATATATATTATAAACATAGTATGAAATTCAAACAAAATTTTGTTCAGGAGGGTTTTTGGAAAATCCTCCAAGGAATTTAAAGACAAATAAAAACATCAGTACAACATAGGCATTATTCCTCTAATGTGCTTCAAATATAGGAAGGAACACAATAATTATGTCATCTCTAGAGTATAATATATTCAAACTAAAAACACTAGTACAATCATCACGAGCTCAAGGAATAAAATCCAGACATGGCCTGGAATATAAATATAAGAGCTTGATGAATGTCAAAAAGTGATTATAGTAAACAGCCAAATAATTTCACTATCGCCAAAAAGATATAACAATACCTGTATAAAATATGATATGGAAAATAATTAGCATTTTTTACTTATTAAGCGAAGAATGGAAGTATAAGTAAAACAAAAATTTCGAAGTAAGGAAAATTGAAAGGAGGGAAGTTTTTACCTGTGGATATTGAGAATAACCCTTGGGGTGTCTCCGTACTTGCATCAAAAAATTCCAAAATAAGACAAAATAAGATGAAGAGTCGATTGTACGACTAAAAATAAATAAATATTTTAAATTAGTAACCAATAGCTCAAAGAAAAATGAGAACTCTCTCAAGGAGAGAGTGGAGGATTCCATTTACGGATAAAAATAATAAAATAGCCCTTGTTTTGGAATATACGAAAGTTCATGAAAGTAGGGTTTCATTTCATAAAAAAATAAACTTTTTAACCATAGTATGATTAAAGAAAAAACTCGAGATAGACAAGCGATTATTTTTCAAGAGTTTTAAACTAAAAAAAATCCTAACAACACTTAAAAAATAATTTTACAAGGGATGGCACAGAGAATAGACCCCATAGCACTGTCTCGGTCACTGTTTCTACGTTCAGAAATGGCAACAAAATGAACCCTAAAATGCAGACCCACATATTTATGATGTCTCGCCTCATCTTTCCGGATCGAGAACGTAGTTGGAGACTCGGAATTTTGGGTGCTATTATATTGATTGCCACGATCACTTCATGTGATTTGCAATTTAATGTATATTGCTCGACCAACGAAGCACAGGAGAATAACCAAAATTTCAGAATAGATCTCATTCGACGAGACTAACAAATCCCTTCAAACGATGAACGACTCCAGCGAGCTATTGAACGAAGCAAGCAGAGGTTGCAGAGGCTGCAACATTATATTTCACAAAATGCTGGCCTCGGCTCCAAGAGTTATTATAGTCCAGTTAGCGTCGCGGATGGTGAATTTGTAATGCAAATAGGAATTGGATACCCAATTCCAGTAACCATGGATGCAATAGTTGACACTTGCAACGATTTGATCTGGACCCAATTCCAACCCTGCGACAATTACTGTATTCTACAAAGTGACCCAATGTATAATCCCGCATAGTCATCGACTAATCAGAAACATTTCTTCACGTTGCTTCCCACAGAAAACTCAGCACATAGTCGCAGTTTTTCCACTCCTCGACCGTTATCCGATTTGAAACCACCAGGGCGCCGAAAAAATTTCCTCTCATGACGTGTCCCTATCCGTGTGCGCCTTCAGACACCTTGCATAACCATTTCACACACTTGGGTTAATGTTTTAGTTTCATTCCAATTGTTAATCAAACAATTTGCTCCACGTTGCTTCCCACAAACAACTCACCACACAGTTCAGACACCTTGCATAATATATCAAATCAAATCAAATTAATAATAAAAGTTATTGTGCTTCCATCATGAGTCGAAAACTAGATTTATGTAACGACTAACGTGGCTATCTAGCGGCCAGTCAATTGATTTGGTGGGAAAGCCAAAATAGGCTACAGTCATATGTAACGTATTTTTATATGTAGCGTATTTACACAATTTTTGAGATTGGGAATAAAGAATTTTGACATATCAATAAACAAAGGGTGGACCACTAATTAACTAAAAAGGCCGAGGAATCCGCAGATCTCACATCTGTGCTACCTCATGGTCCAAGCAAAGATAAAAGGCTCATTCCGTGCTCCACCTTTGAGGATGAGCTGCCACGTTTTCTCCACTCCGCCCACGTTCATTTACCCACTTCACCCTAATTTGATAGGTGGAATATTCACATTTATTTGAGAATTTGAACCATCAATTAGGTGGAAATTAAGTTTGAACCATCACTTGTTAATCTTGATAGGTGGCGGTCAACAAATGGCACAGTAAATTTTTAATCATGTTTTGTAAAAACTTAATTTAAGTATGGTTTAAACATGTGATTTAGATATGCAAGGAAGTTAATTTTTTGAATTTCATCCATCGATTTAGTGGCGATGACCAGAATATGCCAGCATCTTTCAATCTAGACCATCAGATCAAAAAAATTAATTAGCATAATCATAAAAGAAGTGATTTCCGATGGGGGGCTACGCCTATCGGCGTAATTAAAGATGGCCATTTGACTTTGAACCGGGGAAACAAAATAAGGATCATTTGTAAATATGGGTCATATACAAGTGACTATAAATCTTTAGAAAAAATCATTGTTACATAGAGGAAATGTATAAAAAACTTAGCATCAAAAAATATGCAGTCATATTTAAGATATATATGAATTTATCATAGTAATAAATAGAGTTAGCCCTTTATGCTTTTCAATAGGTTTAATACCTTCTGAGAACCTTCCCTTGCTAGTTAATACTTTTCAAATTTCAAGATACTAATGTCACTGTGATGGTTGTAGAGTCTAAAATGGAAATAAATCAGATTGTTTCATTCCGTGGAGCTATTGCGAGGGAATTGTTGTTTTTTACCAAATTTTCGGCTGTGATAAAAGCTGCAAAAGGAGAAAATTTGTCGCTGTGATGAAATTTATAGGAGAAAAACTGGTAACAATAACTGCAACAATTTTTCCTTAAAGAATAGCAAGCTCGGGTGCAAGGCTTTCATTCATCACAACCTTCTACTACTCGAATTCGCAAAATTCATTCAACACAACTGCTCGAAAAGTTCATTCAACATAGTTGTCTGTCTGAACGACACATAACATGTAACGTCTCTTCCTTCCAACCTAGAATTTTTTTTTTCTTCTATTTATAATTTAATTTAGTGCTTCTATTGGCCACAGTTATTCAATTCTATTTTCGAATTTCATCAAGTATGATCTATTATGGAGTAGAGTTACTATTCCTCCTATTACTCTCGGGGGAATAGTTTTATTTTTTTCTTCCACTAATGGTTGTGGCTGATGAAATTTACACTTAGTCTTCACCATCTCTATTAAATTTACACATATATTTCACCATTTCTATTATATGGTTGTATTTACTCCCATGCTTGTCTATCTATGCATATAGCAAATGATACATATACCCTACCACATTTATATAGTCCTCATACATGAAAATTACTCATGAATGTTATGCACACCTCGATAGGCTTATTAACTCTACGTTTTTATTCAATAGAATTCTCTTATGTATGGTATTCGATGGGTTTTGAATCTTTGTATATTTCAATTCTTATTACCCCACCATTGAATTGAGAATTATTCGTGGTCTATTCATATTTACCCTCTTGTCAAGGGTATGAAAGTATTGTGAACATGACCATCATATCGTTTATTCTTTACGTACATATCTTTGATGCTGAGTGATGTGGAGATATGCGCATTTAATTGTCACTGCATTCGTTGTGTCTCGTTGGCATGGTTGACTAAGGGATTTGGCCACGTTAACTTGTTCAATCTTCCTCGTCATCTTATTTGAGGTCACCTTGTTGCTTTTCCAATTTATTAGTTCTGCATACGTCCATGCTTGAGGATACATGTATCTATATGTTGTTTGTGATATGCCATGCCAACATGCGGTTTTAATACGCCAGACACATGATAAAATTGATGTTACTGTGGCGTAGATTTCATAGATCGACATTTACATTTTGAACTACTATGTATTAAATGCCAATTTCCCAAACTCAATCCGTGGCTAAGCCGTGGATTCAAGGCCATTTGGATGATGAAGATCATTCCTGATCATTAGGGTTTCATCGATTCTTGGAATTGGGAAATTGGTATAATTATTTGTGTTATTTGTTGAGTCAGTTCTTTCTCCTTTCATTCGTTCGACTTGCCTCCTGGTGGCGAGACTCTGCACCTTGGGGAGACTGAGTGTAGACTCTCCCAGACTTCAGCGTATCTATGCACTCATCGTATGATGGTTCAGGTATGAAATTTATGCACGTCTCAAGTTTTTAATGTTAAGCTTACGCTCTGTGTTTATATCTTGATACAGATTTCTCTATCCATATAAATACACTCTGTTGCTCGAGCTAGCACTGAGGTTAATCAAATAAATTCTTATCCATAGTATCGCTTACAGTATGGGTCAGTTGGACCAACCTTTGGTAGAGATTTTTCTGCTCGAGTATGTCGATATTTTTTTTTTTATTCAACATCTCTTCTGCTACCTCGTATGTCTTCCTATGAACGATGAGTGGGACTAATGCTCTATTGTTTTTGAATAAAAGTTTACCCCCCCTCCTCAACGTCCTTTGAGGTTTTTCTGAGGTTGTTTGAGTGGCGATAGGTGGATTTTATTCTTCTTGAGCATTATCCAGGCTCTAGGTAAGTGTTCGATTCAAGTTTTTTCACAGAAGCCGTGGCTTCTTTATTCCCAATTGAAACGCCTACTCTTCGAATTTTTAATGTCATGCCTCTACTTCTATTGCAGGTCGTTTGATGTAAATGAGGTTCGCCTTTTCCAGGTAACTAGTGATTACTTTATTATTATTTCATTCTTGATAGAATTTTTACCACTTACGCTACTCGTATTCTCATTGTTGATTGTTTCTTCTACAGGTATTTTCGCACGCTATACACTCTTCCTTTCTCGGAGAACCATGAAAGGCGTGGTTTCCTTCAACACTAATTTCAATGCACTTGGCGTTTTCAGGTCGGTATTCACAGTATGCTGGTCAGAGAGAAGGCAATTCTCCTCACGTTGTTCTACATAATTTGTTCAGACAGTCTAACATTTTTATTGTCATAAAAAGTGTTTATTGTAATATTAAACTCTGCCAGAGACGATGACTATTAATAATTTTCATTCGGATGTTGAAATTTCCTGTATATCAAGTTCTGGAATATTATAATAGCTCTAGGATATCCTGCTTCCACAAGTGGCTGCAACATTTGATATATATATATATATATATATATATATATATATATATATACATACACACACACACACACACACACACACACACACACACATATATACAGGATATGTCTTTTCCTCGTCTTTGTTATTATGGACAACTCAATAATATATATATATTTTTTTATGCTCCTGTTAATTATTTTCCCATTCATAAATGGTCTTTTTAAATTTAATTGGAGAAAGTCATAGATGTGCTCATCTTAATTTACTTTCTGTTCCTTCTCACATAATAGCAAAATTGACTATCAGTCTATTTGATACAAAAGTTGTCAGGTTATAATCTCTCAGTGAAGGGGATTTTCCCATTTACACAGAGTCCGAATTTTCAGGTGTATTCTATGAATCCAACAGTGGACTCTCTTTATACTCCTTAATTTGGGTTCCATTGTAATAGTTACTTATGACATTTTCTGCAACTATGTAATTCTAGTCTTTCTTAGCATAACATTTTCAATCTATGTGGTGTTTAGACTAAACTTCTAAACATAATAAAGATCTGATGGAGAAATTAAATGTTATCTTTCCCAGTTTGTAGTTTCCAGTATTTATAAAATTGTGACGCTTGCTTTGGAAAGGGTGTTAACCCCAGTTTTGTATCTATAATTCTCAAACCACATTTTTTTACTTGATTAGTGACATATTTAGTCCCGTTCCTTTACTACCTATATATATATATATATATATATATATATATATATATATATATATATATATATATATGTGGCACTTGAAATTATAGTATTAAACTATACACTCTTTCATGCAGTCCCTATTAGAAAAAGGAAAATCTACAATAGACATGCACTGTTGTTTTGTAAATCTATGTGAACAATTCACTGATCTAATTCACCAAATGTATAGCTCTACCCTGTATGTACTTAATTCCTCCTACATACAGGTTTTTTGGTTTCCTGAAGGTTCACTGAATTAATTCTATTTACAACAGAAACAGATTAAAGTTACATGCATACAAATTATGAGATAACATAATCTTCAGATTTAAACTAGGGACTGGTTTAGAGGTTCTGGCAGATTTGTCCTCATAGTTATGGTTCCTACAACTATGCAGAACTGAAAGAGTTTAATTACTCTACTATTCTGTAATTGTATGGAACACCAGCACAAAATAAAACATTTAACTAGTGTGTAACTACAATCATTAACTTTTACACATAACAACAGATAGTTTTAATCATTCATAACACTGTGAGCATACCACTTTGGTATTTGACTAGTCCTCCCAAATTTAGAGTCCCTCTATCTCTAGAACTCACCCCCGAGCTGAGACCACCTCCCGAACAGACCCACCTCTAATCTGTTCAGGAATAGCTTATTTAAGCTTTTGCTCCCCAAAGCCTGTTTCTAATTCTGCATCCAGAATATCATGATGGTTTTCTTCCTGTTTGCCTAGGTTTCCCTATTTAGGGACTTTTAAAGCTGCTTTCTTCTTTTCCCAGCTTTTTACCTCTTCCCAACTAATCTCCACATCATTGGGGAAACTAGATTTTCCTCAAAATATGATTTGGAAATAAATTCTTTCAAGGATTTTTGAAATATTTTTGGGGAAATATTTTTCCCTTATCCATCCTCATGGATTTAGCAAGTGATCTCATAATTATCATTTTGTTCAATCTACACAGAATTATTTTATTCATTTTTTCAAAATTAAATATTGAATTACATCCATAAAATACTTGTCCTTTGGGGTCCACTCCCCTCAGGATTAAAGTTCAAATGTCTAGTTTTGAAATCAAACACATAAAATAGGGGTGTTAGATATTCCCCCTCTGAAAGCAAACACCGTCCTTGGTGTTGGTATCTAACTACTAGAGTTCATTTTTTTTTCCAAACAAAAATGGATATTTCTCCATCATTTTAGCTTCTCTTTACCAGGTAGCTTCTTCAGCAGTAAAGTGCTTCCACTGCACCTTTACTCTTGCTACCGTCCGATTCCTCAATTCAATTTCTTCCCACTCCAATATTTGAAGTGGTTCTAGAAGGAACTCCCCTTCTGGTTCCACCTCTACCACATTCCAATCAACTATGTGAGAAGCATCATGTACATATCTTTTTAATAATGAAACATGAAACAAATCATGAACTCTAACATGGGGCAGTAAGGCTAGCTTGTAAGCCACTGGTCCCACCCTTTCTAACACTTCAAAAGGACCACAATATCTAGGGGACAGTTTTGCACAACTTCCAACATAAAGTGTGCTCTTTTTGGGTTTAATACACAAATACACATGTTCCCCCACTGTAAATTCTCGATGTACCCTCTTCTTATCGACATAGTTCTTCTGGCGATCTTGTGTTGTCTTGATGTTTCTTTGTATTTTTTTAACAATTATTTCCATCTCTTGTAAGGAATCTGGTCCCAACATTAGCTTATCCTCAGGCTGGCTCCAGCTCAAAGGAGTACGACATTTCCTTCCATAGAGTGCATCAAATGCACTCATCTTAATGGAGGATTGATAGCTATTATTATAGGAAAATTCAGCTAAATGAAAGTAGTCTTCCCACTTTGACGGCTTATCCATCACATACATTCTCAGCATATCCTCCAAAATCTGATTAGTTCTCTATGTCTGCCCGTCGGTCTAAGGGTGATAGGCAGTACTGAAATTCAATTTAGTGCCCATGCCCCCAAACAGACCTTTCCCAAAAGCCGCGGTGAACTTAGCATCTCTATCCGAAACAATCACCTTTGGGACCCCATGGAGCCTTACTACCTCCTTCAAGAACACATCCGCTACTCGGGCTGTCCTGAAAGTAGATTTCACTGGTATGAAGTGTGCAGCTTTGGTTAAAGTGTTTACTACTACCATCACCAAATCGTGTTGGTACTTGGTTTTGGGTAACCCTGTTATGAAATCCATAGAAACGGTATCCCATTTCTATTCTGCAATCGGCAAAGGATTTAAAAGACCAGCAGGATGCTGATGTTCAACTTTAACTAGTTGACACTCCATGCATCTAGCTAAATATTCTGCTACATCTCTTTTCATTCCTAGCCAAAATAACTTCTTTTTAAAAGATGTTAACATTTTCCGATATCCAGGATGCCCTGCATAAGGCTGTTTGTGATATTCATCTAGGATCTCTCTTTTCAAAGACTCTACATTGGGAACATATAATCCGTTTTTGTAGCAGATCAATCCTTTCTGGTTTTGAGTGTATTCAACCATCTCCTTTTTTAGTTTTTTCACCTGTAGGTTCTCATAATTTGGATCTTGGACTGCTACCTGTCTCACTAAATATTCTAACTCCAATTTTACACTACTTCGAATGTTGTTTATATTTGGGCAAGCATTTCTGCTCAAAGCATCAAAAATTTTATTTTCTTTCCCTTTGATATGTTTTATGTCTATATCAAATTCACTCAGAAAAGACAACCATCTAGCTTGTCTAGCATTCAAATCATTTTGGGAAAAGAAATATTTAATACTAATATGATCATTCATTAATGTAAATTTTTTCCCAAGAAGATAGTGCCACCACATCTTCAAGGTATGAATAACAGCAGCCAACTCCAAGTCATATGTACTATATTTTTGTTCATGTGTCTTCAGTTTCCTAGATTCATATGCAATAACTGAATTTTCCTGCAAAAGGACTCCTCCCAGCCCCTCTCTACAGGCATCTGTACATACAAAAAATTCTTTATCGGGATCTGCAATCTTTAGTATAGGGGCTGTAGTGAGTTTTAGTTTTAATTGTTCAAAACTGTTTTGGCATTTTTTAGTCCACTCAAATTTGACACCCTTCTTTTGTAATGATGTTATGGGATATGCTATGGTAGAAAATCTCTCCACAAATCTGCGATAATAACCTACAATCCCCATGAATGATCTTATTGCTGAAACATCAGTAGGCACAGGCAATTCTTTAATAGCCTTTATCTTTTCATGGTCAACAGCCAACCCTTGTTCAGAAATAATATGTCCCAAGTATTAGATCTTGTCCTTATAGAATTCACATTTACTAAATTTGGCATATAACTGGTTTTCTTTCAACGTTCACAGCACTATCCTCAAGTGCTCGTTGTGCTCCTCCTCATTTTTGGAATAAACTAAAATATCATCTATGAACACAAGTGCAAATTTATCCAAGTACTTGTTTAACACACTATTCATTAGGCACATAAAGGTGGCAGGGGCATTTGTCAAACCGAAAGGTAAGACTAAAAATTCGTAGTGACCATACTTGGTTCAAAAATTTGTTTTACTAATGTATTCTTCCTTAATTCTGAGCTGGTGATAACCAGTCCTTAAGTCAATCTTCGAAAATACTGAAGCTCCTCTCACTTGGTCAAAAATATCATCAATTCTGGGAAAAGGGTATTTGTTTTTAATGGTCAACTTGTTCAGTTGATGATAATCAATGCACATCCTAAAGGTTCCATCCTTATTTTTCAAAAATAGAACCGGTGCTCCCCAAGGAGACACACTCGGTCGGATATAGCCCTTATCCAACAATTCTTGCAATTGCATTTTCAGTTCCATGAGTTCTGGGGGGCTCATTCGATAAAGGGCTCGGGAAACAGGTGTTGCTCCTGACACCAAATCAATTGAAAATTCCATCTCTCTTTTGGGGGGAAGATGAGGAATATCCTCTAGAAAGACTTCCTTAAACTCTCTCACTACTGGCAAAATATCCAGCAAATTTTCTTCAGGTTTCTGTTCTATCTCTTCTACATGTACTGCATATACTTGGTATCCTTTCCTAGTTGTTCTTTTTAATTGCAGTGCTGATATTTTTCTTATAGAGATAGGTTTTGGTTTTCCTTTAAGAATAACAGGTTTTCCTTCTTCATCTATGCATTGCAGAGTTTTATCCCAACAGTTCATCATAGCCTTTCTCTTTTCCAGCCAGTCCATTCCTGTCAGCAAGTCATATGAGCCTAAGGGTAGAATTTTTAAATTCACTTCTGTATGAAAATAATTTAATTTAATTGCTGTGGGGTAATTTATGTGTTACCTTTCTCTTGGTTCCAGTGGCTAGCTGGACCAACCAAGACTGCTGAAATTTTTCAGTTTTGAAATTGAATTTTTCTACTATTTTTGGACTAATGTAACTCAAAGAAGCACCTGGATCAATCAAAACAGTAACAGATTGGTCAGAAATCTTACCCTCCATTTCAACCATGGTAGCTTGGTGTTCTGCTTGTCGATTTTCCAAGGTTGCACTGATAGTGGGTATATTTCTTACTATGTCATTTACTATGGTAGCTTCTCGATCTCTCATAATCATCTGAATTTTTCGGTGGGGACAGTCCCTCAAACGATGGGGTTCTCCACATCCCCAGCATTTCAAAGGTTCCCTCATTTTGACTGTGCCTTCCTTTTTATTTCCTTCATCTAGTTGTTTGGAACCAATTTGAGATTGAGTTGTTTGGCTTTCTTTTGGTTTATTAAACTTTTTCCTCTGATGGTCCCTACCAAAATTCCTTAAGTAAGTTGGTTTCAGTTTCTTCCCTTTAATTTCACTTTTGTTTAACCAACCTTTTCCATGCTCAGCCTTTCCTTTAAAATGCTGGTAGCATAATCTAGCTTTCTTCACTGCCTCGTCCATAGTTTTTGGGTTATCAAACTCGATCTTCTCTTTCTACACAGCAGGAAAACAGTTCAAAAAACTTTGTACCTTGGCCTTCTCTTCCCTAATGTAAGGGACGTATCTCAACAGATTAGTAAACTTGGTGACAAACTCATCAATAGTAAGTTGTCCCAGTCTAAGCTCATGAAATTCTTTTTCTTTATCATCATCATAACGTTCATTTAAATAGCGGTTTTTAAACTTAACCTGGAAATCTTCCCAAGTAACTGTCTTTTCATCAATGGCATGAACCATTTTCGTCTCCTCCCACCACAAGGTAGCCTTACCTTGTAGCTGGTAAACAGCTAATCTGGCCTTCAGATTACTTTCATATTCATAGACCTGGAAATACTTAATCATGTTCAGCATCTAGGCTTCAACATCTTCCTCTTTCTCCCCATCATAGGAGGGAGGTTTGATATTTCGGAATTCCCCGTGTAATTCCTTTTTATGCTTATACTAATGCCTAACAACATCATCATCCTCAGACTCATCATTCTTCCTCTTTCCGGAACCTTCGCCCTCTTCGCTATTCCGCGAAGTTAATTCTCTGATGAGATTTTCCTACTCCTCACTGGCTAATGACAATCTGTCATTCTGGCTTCTTAGCTCAGCCATTTCTCGTTGCAAATTGTGCAACATAGCCATCACCGGAGCATTGGGATCTAGTGTATTATCTTCATCATGTAGATCGACATAAATTTCCTCACCTTCTTCCATTCCAGCACCACTGTACACTACACAACACAGATCAGTAAATATTTTTTTTTTTTTTTCAACAGTAAATCATTTACACAGTGAGCACACACAACAACAACCCAATTTTGTATAACATGAGCTTTGATACCATTTGTAACGTCTCTTCCTTCCACCCTAGAATTTTTTTTTCTTCTATTTATAATTTAATTTAGTGCTTCTATTGGCCACAGTTATTCAATTCTATTTTCGAATTTCATCAAGTATGATATGTTATGGAGTAGAGTTACTATTCCTCCTATTACTCTTGGGGGAATAGTTTTATTTTTTTCTTCCACTAATGGTTGTGGCTGATGGTATTTACACTTAGTCTTCACCATCTCTATTAAATTTACACATATATTTCACCATTTCTATTATATGGTTGTATTTACTCCCATGCTTGTCTATCTATGCATATAGCAAATGATACATATACCCTACAACATTTATATAGTCCTCATACATGAAAATTACTCATGAATGTTATGCACACCTTGATAGGCTTATTAACTCTACATTTTTATTCAATAGAATTCTCTTATGTATTAAATATGGTGTTCGATGGGTTTTGAATATTTGTATATTTAAATTCTTAATACCCCACTATTGAATTGTGAATTATTCGTGGTCTATTCATATTTACCATCCTGTCAAGGGTATGAAAGTATTGCAAACATGACCATCGTATCGTTTATTCTTTACGTACATATCTATGATGCTGAGTGATGTGGAGATATGCGCATTTAATTGTCACTGCATTCGTTGTGTCTCGTAGGCATGGTTGACTAAGCGATTTGGCCACGTTAACTTGTTCAATCTTCCTCGTCATCTTATTTGTGGACACCTTGTTTCTTTTCCAGTTTATTAGTTCTGCATACGTCCATGCTTGAGGATACATGTATCTATATGTTGTTTGTGATATGCCACGCTAGCATGTGGTTTTAATATGCCAGAAACATGATAAAATCAATGGTACTATGGCGTAGATTTCATAGATCGACATTTACGTTTTGAACTACTGTGTATTAAATGCCAATTTCCCAAACTCGATCCATGGCTAAGCCATGGATTCAAGGCCATTTGGACGGTGAAGATCATTCCTGATCGTTAGGGTTTCGTCGATTCTTGGATTTGGGACATTGGTATAATTATCTGTGTTATTTGTTGAGTCAGTTCTTTCTCCTTTCATTCGTTCGACTTGCCTTCTGGTGGCGAGACTCTGCACCTTGGGGAGACTGAGCATAGACTCTCCCAGACTTCAGCGTATCTATGCACTCATCGTATGATGGTTCAGGTATGACTTTTATGCACGTCTCAAGTTTTTAATGTTAAGCTTACGCTCTGTGTTTATATCTTGATATGGATTTCTCTATCCATAGAAATACGCTCTGTTGCTCGAGCTAGCGCTGCGGTTAATTAAATAAATTCTTATCCATAGTCTCACTTACAGTCGAGGTTTCGTATGGGTCAGTTGGACCAACCTTTCGTAGAGATTTTTCTGTTTGAGTATGTTGATATTTTTTTTTATTCAACATCTCTTCTACTACCTTGTATGTCTTCCTATGAATGATGAGTGGGACTAATGCTCTATTTTTTTTGAATAGAAGTTTACCCCCCGTCCTCAACGTCCTTTGAGGTTTTTCTGAGGTTGTTCAAGTGGCGATAAGTGGATTTTAGTCTTCTCGAGCATTATCCGGGCTCTAGGTAAGTGTTCAATTCAAATTTTTTCACTGAAGCCGTGGCTTCTTTATTCCCAATTGAAACGCCTACTCTTCGAATTTTTAATGTCATGCCTCTACTTCTATTGCAGGTCGTTTGAAGTAAATGAGGTTCGCCTTTGCCAGGTAACTAGTGATTACTTTGTTATTATTTCATTCTTGATAGAATTTTTACCACCTACGCTACTCGTATTCTCATTGTTGATTGTTTCTGCTACAGGTATTTCCGCACGCTATACACTCTTCCTTTCTCAGAGAACCATGAAAGGCGTGGTTTCCTTCGACACTAATTTCAATGCACTTGACGTTTTCAGGTCGGTATTCACAGTATGTTGGTCAGAGAGAAGCCAATTCTCCTCACGTTGTTCTACATGCAGTCCCTATTATAAAAAGGAAAATCTACAATAGACATGCACTGTTGTTTTTTAAATCTATATGTCTGCAATTCACTGATCTAATTCACCAAATGTATAGCTCTGCCCTATATGTACTTAATTCCTCCTACATACAGGAATTTAGGTTTCCCAAAGGTTCATTGAATTAGTTCTATTTACAACAGAAACAAATTAAAGTTACATGCATACAAATTATGAGATAAAATAATCTCCAGATTTAAACCAGGGACTGGTTTAGAGGTTTTGGTGGATTTTTCCTCATAGTTATGGTTCCTACAACTGTGCAAAACTAAAAGAGTTTAGTTACTCTACTATTCTGTAAATGTATGGAACACCATCACAAAATAAAAACGTTTAACTAGTGTGTAACTACAATCATTAACTTTTACACATAACAACAGATAGTTTTAATCATTCATAACACTGTGAGCATACCACTTTGGTATTTGACCAGTCCTCCCAACCTTAGAGTCCCTCTATCTCCAGAACTCACCCCCGAGCTGAGACCACCTCCCGAACAGACCCACCTCTAATCTGTTCAAGAATAGCTTATTTAAGCTTTTGCTCCCCAAAGCCTATTTCTAATTCTGCATCCAGAATATCAGGATGCTTTTCTTCCTGTTTGCCTAGGCTTCCCTATTTAGGGACTTTTAAAGCTGCTTTCTACTTTTCCCAACTTTTTACCTCTTCCCAACTACTCTCCACATCATTAGGGAAACTAGATTTTCCTCAAAATCTAATTTGGAAATAAATTCTTTGAAGGATTTTTGAAATATTTTTGGGGAAATATTCTTCCTTTATCCATCCTCATGGATTTAGCAAGTGATCTCATAATTATCATTTTGGTCAATTTGCACAGAATTATTTTATTCATTTTTTCAAAATTAAATATTTAATTACATCCATAAAATACTTGTCCTTTGGGGTCCACTCCCCTTAGGATTAAAGTTCAAATGTCTAGTTTTGAAAATCAAACACATAAACTAGGGGTGTTACATAACATTCACATAGAGGTTGCGTGTAACCAAGGAGCAGCTGCAAGGATCCAGGAGCGCCATCATTTAATTTTAAGTAAATAATTCTACAGCTATTCTAGCATTACTCAATCATGTTGAACAATTTTATTAAATATGCATTTTAACTCTAAGTCCAGAACCATTTGGTCTTGAGAAAAGGCCAAATAAGACTTCTGAAGGTTTCATTTCCTAATAGGAAAATGTTTCAGTGTTTAATAGGCTGAGCTAGACATGAATTATAACATATACCACAAGACTTTGATTAAACGATTTTAATCGCTGCAAACGACCCACATTTTAAAGGATATCAATTCAAATAATCCATGTTGCATATGGCAAGGAGTAATAACAAAGATATACAAGTTGGTACATATAAATAGGAAATTCATAGTCGATGAGCATGTTCAATATATTTCATGTAACCTTGAAATAATATTATATAAGAAATTTCATTACTGAGTTAAATTGAATGTTAATAATATATTTTTGCATTTAGCAAATTTAAATTAAAAGTATATTTTTGTTAGGGAATCTAGAGAAGATGTGAGAAAAAGTCTCGCAGTCTAAAAGAAGGTTTCCACCTACTTAGCATCGAAAATCTCATACATTTTATCGTTCTTGCGAATAGACCACGACAGAGTGTTACTCTTAAGCTTATGAGAATTAGTTCTTATCTTAGACATGTTCATTTTTTTTTGTGGTTAATAGAAAGAGATAATTCTGAGTATCAAAGGTGGGGTCGATCACCTCCTTATAGTATCTTAGCTTCGTTTTACGCCCCACCTCTTATCTTCTAACAACTTATCCTTAAACTTTAAGGTAATAATATTTTTGACACTATCTTTTCTTCCCATACTCAGCTCCTCCTTAATTCCCCAATAGTTGATCCAAGATTCTGAATTGTTTGAGACAATGATAATGATTTTAACTAAATTTGTATAGAATATAATATCGTTTAAACTTTTAGTTATTTTTTAAATGTATTTATTTTCTTGTAATACTTATTGAATTTAAATGAATATTTAAATTTAAATTTAATATTTAAAGCACTTAAAAATTGTGATTATTGAAATTTGCAAAATAATATTTTTAGTGATTAAGATAATAATATTAATGAATATTACTATGCCAACATTAATACATATTTTTTAATGCATTCATCTAAACAATAACCTTGTCTTAAAATATAAACACAATGCATTGGAGAAACTCTAAGCACCATATTTTGGAGATAGGGATATGATATCAAATGTGCTTTGTCTTAAAATATAAACACGCATTGGAGAAACTCTAAGCATCATATTTTGGAGATAGTGATAGATAACAAATTATTCCAACGTTTCTTAGAGCTTGGCTGTAGATATGATATCAAATGTGCTTTTAGACTAACCAATCGACAGGTAAGATTTTACTTTCCATCTCTCAAATCTCCAAAATAAGAGTGGAAAGCTAATGTGTATCAGGTTTGGTTGTCCTTTTACACAAGTTATTGACCACGTTTTTTTTTTCAAGAATTAAGTTAAATTACTTTGTCATTATCAAATTGCGGAAATCATTATAATTGAATAAATGGAGTACTTATATATTTGTCTGGAGATAAAAATATACATCAATTTGGATATTTAAACAGTTAAAAGGGTAGTTAAAATGAACTTTATATAATGTGTTTTTAGGTAAATTCTCCCTTTTTTCTTTAAGGAATTTTTTAACTATGGATGCATTTGTAATTAGATAACTTGATTATTATGATATGCTCCAGAGATAAATTAATTTGTTCATATTATCCTCAATAATAGTGGCGATATTGATGCACGGTTTAACACTTAATTACTCGATTTTTATCTCACGTGCACATAAGTCATCTTTTGATGATTAATTCAGATTTCTTTTCATATATTGTTTTCCTTTTGTATAAATACATTCCTTATGTCACCTGGTTAGATAGGAATGTAGATTTCTTCCCTTGGGGATTTTAGTGAGGTAATACAATATTGTTCTAATCCTTGATATGTTCACTCAAGTGATCTTTTATGATATTTAAGCTAAGTGAAATAACTTTGATTGTTTACCATGGTATCAAGGAATCTATGAAGATCCACTCTTGTGACTTGTCTTACTCCGTCCATAAAAAAAGGTTTTTAATGTTTTTTTACGTATTTCTATGTATACGGAAAATGATCCATTTTATCGTATATGGATCATAAATTTAGGTTATCAAAACCTTTCATTTCATTAAAATAGTTTCTATTGAACCAAGGTATCACTCTTTTTGTCAGATCTAAATATATAAAATTTCATTATGATGTTTTTTTAAATTATATTAATATATTTTATTTTTTAATTCCCAATTTTCTATCTGCTTAGTCCATTGATGATTTTTCTAAACACCTTATGTGATCTTTTCAAATTAGAAACATGGGAAAAATCGATTTCTTTTCGTCTTGCCTATATGCTTTATCTGATTAATTTAGACGTCCTGAGTTCATTTCTTTCTTTTCAATAAGTTACGTTTCGAAAAAGTTCTTGCAAGTTTAAATTATGGCATACATATGTAAATTTCACTTAAATTATTTTAGGTGACTTAACAAATTTACTATGCATTCATTGCCAGTTCTTAAAAATTCTTAACTTTCACATCGAAAGCTCATTATCAATGTCATTTTTTTGAAGTACTTATTTTTTTAGTGCTATCTGTCTGCATGTCTTACATGAAGTCAAGTGCACAAGATTTGAGTTCTAACCTTGTAAAAACTGAGGCAAAGGCAGATTCTTACTTTAGCTTGCCACCTCATTCCAGATTCCATTTTATTCTACTCCACTCAAGTGTTTTTCCAAAATCTTGCTTCCAGACCATGAGAATGCAGAGCGAAGAACAAGTAAGGTGAAAACAAAAGGGTTTTTTTGTTTGTTTCATCTATTTCATTGAGTGTCAACCATTTGTTTCGAGGAAAATGTAACAACCAATTGTGCCTATGTGGGATGTTCATGTCGTTGACATTAATATTTCCTTGACTTTGGATATAAAAATTATTAATCAGATCTAAACGTTATTCGTAGCATTAAATTAATATTAATAGTATTAAATTAATATTAACGTATTGAAGATCTTTTATTTGGAAGCACTTTTTAAAACAAAGAAAGTTGTTAAACAGCAAGTCTCGGCCAAATCTTTTAAATGGTTATTCCATTCCTTACATATCTTGATCTCCAGTAACTCTTGTCAGTGGGTTACAAGTAGAATATATAGAAGGAGGTACCTAATGCGTGACCTAAGGCTTTTCTGGTTCAGAAGGGAGTAAGGAGATTTTGAGAATGCGAATCAAGTTTTCTTTGTTAGTGTCCTAGTATGCTTTATGAAATTTTAAAATATGTTCATAATATGTATTTTACTACATGCTATTTTTTTATGAAAGCTTATAAAAATAAAAATAATATAACCATATAGATTATTTTAGGCTATCTCACAACTAGTTTTAGTACTTGCTATGCACATGGAGAATAGAAAACGGAGATTTGTGTTGAATCTTGGAATCAATCTCGATGGCCCAATAGAAGCATCTAAACTAGTTTGGCCCAATAGAAGCATCTAAACTAGTTTGGCACTGGAACAACCAATCCTTTCCCTTTAGGCCCGGGAAGCACCCACCCCTTTTTCTGGTCCAATCCCATGTAAGCTCAGGATTCTTCGTGTTGAATGCCTAGGAATCCTAGTGAGAACCGAATGAACTCTTACCAAGCACTTATTTCTTTCTACTAGCGCTTTGTTTCTCTCTGTGAGGGTACCAAATCAAATTATCAGAATAATGTTGACCGCAAGAAGGGGTGGGGCCTTCACCTCGATAAAACTAGCATTTGTTCCTAAGGGTGCAAAGGTACACCGAAGGAGTAGACATTGTATTAACTCCTCTGTATATCATAGAGTTCGGCCTGGTCGTGCATGTTTTGATTTAGATTAACAATTGACATTTTCGAATAAATTAAATATTAAGAATAATGAAATACTATTTATAGTTTAAATATATAAAGTTTTTATTTTATTTTTAATAATTATATGTTAGTTGATTCAAAACTCATAACATAAGTTCCCTTATTTTATAAGTAATTTTATTTAAGCTTAAAAAAAATAAAAATAAAAAGAATATATATATATATATATATATATATATATATATATATATATATATATATATATATATATTAAGTAAATAAAAAGATAAAACATATAAAATAAAAATAAAAATAAAATAAATAAATAAAAATAAAATAGATAAAAATAAAAATAAAAACGAATAAAATGAAAAATATAAAAATAAACTAATAAAAATAAAATCAAAATCGAAATCAAAGGCAACTCTTCTAACTGTAGGAACCTCCTTCAAAGATTGTAAAATTCCCAAGGCCTATGCAATAAAGCAACCACACCATATAAAACCCTTATATATATCTAAAACGATGTCACCCAACCTGCATATAATACTATATCAATATATGGTCACGGCCTCCATTCAAATGTTGAAACATCACGATATGGTTATTCACATAATTATATTAACCCATTCCATTATTACTATGACATCAAGCTTTAATTAAACACTATGGCTTAGTTCGAAAGGCTATATTAAGGTTATTCACATAATTATATTAACCCATTCCATTATTACTATGGCATCAAGCTTTAATTAAAAAAATTAAAATATTAAATTAAAAAACAATTATTGAAAAAAAAAAAATTAAATATAAAAATTAAATTAAAAAATATATATACTAAACTTTATTAAATTAAAAAAATCATTAATATTAACATAAAAAAATAAATTAAAAAATAAATATTAAATTTTAATAAATAAATAAATTTTAAAATAGAAGAAGAAAGATATTAAAGTTAAAATTAAAAAAAAGGAATACAAATCAATTAAATATAAAAGGGGGGAAAATTAAATAAATTAAAAAAAGAAAATTAATTTTTAATATAAAACTAAAAAATAAATAAAAAATTAAAAAAATAAATAAATGTTAAATTTTATTTAATTAAAAAAAAACAAAATTAAAAAAAAAATATTTAAAAACAGATATTTAATTTAAATTAATTAAATAAAATATTAAAATTTATCAAATAAAATTTAAAAAAATTAAATTAGTTTAAATTAACGTGGGTCTGATATGATATATTCAACGGAGCGTATGCGTATTAAGGATTGGAGTTAGCAATCAAAGGTTTTATATATAATTTCAGTGTCATGTGTTAATACTCTCACGATACAATTAACCCATTCCATTAGAACCCATGATTAGTGCACCCATCCGAGGGTCGAAATGACGTCGGATCAATTCGAAAGATCTAATGGGTGAAATCAATATTGCGCGAGTTACTTACACTATCATTAACTCGCGATGAGGGGAGTTTTCGAAAATTGTTCAGGGACACGTGTCCCTCAGTCTATGGAATCGCTCCAATTTCTGAAATACAACTTACTTCCTTTGTGCCTCCCGATATACTGCCAGATTTCCAACTCCTGGTTTCACTATTCCATATTCATAGTTCTGCTCAGCTTCATGGTTCCGTCCATTCTACTTTCGATAGAAATAGCAAATTCCTTCACAAGTCCAGGCTGGGGCGTAGCCACGCAATTTATCATCAACAAAAGCCGAGCTAGATAATGGAAGAAGCTTTTGAGTTGTTAAGGGGATGTGGTTTTACCCACCCCTACCCAAATTCGAGGGCTAAAACTTTGCAACCCTCGTTTTTCTATTTTTTTTTGCAGAGAAAAAGAACCCTAAAGGATAAACTCAGCTTCCTCTGGACTTCGATGAAGAAAGAGAAAATTGCCAAATTTCTTTGAACCAATGCGGATACTTTCAATTCCAGTGGGCAAGGCATAAATCTGCAACTGCGTTTTTGAAAATTTTTGGAATTGAGTGCGAAGTATAGCTTGGTATTTAATTCTACTATTATTGCCCTGGCTGTCGGAGTTGCCCTAGAGAAGTCGAACCTGCACGTCTACTCAAATTTCCCCGCCTTCTCCTGTAATTTTGGTGTGTTTTCACAGTCTCAAAAAATTTCTGGCATACGGAGACTCATTCATCACAAAATCAAGATCCATTGAATTTCCCTACAATTATCCTCTGTTCATAAGACGAGTCGAATTCCCTTCAGTCTATAGCTTAATTCCCCAATCCATCAGAATCACATTCCCGTCAGTGATAAAATAGTCCATGGCGAAAATCAGTAATCGGCATAAGCTCAAGAATGTATGAATGATAACAAACCAAAGTAACATGATTTGATTCGGCTCATTCTGCTGTCGCACAGTCTCTCTGGCAAGTCCGTTATCCCATCAACGATTTCAATCATCACGTCTTCCTTCTACATTTACCCTGTGGTTCATTTCACATTCAATTTTAAGCCCTTAGGTTTCCCTTCCTCTATTCATGCTTCAAAGGCACGATGCCAATGTAATTAACCACTTTAATAAATTCACATAAATGGGAATTCGAATACAGGTAGACTCTTAACTAAATTTACAGAGCCTTACCCACCCATGGGGATTCAAGACATTTCCACTCAGGGATTAAATGAACAAATGCTCATAGCCTTGAGTCATGAACTCGCACTCCCACAGATAATTTAATCCGTCAATACAAACATAATCGAATCAACCAATGCACATGTCTATGCGATGTGCTGCCCTCGTCGTGTGCCGAATTTGTGCATTATGGTGCAGTCTACATGGATCTCACAGAACAGGTGTGCAATTTCACGTAAATGACAAATCGCATTGCAGACCATTGAGCGCGCAGCCGAAGTCATGAGCTCCTGCAATGATCTGCTTCTTGGAGTCAGTGGTTACAAAGCGTACATCGAATCATGACGAAGCATGACACTATTCAGATTCTGTCAGTAATGACAAATCTCTACAGTGTCACTACGAAAAACCCTGCAATAGATAACACCCTCGGTGTAATTATATTTGGAATATAATTTTTTTTTACGACTTTTTATTTATTTATTTATGACACATTTTTTTATAATTTATGAAAATATCATAACAACATGTCAGATTTATGAAAATATCAGATTTACCAACTTTTTTTCCATTATGCACTGAAGATTTAGAGAATTGTAAATGTTATGATAAACGATACAAAAAAATGAAATCAATAATATATGAAACATTCAAAGTAATTGGACACGGAAAATAAATCCAAGCATTTACATTATTTTTCAAATAGTCATAACGGTGAATTGTGTATGAAATTATTTTGAAATTGCCTTGGGAAGGGAACAACAAAGACGGCCAAAGGGGCTAGAAAATGCTTCAGTAAACCATGTAGTCTCTCGAGAATCAAAACTCTCCATTAATGCTTTTACTTTCAAATCTTGCATTAATGCGAGTTCTTAATGCACTTGCATAAACTGAAGAAAAAGGAAACCACTTGTTCTCTTCATTTGCAGGCCTCGAATAATTGTTGCTCAATGGAATTTCTAGATAGAGTGAAAATAATAGATGCAATCGTTGTCCCATGGAACTTCCATATAGAGTGAAATAAACCTCTAGAATTTTTTGGGTGCCAATATCGCAGATAGGGAAAAAACCATGGGTTCTACTCATATTGATGCAATTCCTAAAAATTTCTCTGAGGTCATTGAATCTATCCACAGTTACAATGACAAGGATCAAGTCTCTTTGTTTCTTTTCTTAGCAGACAAATATCATGATTGAGGCCTCATCTGTGTCGAGGTTGTCATTTCTAATTCCCTCAATCCCTTTGCTATGTCTTAAATTTATACAGACCCAGAAACTGAGATTTAAATTGACAGTAAAATTAGTTGTAAAGGAACACCCAAACCTTAAATTTTTGGACACTGAGATATTTATATTTGCAGAATTGTTGGTAAATTGAAACACTCAACTTTAAATTTTACGGACTATGTTAGGGCAAAGCTACTTATTTATAAAGAACTTGAGAAATAAGAGAAGAAGGTAATTCTCCTCATTTCCTTTGCTCGGAACCGACCGACATGGAGAAACTTTAGTCACCCATGGAGGGTGGATGAACGCTTCCGATTAAAAGGGTTGCCTACCCTAATCTGTTGGAAATATGGAGCCATTGCAGGGTGCATGGAGGACAACAAAGCCCATATTTAATTTCGTATTAGTAAGTTTCTTGAGTAGGGATTGTGGGTGGTATTATATTAGATAAATTTACACAGTTAAATTTGTGGACATATGTAAATACATATTTGTGTGAAATCTAATAATTTATTTTTTATTGTGAAATTTTGAGTTTACATCTTTTACAATTGTTGAAAAATTGAATAAATGGCATGCTTCAATACCATGCTGGAAATTTCTAAATATTTCGAACAAAAAAAAGGAAACAAAGTTCCTCAACTAAAAAAAAATATTTAATGATAGAGATGTGGACAAAGAGATGGAGAAAAGCTCTATTTCATTAACCATAAAAATGACTATTACAAAACACAAACTTTCATCAGAACTACAGTTCTAGAATAAAAAAAATACTCCTTACTCTATTTTCTAATTTCTACTTTTACACAGATTTATGTTTCAGCAATACACAGTCAGTTGCTGAAACTCCACACAGTCTGTTGTTGAAACACTCTGGGAAATGCACTGCTGCTACAAAACACAATGATTCTGATTTCCTCTATTTTCTGCTCTCTGTCTTCTTCTCTGCCTCTGTCTCTAATTCTCTATCTTTCTCTATTTCTCTAACATTAAAACTATTGTTTTCTATTACATATATATGTTGAAAAAGATATTTGACTTAAAACATTAAAATAATAAAAATATCTTTTAATATTATCAGCCTTTTAAATGCAGTAAGAGGTGGGAGATAACGTGATGCCATTTGAAAAAACAAAGTCGATTGTTGCAGGGACATTAACTTAGAAAATTTAATGCATAGTGGAGTGAAAAAATAAAACACGACTTTGAGGAATCCATCCTTCTAAAATATCCACAGAAATTAGATTTATGTCCACCTGTTTTAGATTGCAGTTGGAATTAATTTCCAACACTCCCCCTTAATTTCAACTGCTACTATCTTGCATACCCAGAAATTCTCTGAGATAATCAAAGCTTTTCTTTCCCATTGGTTTTGTCAAGATGTCATCAAATTTCTCCTCTATTCTGCAGTGCTGCAAAACAATCTCACCATTATTAACCAATTCACGTATGAAGTGAAACTTGGTGTCTATGTGCTATGTCATTTTATGAAAAACAAATTTTTTAGACAATGCTATCGCCGAGCTATTGTCACAGTAAATGGTTGTGCCCTTTTCTTGTTCATGACGCAAATATCTGAGAACTCTTCTTAGCCATACTGCTTGGCATGCTGCTACTATTGCTGCCACATATTCTGCCTCTGCTGTTGAGAAAGCCACAATTGGTTGCTTCTTGGAAGCCCATGAGATGGCTCCCGATCCCATATGAAACACATATCCTCATGTGCTCTTCCTATCATCAACATTTCTAGCCCAATCACTGTCAGTGTAACCTTTCAACATGAAACTTTCAGAAAAGGAGTATAAAATACCAAACCCCTTCATTCCATTCACATACCTTAGAATCCTCTTGGCCGCCTGCTAATGAGTCTCTTTTGGTCTTTCCATAAATCTGGAGATTTAACTCACAGAATGCATTATATCCAGCCTAGTTGTAGTCAAGTACATGAGGCTAACAACTATGTTGTTGTATAAATTTGGATCAAAATCCTTGTTGTTGTCTTCTTTGCTCAATTTCAACCCCATTACAGTTGGAGTCACAGCTGCCTTACTGTTCTGCATGTTAAATCTCTTCAACACTGCTTCTACATATTTAACTTGGGAAATTAAAACACCATTTTCACTTTGGTCTACATCAATTCCAAGAAAATATCCTAAGAAGCCCAAGTCAGTCATTTCAAATTCACTTTTCATGACTTCTTTAAAATATGCAATGAGAGAAACTTCATTACCAGTAAATATTAAATCATCTACATATAAAACAACAATAAGCATCTTACCGTCATTCTCCTTTATGTAGAGTTTGGGTTCACCATCACACTTCTCAAATCCATTCTCAATCAGGTAAGCATCTATTCTACTGTACCATGCTCTTGGAGGTTGTTCAACATAAACCTCTTCTTTTAACACTCCATTCAGGAATGCAGATTTAACATCCATCTTATAAATCTTCCATTTTTGTTGTGTCGTAATAGACAACACTGTTTTGACTGTTTCCATCCTTGCTACTGGTGCAAAGGTTTCATCATAGTCTCTGCCTTGTTGCTGCTTGTAGCCTTTCATAACAAGTCTTACTTTGTGCCTATCGATATTTCCTTCAGTATTTCTTTTGGTCTTATAGACCCACTTAACTCCAATGCCATCTTTGCCTTCAGGGAGGTACACTAACTCCCATGTTTTACTCTTCTTAACTGCACCAATTTCTTCATTCATTGCTTCAATCCATTTATCATAATTTATAGCATCTTCAAAATGAATTGGGTCATCAACATGAAAATACAAACAGAATAATGAATTCAGACCGGTATTGTTACTTACCTCTCCTTGTTCAAAAATCTCACTCAGATTTCTGAATCTTGGTCTTCTTAGTGTGCTTGGAGTTCCATTCAAACTTGAGGGTATTTCTGATCCCTGCAGTGTGCTTGGAGAAGCGCTTCCTTGACTTCTCAAGGCTATTCAAATTCCAACTTGTGGTGTGGTTTGTTTTTCTTGCGGTGGTGGAGGAGGAGCCACCAGGGAAGGATTATTTGCTGTTGTCCCTTCCTCTTCTTCTTTGTGAGACACAATTGTCTTCATGTTCACTGTCTTCTCTAAGCTTCCATCCCAAGCTTTATCTTCAACGAACTACACATCTCTTCTTACTATCAATTTATTGGTCGATGGATTATAGAGTTTGTATGCTTTTGACTCATCACAGTAGTCAATAAAGACACACTTCTCCCCCTTAATGTCAAGCATCTTCCTTAGCTGATCCAGTACATGTGCATATTCTACACATATGAATACTCTCATGTGAGTGACAGCTTGCTTTTTTCCACTCCATGCTTCTTCTGGTTTTTTGTTCATAAAAACTTTAGTTAGGCATCTGTTCAGGATGTAAACTGCGCAAGTGACAGCTTCAGCCCAATACTCATGCGGAAAGTGTTTTTTCTTTAGCATACTTCTGACCATGTCCAGAATGGTCCTATTCTTCCTTTCTGCAACACCGTTTTGCAGAGGTGTATACCTCGCGGTGAATTGCTTTTGTATGTCGTTCTCTCTATAGAAACGTAGAAAGTCTTTGGAGATGTACTCTCCACCTCTATCTATTCTGAGCACTTTGATATAATTCCCACAGTACTTCTCAACAAGAGTTTTGAAGTGGTGGAATTTCTCAAAAACTTCACTCTTCTGTTTCAACACATACACCCATGTCTTTCTGGTGTAATCATCAATGAAAGTTAAAACATATTTATTTCCAGCAAATGATGCTATTTTCATCGGTCCACACACATTAGAGTAAACAATTTCCAAGGGTGATTTTTCCCTTATACTCTTTCCTGCTGGAAATATTTCTCTGTGTTGTTTGCCCAAGATGCAGCCTTCACAAAGGCTATTTGGTTTCTCAATCAATGGAAAACCCTTTACCATTCCCTTTCTATGCAACAAATTCAAGCCCCTGAAATTCAGATGTCCAAATCTAAAGTGCCACAACCAATTCTCATCTTTCACTTGTTCTTGAAAGACTTCTTGTGTTACAGTTGCAATATTTCTTCCTTTCTTCAAATCTATCGTGAGTTTGAGAGGAAATATTCTATTACATGTCATCTGCACTTCTACAATGATCTTCTTACTTGGAGGGATGTCTCTGATTGTACACAAATCATTTTTGAAGAACATATTGTAACCTTTGTCAATGAGTTGTCCAATGCTCAAAATATTACATTTCAGACCAAGTACATAGTATACCTCTGGCACAATCATCTGTTCTCCATTTCTTGCTAGGATACTAACTCTGCCTTTACCTTGACAAATATCTTACTATTAGTTCCTATTGTTACATCAGATTTCATATTTTCATCCAGATTGGAAAACATTACAATGTTTCCAATCATGTGATTACTACAACCTGAGTCTAAGAACAAAAAATCTTCTTGTTTGTCTTGTGCAATGTTACATTTAACAGCACAATATTTGGATTCTTATCTTCTTCATTTGCAAAATTAGAATTTTGCCTATTATTCATGTCATTTTTATTTTTCCTACAATCATTGGTATAGTGCCCATATTTCTTACAATAATGACATTGGACTTGGGATTTGTCATACCTTTGTCCATGAGATTGTTGTTTGCTTGAACCTTCATCTTGGTTATGATTGCATCTTCTTCCGCTTGTGCTAGCACGATTATTTCTGTCTCTGTTTTGGCTTCTTCCACGACCTCTGTTATTTTCTCTGCCTCGACCTCTTCCTCGGCCGAATGACATCTGAGTCTTAAATGCTTGGTCCAAATAGGAATCTGTTCCTCTACTCAGTCTGTGTTCATGAGACATAAGAGAAGCACTCAGTTCATTTACTGTGAACTGTGAGAGATCCTTTGTCTCTTCTATTGCTACCACAATAGCTTCAAACCTTGAGGGTGAACTTCTCAAGATCTTCTCTACAATCCTTCTTTCCTAAAGAGCTTCACCATGAGATATTATATGGGTTATCAAACCAATAACCTGAGTGAAGAATGAATCTATTTTATCAAATTCCTTCATGCTGAGTGTTTCAAAGTCTCTCCTCAACATCTGCAACTTTGTAGTCTTCACCTTGTCCATACCTTGATAGGCAGTTTTGAGAATATCCCATGCCTCGTTAGACTTTGTTGCTGCTGCAATCCGTGGGAAAACACTCTCATGTACTGATTGAAAGAGATAAAAGAGGGCTTTGGAGTCCTTCTTTCTATCGCTCTTCAACAGGTCTCTTTCTGCTACTGTCGAAGCAGCCAACGCTGCTACATCTGCAGGTTCAGGGTAGCCATTTTCAACTAGCTCCCATAATCCCTGAGAAGAAAATAAAGCTCTCACAGTTATGGACCAATAACTATGATTCTTCCCATTCAACTATGGAATTTGGGAATTTGTCAAACTAGTTCCAGCATCTGCCATCTTAACTGTATAAGTAAAGAAAAGATGTTGACTGTATAATAAAACAAGCAAGAACTTTCTCTGCTAGAGAAATCTTCTCAATAAGCTTCTTACATCTCCTGTAGTGGAAAAAAAAAACTTTGTTTTGTCTCACTGAGTGGCTATACTAGTTCTGATACCATGTTGAAAATTTGAATAAATGGCATGCTTCAGTACCATGCTGGAAATTTCTAAATATTTCGAACAAAACAGAGGAAACAAATTTCCTCAACTAAACAGAAATATTTAATGATAGAGATGTGGACAAAGAGATGGAGAAAAGCTCTATTTAATTAACCATAAAAATGACTATTAAAAAATACAAACTTTCATCATAACTACAGTTCTGGAATAAAAAAAATACTCCTTACTCTATTTTCTAATTTTTGTTTTTACACAGATTTATGTTTCAGCAAAACACAGTCAGTTGCTGAAACTCGACATATTCTGTTGCTGAAACACACAGTCTATTGCTGAAACACTCTAGGAAAGGCATTGCTACTACAAAACACAGCGATTCTGATTTCCTCTATTTTCTGATTTATGTCTTCTTCTCTGCCTCTATCTCTAATTCTCTATCTTTCTCTATTTCTCTAACATTACAACTACTGCTGCCTATTTCATATATATGTTGAAAAACATATTTGACTTAAAACATTAAAATAACAAAAATATTTTTTAATCTTATCAGCCTTTTAAATGCAGTAAGCTATGGGAGATAATGTGATGCCATTTGGAAAAACAAATTCGGCAATTGCAGGGACATTAACTCAGAAAATTTAATGCACAGTGGAGTGCAAAAATAAAACATGACTTTGAGGCATCCATCCTTCTGAAATATCCACAGAAATCTGATTTTTGTCCACCTATTTCAGATTGCAGTTGGAATTAATTTCCAACAACAATCATTTTTCATCTTATGGAAATGTGTTGTAGAAAATCTGGACCAACACCAACACCCACACATGAAGTGTATACTTAACACAAGTTTGTTAAAATTTTCAAGACGGGAATTTATTTTTCGCAACACACAGAGTTCACACATAGTTTCATAGGTGTCTTAAACAAAGAAAACATAATTTCTGAAATCAAATTGGCTTTTTAATACAGAGTGGCATAGATTAAAATCACAATAATATTGTAGCAAAAAAATTTCAAAAAAATTCGTTCATGTGAAGAGTAAACACAATTGTTGCAGTCGTGGTAAAAACAATATTTGAAATATTCTCGAACCATATACCTACTAACCAAAAATTATATTATGATTTCAAAAACATTAGAAGTAATTCATATGGAACCCTTCACTAATAAAACAATTGTTCTTACTGAGATTTACATTCACATAGTAAAAACATGTAACTATTGTTTTCATGAGCTCCACCAAAATTTTCTCCTTGTGTTTCCAGACTTACATCCACCACAATTCATTCAACTTATTCTTGCTTGTTAATTCAAAACATATATATATAAGGCATTAATATATGATAGACAAAATTAAACATATATATCTAAGACATTAACACATGATAGAAAAAATTTAATGCACAGGATGGGGGAACAGGATGGTTGAGATTAATTTTTCAACACTCCCCCCTTAATCTCAACTGTCGACATTGACCATTCCCAAACAAACTCTGAGATAAACAAAATTTTTCACATGCCAATGGCTTTGTGAAGATGTCTGCAAATTTTTCTTCTGACCTACATTCCTCCAACACCATCTCACCATTTTTAACTAATTATCCTGTGCAATTATATTTAGTATGAATGTGCTTCGTCCTCTTCTGAAAAAAATAATTCTTTAATAGTGAAATTTTTGAACTCTTGCCACATTAAATAGTGGTTGTTCCATCTTATTCATGATATAAATCTCAGAACATATCCAAACTTCTTGACATGATGTTGTTGTTGTGGCAACATATTCATCTTTTGTTGTTGAAATTGGAACTATCGGCTACTTCTTGGATGCCCATGAAATGGCTCTCCAACCCAAATAAAAAACATATCCTGAGGTGCTATTTCTATCATCAAAACTTCCTTCCCAACCACTGTCAGTGTGTCCAATCAGCCTAAAATCATCAGTTGTGGTGTACAAAATATCATACCCCTTTGTCAAAATTACATGTTTTAAAATCCTTTTGGTTGATTGTTGGGTGTCTCCATGAACCTCAACACCAAACTCAATACATAGATTATGCCAGAACTAGTTGTAGTAAAATACCTTAGGCTACCCACTGTACTTTTGTACAATTTCAAATTCACATTGCTATTGAAATATTATTTTCTCAACTTGAACCCAATGAAAATTGGAGTTGGTGTTGCCTTGTTGTTCTGCATATTAAACCTCTCTAAAATATCAACAACATACTTTTCTTGAGTGATAAAAATTTCATTTTCTGTTTGCTTCACTTCCATGCCCAAAAACTATCCTAACAACCATAAGTTTTTCATTTCAAACTCACTTTTAATGACTTATTTGAAATCAACGATAAGTAAATCATCACTCCCTGTAAAAATCAAATCATATACATAGAGAACAACAATAAGAAGTTTAATGTCACTTTATTTTATGTTGAGAGTAGGTTCACCGTAACATTTGTCGAACCCATTTTCCATCAAGTAAGAATATATCCTATTATACCATGCACACAGTGCTTGTTTCACCCCATAAAGAGCTTTCCCCAACCTACACACCTTGTCTTCTTGAATTTCTACCTCATAAATAGGAAGTTGTGCAACATATACTTCATCTTTCAAAAATCCATTCAAGAACATTGATTTTACGTCCATTTGATACATTTTCAATTTATGTTGCATTGTTATTGACAACACTGAAAGCATTATCTCCATCCTCGTGACTGGCGCAAATGTCTCTGCATAATCTCTTCCATGTTGCTGCTTGTATCCTTTGACAACTAGCCTTGTTTTATGCCTTTAAATCTTTCCTTCAATGTTCCTCTTGGTCTTATAGACCCACTTAACTCCAATGAATTTTTCTTCCTTATGGAAGCCTCAATAGCTCCCATGTGTACTTCTTTTCTATCACTCCTATTTATTCATTCATTGCCGCAACCCATTTAGCTTCCTTGAATATCTTCTCAAAATGGATTGGGTCATCTACATGACAAAACAATGTGAACAAAGAATTCATATTAACACTTCTATCAACTTCATTTCGCTCATAAATTTCATTTAAATTTCTTAATTTTGGTCTTCGTATGCTTGTGGAAGATCGACTTGATATGTCACTTGGTGTTGCACTTGAAGTAGATGGTGTTGCAGATCTTTTAGGTGTGAATGGAGAATAACTTTCTTGTTTGTGCAAATTTGTCTTATTATTTGTTGACTCTGTCACTTGGTGACTGCTTTGTTGAGCTTGTGTAGGTGTAGGAGGAGTCACCATTACTTATTGCGGTCAATTCCTCTTTTTATTCATGTGGCATGCATGTCTTCAGATTGAACGTCCTCTCTAAACTTCCATCCCATGCTTCCTCTTCTATGAATTTAATATCCCTGCTAATTATGAATTTCTTGGTTGATGGATTGTAGAGCATGTTGTTGAGATTCAACAAGATGATGAGCTTAGTGAAAAGAGTCGCCTTCACTAAGTGGGCCCGCAAGCTATTTTTGGTGCAAGTCTATTTTTAGATAGGGTGATCATATTTCAGAAGTTGTAGGATGCTATTTGTGGATAGTTGATAAAGTTGGAAAAATATATGAAATTATATTTTAGAATATTGGGCGAAATCTATTTATAGATCGCTGATGTAAAAATAGATGCATGTCGATTATTATTAGCTCTTAATAATAATCAGACTCTAAACAACAACTTATTCTCTTGGAGCACTTTGTTTCAGTGAAAAGATGTGGCACATCAGTGGACTGAGGGAATCACATAATTCCCAAGGGTTTACTGGAGCTAATTCATGGCAGACTCAGTTAGAACTCAAGTGGAAGAGTTATGACACAATTGGATGAAATAGTTATGGAGTTGTATTCAGTTTAACTCAGTTAGAGTCAGTTGAGCTAGTTGTATCTAGTTTAACTGATTGATACACTAGTGAGAGTGGAGTGAATTAATTAGTTAATTAATTTAAAAATCATAAGTCATTAATCAATTGAACAATACAACAGTTAACTACAGTGCATGGTAGTTTCAGTGGAGACCCAGTGGGGAGATAGGTGAAAGGGAAAGATAGACTATCTGTTGTGACTATAGTGATGCATTGATTGCATCACACACACATTGGAGTTTCCAATGAGGATTGCATAGTCAAGGCAAGAGTAATTCGAATTCATTCAGAGCTATTCTTCAACAGGGATTGTGCAGTGGAGGCAGGCTGGCAGGAGGTAGAGATCGGTGCATGGATTTGCAAGATTGTTCCTGATTAGTGTATGATAATTGTATTGTATTGAGAGCTTGATAAGCTTTGCATTAGGATATTCATATGATTCCATGATACATAATATATAGTTGGGGTTTTCAACTTCATATTTCTTGGATAAAAACAACCGTGTTATGTGCGCTTATTTTTATTTATGCTTTACATGTGTGTGCAATTAATTTTTCCGCAAAATATTAACAAGTGGAATGAAAAAGTATCTTGCATAAAGTTAAATAATGTGAGATCAAGTGAATCTAGGACATATGCATGCTTAGTCCATATAATTTCTACATGGTATCAGAGCATTGTTGATTGAAAATTGCAAATGTAAAGTGATTTTGTGCTGGTGGACAATTTCAATTTGCTACAAAAGATTCTTGGTACAGAAGTTGAGTATACATTGAAATGGATTTCAATGCGTTGCGATTGGAGTATGCTCTTGATGGGAGCTCGAATTACATAGACTTACATGGAATAGAAGGATGGGATGGAGGTAGTGCTGGAGGATAATCGATTGAAGGAGCTCATCAATAGCAATGTTCCTAAACTAGGATCTAGCGATGCTACATTACTTGACGCATGGAAAATGAAGACAACAAAGGCGAGGAGGATTCTATTGGTAGGTGTGAAAGACCATATTGCGTCCAGCCTTCACGGGAAATACACTCCATTCTTAATGTGGAAGGCTTTGACAAACTTTTTCCAAAGAAGAAGTGACTAGAGGAAGTTGGCGCTTAAAAGGAAGCCTAGAAAAATAAAAATGGAGAATGGTGACAGTGTTCCAAAATACCTCACGAAGTTTGTCCACTGCAAGGATGAACTGGGAAGTGTGGGGGTTACTGTTGATGATGAAGACTTGTTGAGCTTCGCTCTCCTTGGGCTTCCAAATAGTTGGCATAGCTACGAAGACTTTGTCAATGGACGGGAGAAACTACAGCGATGGGAGCAACTTTGGTCGGATCTTATGCAGCAGGAGATAAGGTAGGGTACCAGGGATGGATATTCATCAAAAAATGAAGATGAAGAGAATTGCGCTTTGGCTACCAAAGCAAGGAAATGGAAGGGGAAGAAACATCCTTCAAAATCCGATGCTAAAGGAAAGAAGCAAGATTTGTCCAAATTGAAGTGTTTTCACTGTCACGAACATGGACATTTTTCCACTAATTGTCCACAGAAGAAGAAGAAAAAGAAGGCTACTAGATCTATAGCTGGAGAGGCCTTAGCCTCACAATTTGAACTTGATTTCTCCTTGATCGCATGCTTGGTTTCAAGCTGTATGGGATCAATGTGGTATCTTGATAGTGGTGCATCTTTCCATATGACGGGAGATAAAGAGTTGTTTAGTGACTTGGAGGAGAAGGACCTCCATATGCATATAGAGATGGGCGATGATGTTCAGTACAGTGTGATTGACATTGGGACCATTACCTTTGAGAGGGAGTCTGGTAATCCATTCTTGTTGAAGAATTTTATGCATGTTCCAGGTCTGAAGAAGAACTTGGTCTCGGTCATAATGCTAGAAGACAGAGGTTATGATGTTGTTTTCAGTGAGCGAAAAGCCTTCCTTCAACATAAAAAAATGGGTCAAACTAACAAGATAGGGGTTTGAATTAAGAATCTCTACAAGTTGGAGGTATATGGCTACACTGCAATGGTGGGAAAGGTAGGAGAAGTGGTGAGCCAGGATGAGGGTGAATTATGGCATAGGATATTGGGCCATCTTCACCATGGCGCTTTGAGGATTTTGCAGCAGATTTCTACTGGAATTCACAAGGGTACTCTTGCACAGTCAGATCAGTGCAAGGGATGTACTATGGGTAATTTTGTGAAGACCACCTTTCATGAGAAGGAAAACCATGCTTCGATGATCTTGGAGATAATTCACATAGATGTGTCTGGACCTTTCTCGGTTGCTTCAACAACAAAACTTAGGTATTATGTTATATTTTTTTATGACTATTCTCGTAGATGCTGGATCTTCTTCATGCATAAGAAGAGTTAAACTTTCTCAAAGTTCTGTGGGTTCAAGGCATTGGTGGAGAAGGAGTCAGGGAAGCAAGTGAAAGCTCTACGAAGCAATAATGGTGGTGTATACATCTCGGGTGAATTCAAAGAATTTTGTAGCAAAGAAGGAATTCGAAGAGAACTCATAGCGCCTTCTAACCCACAACAGAATGGAGTCATGGAGATAAAGAACAAAACAATCGTGGGTGTTTCATGAGCGATGTTGCATGACCAGGGCATACCGATGCACTTGTGGGCAGAAGCATGCGACACTATGGTTTATGTTCAAAACCATTGTCCTCATAGAGTACTTAGAATGAGTACACCCGAAGAAGATTTTACTATTAAGAATCCTGATATTTCTCATTTGAAGATTTTGGGCTCACCTGTTTACATTAATGTGACGAAGGATGCCAGGAAGAAGCTGGAGCTGAATGTAGAAGTTGGGATATTTGTGGGGTACACAGAAACACCCCATAACTATCATGTGTATTTGCTAGATATTCGGATGACTTTTGTGCGATGGGATTTAAAATTCAATGAGGTGAAAGCCATGAAGTTGTCACTTGAGAGGGAGCTACACTTGCATACGGAGGAGGAACTTTTTGTTCCCAAGGAGGAGCCTCTAGATGTGGCTCAGCCACAGGAGGAGATTCATGGAGTGGAGGAGTCCACTAATGTAGAACCAAACATCAGACAAGGTAGAAATCATACCACAGAAGTTGAGAGACTGAAGCTTGATGCGGCACATAATGCAGGAGTCCCTACATCACAGCGCAGATAGAGACATTCACCTAACTGATTTACTGGATACATGGCTCTTATGAGCAAGTGTATCGTGCCATAGCCATCTTCTTTCAAAGAATTAGTGCAGTATCCCACATGGGTAGATGCCATGGTGGAGGAGTATGACTCCATTGTCAGAAACAGTGCTTGGGAGATTGTTCCAAGGCCAGTGGGAAAATCAGTTGTAGGATTAAGATGGATCTACAAGGTAAAGCAAGCTACTGATGGGAGCGTCGAGAAGTATAAGGCAATATTTGTTGCATGGGGATTCTCACAGATTGATGGGATTGACTATGAAGAAACCTTTGCACCTGTCGCACGGTATTCTTCCATACGGACCATCATTGCTCTCTCAGCGCAGATGGGTTGGCACATTCATCAGATGGATGTGAAGACTACATTCATTAAGAGGATCATTGAGGAAGAGGTGTACATTGAGAAGTGTAAAGGATTTGAGATCTTCAGTAGTGAGACGCATGTATGCAGACTCAAAAGAGCACTGTATGGGCTGAAACAAGCACCCTGTGCTTGGTACACTCAGATTGACAGCTATTTCACTGGACTTGGCTTTACCAAGAGTGAGGCAGAGGCAAACCTGTACCAGATTGTGGTGGAGGGTAAGCTTTTAATAATTGTACTTTATGTTGATGATTTAATACTAATAGGTGATGAGAAGTTGATACACTCATGCAAGGAAGATCTTGCAAAGGAGTATGAGATGAAGGATTTGGACCTCCTTCATTATCTCCTTAGATTGGAAATATGGCAGGGGGAAGGTGAAGTGTTTTTGTGTCAAGGCAAGTATGCCCGAGAGATACTGGAGAGGTTTCAAATGCAAGGCTGCAATCCTATCCACACTCCTCTTTCAGGAAATTGGAAGAAAGAGGATGCAACATTGGCAAAGGTAGTGGATGCCACTGTTTATCAACAGTTGGTGGCTTCACTCATGTATTTAGTCAATACAAGACCGGACATATGCTATGCGGTGAACCAACTTTCACAAGCGATGGTTAAGCCTACCAAGATCCTTTGGAAGGTAGGTAAGCATGTCCTAAGATATCTCATGGGCACATCTGAGTATGGTTTTTGGTACAGAAAGACGGATGAGGTGAATTTTCATGGCTTCATGGATGCAGATTGGGAAGGAAGCCCAACAGACAGAAAGAGCACATCAGGAGGGGTTTTCAGTATCGTATCTATGACAGTTTCTTGGTACAGCAGGAAACAAATATCCGTGGCACTCAGTTCAGCGGAAGCAGAATACATGACAGCAAGTCAAGCTGCATGTGAGGCTATCTGGATGAGGAAGATCCTTGTTGGTTTGTTCGGTTCACATTTAGATCCCACAGTGATACATTGTGATAATTAGAGTTGCATTAAACTCTCGGTTAATCTTGTGTTTCATGATATATCTAAACATATTGATATCTGGTATCATCATATCAAAGATTGTGTGTAGCGGAAGAACATGTTGCCTCAGTACATTCCTACAGAGGATCAGGATGCAGATATTCTGACGAAGGTGCTCACTAGGAGAAAATTAGAATACCATAGAGGCAGGATCGGGGTGAAGGATAATACCTATCTTGTTGAGAGGGAGTGTTGAGATTCAACAAGATGATGAGCTTAGTGAAAAGAGTCGCCTTCACTAAGTGGGCCTGCAGGCTATTTTTGGCGCAAGTCTATTTTTAGACATGATGATCATATTTCAGAAGTTGCAGGATGCTATTTGTGGATGTTTGATCAAGTTGGAAAAATAGATGAAATTCTATTTTTATAATATTGGGCGAAGTCTATTTATAGATCGCTAATCTAAAAATAGATGCATGCCGATTATTATTAGCTCTTAATAATAAGCAGACTCTAAACAACAACTTATTCTCTTGGAGCACTTTGTTTCAGTGCACAGATGTGGCACATTAGTGGACTGGGGGAATTACACAATTCCAAAGGGTTTACTATAGCTAATGCATGGAGGACTCAGTTAGAACTCAAGTGGCAGAGTTATGACACAGTTGGAAGAGGTAGTTATGGAGTTGTATTCAGTTTAACTCAGTTAGACTCAGTTGAGCTAGTTGTATCTAGTCTAACTGATTGATACACTACTGAGAGTGGAGTGAATTAATTATTTAATTGATTCACAAATAATAAATCATTAATCAACTGAACAATACAACAGTTAACTACAGTGCATGGCAATTTCAGTGGAGACCCAATGGAGAGATAGTGAAAGGGAAAGATAGACTATCTGTTGTGATCATAGTGATGTATTGATTACATCACACACACATTGGAGTTGCCAATTAGGATTGCGTTGTCAAGGCAAGAGTAATTTGAATTCATTCAGAGCTATTCTTCAGCAGGGATTGCGCAGTGGAGGCAGGCTAGCAGGAGGCAAAGATCGATCCATGGATTTGCAAGATTGTTCCTGATTAGTGTATGACGATTGTATTGTACTAAGAGCTTGATAAGATTTGTATGAGGATTGTCATATGATTCTATGATACATAATATATATTTGGGTTTTTCAGCTTCAGGCTTTCCCAGTTAAAACCAACCTTGTTATGTGCGATTGCTTTTATTTATGCTTTACATGTGTGTGCAATTAATTTTTCCGCAAAAGATTAACAAGTGGAATGATTCAGTATCTTGCATAAATTTAAATAGTGTGAGATCAAGTGAATCTAGGACATATGCATGCTTAGTGCATATAATTTCTACACACGTATGCCTTGGATTCATCACTATATCCAACAAATATAAATTTCTCCCCCTTGTTTTCCAACTTCTTCCTCAACTCATATGGGACATGTGCATATGCAAGACATCCAAACACTCTCATGTGAGTGACATTATTATTTATTCCACTCCATGCCTCTTCAGGAACTATGTTCTTGACATTGTTGGTTGGACACTTATTAATGATATATGATCCACAAGCGACAACTTCAGCCCAATAATCATTTTGAAAATGTTTTTCCTTCAACATAATCGTTGGAATTTCCCTAATGGTCCTATTCTTTCTTTCTGCAACACTATTTTGTTGAGGTGTATACCTTGCTGTAAATTTCTTGTGAATTCCATGCTCCCTGCAGAAATTTAGGAAGTCACTTGAGATGTATTTTCCACCTCTGGCAGTCCTGAAGGGTTTTATGTAGTGTCCAATTTGCTTCTAAACCACAGGGGCTTCACTGGGGGAGCAATACTGTACCATGTGGGTTCATATTGGGGTATATTTATTTAGGAAAAAATGACATTATATATTGGGGGATATATAGGGGTCAAAGGGTTTTTATATTGGCAGGTACAAAAAATGGAGCCCAAAGGCAATGAAAAAATATAAAGGGGTATAAAAAATGTTAATAAAAATGTGGATACCAACAATATATAGTCAAAGTAGGGGTTTTTAAATTGGAAAGATGTATTGGGTTTGTATTGGTAGGGGGTTAAATAATGTGATTTTTAGAGGTATTTTCCAATATGTAGTCAAATTAAGGGTATTTTTTAATATGCCATGAACGCACGTGATATGTTAGAGGTTCATTAAGTGAAGCCCCTATGTTCTGAACAAGGGATTTGTATTGACGGAATTGATCAAACACTTTACTTTTCTCTTTTATTAAGTAGACCCATGTCTTCCTTGTGTAGTTGCCTATGAAGGTCAAAATATAATAATTTCCCCCAATTGATGGTGTTTACATTGGTCCACATAAATATAAATGGACAATATCCAAAGGTGCATTTTCCCTATAGACATTCCTGCTAGAACTGATTCTCTATTTTTTTTCCCAAGATGGATCCTTCACATTTGTTGTCTAGTTTCTCTATGAGTGGAAATCCTTTCACCAAGTCTTTCCTATGCAAAAAATAAAAAACCTCCAAAGTTTAAATGGCCAAATCTCAAAATCCATAACCAATTTTCATCTTTAATTTTTTCTTGAAAGTTTTCTTGTGTGACAACTGCAACTTTTCTTTCACTCTCTTGTGAATTCATTGATATTTGTTCTTGAGAACCTTCTTTATTTAAATTTGATTTTAGCTTCAGAGGAAACATTGTATTGTTTTTTATCTGAAATTTTGCAATCAATTCTCTTCTTGGAGGCTTATCCAAGATTGTGCGCACATCATTTTTGAAAAATATATCATAGCCCTTTTGTATGACATGTCAAATGCTTATGGGTTTATGTCTCAAATCAGAGACAAAATAAACATCTAAAATATATTTCTTCTCTCCCTTATTGGTAAGAATTTCAACTCTTCCTTTTCCCATTATAGAGACTTTGATATCAGCCCCTAATTTCACTTCATATTTTACGCTTTCATCTAAATATGAAAAAAATTATATGTTCCCTGTCATGTGGTTTCTACACCCTGAATCTAGAAAACATACATCTCCATGTTTTTCTTGTGCTACATTACAAGCTAAAAACATGCTATCATGGTTGTGATTTTCCTTTATGAAATTTTCACTTGGTTTGTGACTTATGTCATATTAATTATTTCTACATTCATTTTCATAATGACCATACTTCATACAATAACGAAATTGAACTTGCGATTTATCATACCTCTGACCCAGTGCTTGATTTTGGCTTCGACCTTGACTTGGACTTTGATTGCTCCCCACCCACTTTAACATGAAGGGATGCTTCTTCCACCTCTGTTTCGGTGTCTGCCTCTTCTTCTATAATTTTATCTTTCGTAACCTCTACATTGACCAAATGAAACGTTTGTCTTGAAAGAATTCTCCTGTGAGGAGTACGTTCCTCTATTCAATCTGTGTTCATGAGAAATTAGTGATGCATGAAGCTCATCCACTGAAAATTGTGAGAGATCCTTTGTATCTTCTATTTCCACAACAATGGCATCAAATCTTGCTTGCAAGCTTCTCAAAACATTCTCAACTATTCTCCTTTCCTCAAGTGTTTGACCATGAGACTTGATTTGAGTAAGAAACTCAATTACATGTGTAAAGAATGACTCTACATTCTTAGAATCTTTCATACAAATTGTCTAAAAATCTATTCTCAACATTTTTATTTTTCTTGTCTTCACCTTTTCCATGCCTTGGTAGCGTGTTTGGAATGTATCCCATGCTTTCTTCAACTTTGTAGCTGTTGCAACCCTTGGGAAAATAATTTCATGCACTGCATGAAAAATATAAAATAGGGATTTTCAGTACTTCTTCTTGTTATCTCTCCACACATCATTTTTTTGCTTCTGTCAAAGCATTGTATGCTACAACATTGGGTGGTTCATGGAAAGCATTCCCCACCAATTCCAAAATGTCTTGAGAAGAAAACAAATCCTTCATTGCAATAGCCCAATAGTGGTATTTTTTTCCATTAAACTGAAATATTTGTGGATTATTCAAGCTTATGCTTGTTGATGCCATTTTCATTGCGTAAAAAAAAAATCTCACTGTGTAAAAAAATTTCCCTGCTGGTGAATACGCTCCACAAAAAAAAATTCAGAACACCTTTAAATCCTAAGTATAAACACTTGTGGTAATAAACTTTAAATCCTCTATACCATGTTAAAAATTTTAAGACACGGGAAAATTTTTTTCGGCAACACACACAGTTCACAGAAATTTGCGGACAAGTTTTAAATAAGACAAAATAGTTGCGGAAATTAAATATAAGAAATTTCCTTTTAATACAAAGTGGCAGAGATAAAAATATCAACTACCGTGGAGTAAATAAACTTCAAACAAATTTACTCACTATGAAACAAAGTAAAGAGAGTGGTTGGGGTTAAAACAATAAGTGGAATTTTCCAGAAGCATATCGAGACTAACCGAAGTTTTTTATTATTATTTCAAAACACTAGAAGTAATTCATATGGATATTCTGATTCTTTCATGAGTAAAACAACTATTTTTACTGAGATTTACATTCACCAGGGTTGCGGTGTAACACACACTACAAAATTGTCACTGTTGTTTTCACATGTCGACCAAAATTATCTCCACGATTTTCTTCCCTTGTCTTTCTGGAATTACATCCTCCACAATTCGTTCAACCTATTCTTTCTTATTCATTCAAAATATATATATATATATATAAGAAATTAATACATGACAGGTAAAATTTAATACACAGGATGGGCGAAAATCATTTTCGAAACTTGCAAAGGTTGTGTGAAGTAAATAACAATTGAGGAATAAACGTTTGCCCATATGATTTTACTAAAAACGATTAAATTTCTATTTGAATTTTAATTATTTAATCTGTTGCGGAATGGGTAACTTTTCTCATATTCATAACTTCATTTAGGTGATGTCCTTTCCTACAAAATATTTACTGAGGTATGGTTGTTGTCATAAAATTGAACGCAGTAGTTGAGATTAATTTCTAACAAATTTTTCATGTTTATTTTAATTGGTGTTTAATATTGATAAACAACCCTTTATCATAATAATTAATCTTATCGGATTATTCTCGTTCTTTTATCTTCATTATTTTGTTGAATGATAGTGTTTCAATGTGGTGACTACCCTTCTGTTTCATGTTTCAAATTGTATTAAAACCACTTCACAAATTTATTTCTTTTAGATATTGAAGAGAAAAAAAATTAAGAGAAAAAATAACTAACATGTTCTGTAGCAACAGGTATTTTGTTCATAATTGGAGAAAAATTATGGAGCTTTTTTGGCTTGTTCAAAATTGGAGAACAATTACGACTAGGCTTGCTAAGGAATGCTGACTACGGTTCGTTTTATGGTGGTTCAAGCTAACGCACATTTCATCATATCATCTCACTTGGTTCCAAAGCCACAATAGGCTCCATCCACAACATATCAAGACGATGTAACCATAACAGATCCATTTAGAGATCAAAACCCCAAAGTGAGGGGCGCAGAGGAAGTTTGAAATTATCTAGGTATATATTGAGATGACTAGTTTCTCCCACGAAAGAAATGGGTTATATTGTTGGATTTTTTGCAGCTGAGTCTGGGATTGAATCCTCTTCAGAAGAATAAATTACATACCTAATGTGAAATCCTTTCAGTCAACATATCGATGAGGAATCCATCATCCCTATTCATATCCATGTTATTTAGGTTAATATATATATTAGTATAAATAACATAAATATTACATATGGCCATTTGACTTTGAATCGTGGAAACAAAATACTAATCATTTCTAAATATGGGTCATCTATAAATGACTACAAGTCTCTAAATGATTGTAAATATTTGGAAATAATCATTTCTAGGTTACATAGGGAATGTATAAAAAACTTCAATGTGTCCAAAAATTATGCAATTATATTTAAGATATATATGAATTTATCACAATAAGAAATAGACTTACCACTTGATATATATATGAACAGTTTTGATACCTTCTCAGAAACTTCGCTTGCTACTTAATACTTTTTAAAATTTTGTGATACTAATGTTACTATGATGAATGTAGACTCTAAAATGGAGATAAATTGGATTGTTTCATTTCGGGGAGATATTGCTCGAGAATGCTAGGGAATTGTTGTACTTTTGAAATTGTCCGTTGTGATGAAATCTGCAGAAGGAGAAAATGTGTCATTGTGATAAAAGATGTAGAAGGAGAAAAACTGGGAATAACGACTGCAGCAATGTCGACATAAGGAATAGAAAGCTGGGGTGCAAGGAATTCATTCATCATAACTATCTACTACTCGAATTTTAAAAATTCATTCAACACAGTTGTCCAACTTGAAAACGTCATTCAACACAATTATCTGTCCGACATAACACATAAAATTTTTCTAGCACAACACATAACATTCGGCATAAGGAATAATAATTTGGGGTGCAAGGCATTCATTCATCGCAATTTTCTAATACTCAACCTTGCATAATTCATTCAAAAAAGCTATCAAACTTGAAAAAATAATTCAATACAGGTCTTTTTCCAACACAACACATAATATTTGTTTGAAACAAAACATAACATTTAGATAGACGCTGCATATAACCAAGGATCAGTTGTGTGTAACCAAGATCTAAGATTGCCATCATTTAATTTTAAGTAAATAATTCTACAACAATCCTAGAATTATGCTTAATCATGTGAGACAATTTTATTAAATATGCATTTTAACTCAAAGTCCCAAACCACTTAGTCTCGAGAATAGCTCAAATAAGGCTTTCGAAGGTTTCATTGGCTAAAAAGAAATTGTTTCAGGGTTTAATAGGCTCAATTAAAAGTGAATTATAATATATACTTTAAGACTCTGATTAAACCATTTTTAATCACTGCGAAAAACCCATATTTCAAAGAATATAAATTACAATAGTCCCTATTGCATATGGAAGGTACTAATAAAAAAGATATACAAGATGGTACATATAAATATCAAAGTCATAGTCGATGATAATCATCAATATATTTCATGTAACCAAGAAATAAAATTGTATAAGAAATTGCATTAGTGAGTTAAATTGAATGTTAATAATATATTTTTACATTTAGCAAGTTTAAATTAAAAGTATTCTTTTTTTTCTTTTTGTTTTGTGTAATATTTAAAAGTTATTAATGATGATGATGATCTTCCACTAGGACCAATGTGGCCTATCTAACCTCAAGAAGGGAAAAATAATCTATGTTTGATTCTTCAAAATCTTGTTCCTATGGTCAAAGAGAAGGGAAAGAAGCACTCCAAGATCTCTATGGGTGGGATGACTTAATAGGTCAAGAAGATTGGAAGTGTGAAAAATGTTAGGGAATTCAGAGAGGATGTGAGCAAGAGTCGGGAAGTCTAAATTAAAGTTTCCACCTACTTAGTATCACAAATTTGATAGATTTTATCGTTCTTGGGAATAGACCACTGCCCAGTCTCATTTTGAATCTCATGAGAATTATATCTTATCCTAGCGATGTTCATTTTGTTCTTAGTATTTTTCAAAACACAGAGATAATTCTGATTATCAAGGGTGGGGTTGATCACCACCTCATAGTATCTTAGCTTTCTTTTACCCTCCAGCTCCTGATCTTTCCATAACTTGTCCTTAAAATTGGAGGTAATAATATTTTTGATACTATCTTTGCTTCCCATGCTCACCTCCTCCTTAATTCCCCAATGGTTGATCCAAGAATCGAAATCCTTATGCCACCTTCAATTGACCCGAAAATGGTGGTTTGGACTAAATTTCTACAAAATATAATCTCTTTTAAACTTTTACTTATTTTTTAAATGTATTTCTTTTATTGTAATAATTATTAAATTTAAATGAATATTTAAATTTAAATATTTATAAAATTTCACAATTGTGATTATTGAAATTTGGAGAATAAATAATTTTATTATACTTAATTACATTTAGCCATATTAACACTTATAAATATAAAATGTCAATAACTTTTTCAAGAAAAACAATATTTTTAGCGATTAAGACAAAAATCTTAATGGATATTACTATGTCAACATTAATATAATTTGTTTTAATGCATACATCTAAAAAATACCATTTTCTTAAAATATAAACACAATCCATTGGAGAAACTCTAAGCACAATAATTTGGAGATAGGGATAGATACAAAATTATTCCAACGTTTCTTAGAGCTTGGTTGTAGATATAATATTAAATATTCTTTTAGGATAGACCGATCGACATATAAGATTTTACTTTTCCATCTCTCAAATTTGCAAAATAAGAGTGGAAATTTAATGGGTAGCAGGATTGATTATCCTTTTACACAAGTTATTGACTACGTTTTTTTTTCAAAAATTAAGTTAAATTATTTTGCATTATCAAAGGGTGGAAATTAATATAATTGAATAAATGGAGTAGTTATATATTTTTTCTAGATAAAAATATATATATCAATTTGGGTATTTAAACAGTTAAAAAGTAGTTAAAATCAACTTTATATAATTTGTTTTCAGGTAAATTTACTATGGATGACTATGTATTTGCAATGAGATAACTTGATGGTTATGATATGTTCAAGAGATAAAGTAATTTGTTCATATTATCCTCAATAATAATGGCTATATAGATGCATGGTTTAACTCTTAATTAGTCTTATATTTATGCACGATTTAAATCTTAATTAGTTTTATATTGATGCACAATTTAACACTTAATTATTCCAGGATTTTTATCTCACGTGCATATAAGTCATATTTTGATGATTAATTCAAAAAAAATTTCATCTATTGTTTTCTTTTGTATTAATATATTCCCTACGACAATTGGTTAGATAGGAATGCCGATTTCTTCCCTTGGACATTTTAGTGAGGTAATAAAATATTGTTCTAATTCTTGATATGTTCATTCATATCTTATGATATTTAACCTAAGTGAAAAAAATTTGTTTTTTCTACCATGGTATCAAGGAATATATGAAGTGATATAAATATGGGAAAAGTTCTTATTTCTATGCAAGCTCCCTCATCAATATTAAAAATTTGTTTAAGGATCCTTTCATGTTAACCATTTGTGAAGGGGTTAAAGTGTCAAGTTTCATGTGTTTTTTATGGTCAAATTATGATTTAATTAATTTTGAAGAACTTATATACAACTATTGAAATGCAGAACATAATTCACAACAATCACATAACACAATGGATGATGATGGAGTTCACCCCTCTAGGGATAGATCTCCATGGACCTGCTTTAACTAGCTAAGCCCTCTTGGGATTAAGAGTAAAATGTATGATTACAAGCACCAGTACTGATCCAACAGTTTTTATTACTATTCCATTGTCTTCATAACACTCAAATACCCCAAAATTTACTATTCAATCTCTGAATCTGGTTCATAGCTCCTCCATCCTTGACCTCCAATCCCGGTGGCCATGGGCTTGTTTAATCCCCAAAGTAACAAAACTACCTTCATATATGCTCCAACGCCTCTACAAATTGTTATAATATTTTCAGAACATCAAATAAATCAAAATTTGACTATTCATTCATTGAAATTGGGCTTCAACTGATTTGGGCATGGCCTTCCCTCCTGGTGGCCCTAGGCTTCAAAATTTTTCAAGTGAACAAAAACACATGTATATGAGCTCATATGCCTCTGCATGATATTCCAATGGATTCAAAGCACGCAAATACACTAAGAATGACTATCCTTTAGAAAAAATTGGTTCAAAATTGACCAATATAGGCCTCATTAAATTTTTCCCTAGATTATGCCTCTAAAACTCGAAAACTACCAGTTAGCTTCACTAAATCTCGAAGTGGCGCTAAATCTGGGGAATTCTTCGAAACTACCACCATATTAACTACATGGTTAATTAATGGATAAGAATTCTTAAAATGTGATAAGTGCACACTAATCTGCACTTAAATGGGTGCTTAAGCACGGTCTTATCATAGGGTCACATGGGAGGTAGGCTGGCCCCCTCCGCTCCATCATCCCGAAAACACGTGTATTTAAATACAAAATCTTTCACATCCTTTTCAACGTACAGGCGCATGGTCTGATGGTATTGAGCGGTAGTGTCATGGGGGAGGTCATGTGGTTGAACCCCAACCTCGCCCCTCCACATATATTTTTGCACCACCATATACGCATTCACCTTATAATATGAGCCATCCTACCATATAATATATGATCCACCAAAAATATTCCATGTAATATTCAAATTCCACCAAAATTTAACGCTAATTCTCCATTGTAATAATTCCATAAAATTTGACTTTGGGTTTATAATATAATGTGGAATTTAAAACCTTGGGTATAATAAAATGTGGAATATTAATAATTAAGTTTTTGAAGTTAGTATTAAGTATTAATATATATAAACATATAATTAATATAAGATATGATATTTTAAAATCATACAAAATATTGAATATATATATATATATACTAACTTAAACCTTAATACATTAAAAATAATTTCCCACATAAAAATCACGAACTCGCATTCAACCTTAGAGGACATTGGGAAATTTTTACCTTCACAAACCAAACTGGAGAACCTTATAGTGACACTTGTCACATTCCCATTAAACAAAAACAGAAGAAGATTCTCTTCATGTTGAATTGACTTCCATGTCGTCAATTGTACCTATTCTACAGTATTTGTTTCTCAAATTTGAATGTTCAAAACGACAATCAACAAACCATAACTCCTTCATCCGAACTCAATTTTCAACGAAACAAGTTGCATTGGATTTCTGTGCTATGAGCCCTTTCATTCTTGAGCTGATTTTTTCCCCTGATCTAGATTTTAATCACTCCTTCCCACTGACATGATTTTCGACCCACAAAAGCTGGTTATCTCATGAGTGTTGAACACTCTTCTATTTCCCAAGTTCTATCATATTGATTATAATTGAAAACATCGCTATGAAAACCACTTGCTCATTTACATGCCTTGCCTTGCCTTGCAAATGGCTTGGATTTTTAGCTACAATTCTCCTTTTGTTGCTGACCCAATCCAACACTTGTTGGATGCTTGCTGATATAAAAAAAAAATTTGTACCAAATTGATTCCTCGGTGCCTTCCCACTGAGAATATTGTTCCTCCTTTGCACAATGAGTGAACTACATAAAATAGCTTCCAACATTAGTCAAGATAAGAAACGAAATGACTATTCTTTTACCTCCATGATCCCAAATTCCACATCCATAAGAATGCATTCATCATCTTATTCTCTTGTTGGAGTCAACACATAACATGGTCTACAATGGATGCAAACGTTTTTTGATATCTTGTCACAAATACACATATAAGAAACATAACTTGAGGATATGCTCTTACTCCTTCAAAGCAACCAATTTCACATCATGTGAACATGGCCATGTGCTCTCACATCTTGGTGTCAAAATTCATCGAACAAACACAAGTCAAAAAAAACATGCCTCTTCAAACAAATGACTCTCAAGTCAAGAATAAGCATGTAAAACAATTTGATGGTTATTTTCCCAAAACAAAAATAATTTCACATCATGAAACACTTCGTCAACATCTCCTTTTCATCTTTGGAGACAAAATTAACTCTTCCAAGTCGATATGAGATGCATGCAACACAAAATCGACCAACACATGTCAAAAATCATACATGTGTAAATGATCAACACTCTCAAGTTGACAACATACATGTTAACCAAAGAAATCGACCAACACAAGTCAATTACTCATGCATTTTCAATCACAATGAAACCATCAAAATTTCATTGTTCATATGCACAAACTCTCATGCATGCATACAATTATTTAACTCTCTCACAAGTACAATCATAAGTACAAGAATTCCATTCATATGTACATGTACTTAAATATGAAATGAACAAATTTGGCTGCAATAAAGTGAGTCAACATACTCCACTTTCAAACACCATATTGGCGTAAACATGCAACATGCATTGAATGAGAAAAGAACGCATCAATTAAAAAGACATGCAAAGCCTTAATTGGATAAGAAATATAACCATCTCTTACCAAAACACTTCAATGGTGCTTCATTTAGCTGCATATCATCATCATGTGAATCATCTTGACCCACATGAATTATGGAATCTTCTTTTCCATTCTTTCCATTCTCTTTCTCCACCTTGTTTGAATATCAAGGATGACTTGCTGCATACAAATTCTAACACTTGTCTACAAGATGACCTTTCTTATGGAAATGAGTGCAAAACAATTGCCTCTTATTTTCTTGCCTCAATTTCTTTGAAACTTTCATTTGCATGGCTATCTTCTTCCAACACCTCGAAACATTATGGTTATTCCAACCACAAAAGGAACATGCAACTTTTCTCCAAATATTATGTTAGAAGTTGTCATGTTTATCATAATCAAAAGAAACTTGATTAAAAGAAGATTTATACCTTGAACATTCACCTTTCTCACCTTCTTGAGGAGTTGAATTTGATGAGGTAGTGGTTCTCTTCGGAATAATAGCAATTTCTTCAGTGGTTTAAGATCTTTCAACATCATCTTTTCCATATCTAAGACCCAAATACTTAGGCATTTCCTCAACAAATATTGGCTCAATTATGCCTTGTGCATGTTTTCCCAATCCTTTACCTGCATAGCCCATCTTCATCAATAATTTGGACCCTATTCATCTAGTGTATCTTTCAAAAGCACCTACACATTCATTCTGAGAGGAAATTGAATATAAATTAAATTTCATACCTCTTTCTCATGTACATACATGGCTAAGGCTTCCTTTGCATCATGGGGATAAGTCTCTATCTCATGCATCCTTTCAATGTTATCATTGCAATATGGAGCTGAGTATCCATCTCATGCATCTTCTCAAGAAGCTCTCGCTTCTCTTCCTTCATGGAAATCAATTGGTCTTGAAGTTAAACACTCTCCTTCTTATCTTCATACTTCTCTTGCATCCTATGAATCATGATGTAGAGTTTCTGCAACAAATATTTATCAAAGAGTTTTGTTAAGGAATATTGATTAGAAGCAACACTTAATGAAGTTGTCATCACACTTGCAATGGTTACAAATCTTATTTGTTATTATTTGAGACCTCAATTATAAATATTGACTTATTCTCCTTCACACATAAACTTGCACAAAAGATTAAATTCTCCTTGCACAATTCAAAAACCAATACCTGTACAATAATTATATATCCTTGGCTCAAATGAGCTAAAATTATGCTCTAATACCAACTTTATCTAGATGTAGGAAAACTTGTTATTGTTATCCAAGCTCCCTCATCGGTATTAAAAATGTTTTTAAGGATCGTCTCATGTTAACCATTTGTGAAGGGATTAAAGTGTCAAGTTTCATGTGTTTTTGATGATCAAATTATGAGTTAATTAAATTTTAAAAACTCATATACAACAAATAAAATGAAAAAATATAACTCACAAAAATCACATAACACAATGGATGATGATGGAGTTCACCTCTCCTGGGCTACATCTCCATGGACCTACTTTAACTGGCTAGGCCCTCTTGGGATTAAGAGTAAAATTTTTTATTACAAGCACCATTATTTCCCCAATGGATTTTCTGACTATTCCATTGGCTTCAGAACACTCAAATACAAAAAGAAATGACTATTAGATCTCTGAATTTGGTTCACAACTCCTCTAGGCTTGACCTCCAATCTTGGTGGCCATGGGCTTGTTTAATCTCCAAAGTAAAAATATCACCTTCATATATGCTCCAACACCTCTATAAATTGTACCATTGTGTTAAGAGCATCAAATGCATCAAAAATTTACTATTCATTCACTGAAATTGGCCTTTAGCTGATCCGCTCATGGCCTTCCCTCCTGCTGGTCCTAGCCTTCAAAATTCTTCAAGTGACCGAAAACACCTATAGATTAGCTCTGTTACCTATAAAAGTTCTTCCAATGGATTCAAAACATTCCAATCTTATAATAATGACTATCCTTGAGAAAAAATCAAAGATTGACCAAGATAGGCCTCATTAAAGTTTTCCCTAGATTCTGCCCCTAATTATGGAAAACTGCTAGTAAGCTCCACCAAATCCGAAAGTGGTGCTAAATTTGGGGAATTCGTAGAAAATTCTGCCTTCTTAATTGCATGTTTAATTAATGGATAAGCATGCTTAACTGTTGTGACAATTGTGCACTAATCCACACTTAATTGGGTGCTTAAACATAGTCTTATGAGAGGGTCATGTGGGAGGCGAGTTGGACCCCTCCAACCCACCTTCTAGGAAAACAGGTGCATTTAAATACAAAATCTGCCACATTATTTTCAACATACAAGACCGTGGTCTGTTGGTATTGAGCAATAGTGATATGTGGGAGGTCATGGGGTCTAACCCTAACCTGGCCCCTCTACATGTATCTTTTCCCCATCATATATGAATTCACCTTATAATATGAGACATCCCACCATATAATATATGCTCCACCAAAAATATGTCATGGAATATTGAAATGCCAGCAAACATTAAAGTTAATGCTCCATCGTAATAATGTCATAAAATTTGACTTTTTCTTTGTAATATAATGTGGAATTTTAAGCTTTGGGTGTAATGAAATGTAGAATATTAATAATTAGGTTTTTGAAATTAATATATATATATATATATATATATATAATCATACTCTATATATATATAGATATATATATATATATATATATATATATATATATATATATATATATATATATATATATATATATATATAATCATACTCTATATATATATATATATATATATATATATATATATATATATCCCACCCTTAATACATTAAAAATAATTTCCCACAAAAAATCATGAACCCTCATTCAACTATGGAGGACATTGGGCAATTTTTACCTTCACAAACCAAATTCGCGAATCTCATAGTGACGCTTGTCACAGTCCCATTGGACAAAAACTGAAGATTATTCTTTGCATGCTGACTAGACTTCCATGCCATCAATTGTACCTGTTCTGAATTTTTTTTTTTTTTTTTTCTTTTCTTAACGACAACCAACAGACCATAACTACTTCATTTCAACTTGGTTTACAATGAAACGAGTTGTGTTGGATTCCTTCCGATGGGCCAATTGTTGTGGTTCTAATTTGGTGAAATTCTGAACAATTTGATTCATGAGCTAATTTTTCCCCTGATGCAACTTATGATCATGAAAATCCACTCTCGTATTTTTTCCAGACATTAAACCTCTGTTGCTATATCCATAAAAAGGTTTCTAATTTTTTTACTTATTTCTATGTATACAGAAAGTAATTCATTTTAGCATATATGCATCATAAATTTAGATTATCAAAACCTTTCATTTCATCCAAATAGTTTCCATTTAACCAAGTTATTACCATTATCTAAATATATAAAATTCCATTATGATGATATTTTTTTATATTATATTAATGTTATTTTTTTAATTCCCAATTTTCTATTCTATATTCTTAGTTCGTAGATGATTTTTCCAAAACACCTTATGTGATATTTCAGATTAGAAACATGGTAAAAAGTGATTTCTTTTCATCTGGCTTATATGCTTTGCCCGATCTCAAAAAATCCAAAATAGAAAGATCACATTCTTTGTTGGATATATTAACCATGGTCTAACATTAACATTGTTGTGTTTTAGATTTGTTTTATTTCTCAAAGTTTTTTATTATCATTATGTGTCACCTTCTCAAACATTTATGTAATAAAAACAAGTGTTCAAGGATGCGCATACATTTTTACGAAAGGAGTTAAAAAAGTCCTTCTTCATAACATTTTCCATGCATTACCAATTAATTCATTCAGTTGTAAGTTTCTTTATTAATTAAAACGTCTTGAGTTCATTTATTTCTATTCAATAAGTTGCGTTTTGAAAAAGGTTTATATTATGACATACATATGTAAATTTCACTTAAAGGTTTTTAGGTGACTTGGAAAATTGACTATGCATTCATTGCCACATTAGTCAATATTTACCTTCTAGATGGTTCTTTGGTTACCTTTTATGAAGTTCTTAAAAATTCTTAACTTTCACATCGAGAGCCCATCATCAATGTCATTTTTTTTAACTACTATTTTTTTAGTGTTATTTATCTGCATGTTCTTTTTTAAAGCCATATTTATGGAATATAATTTTAAATGATATTTTTTTTTACTATTTTTAACTACTTTTACTCTAAGTTATATACTACAAAGAAGTAGAATTTTCTACGTTACCATGGTAGGGAAAAAAATCCCCAACTAATGCATCAAATAAACCAAATTAGATGCTACAGTTGATGATGATGCATGTGAATTAATTTAAATGTTCATATTTAGTGATTTACTATTTAACCTAAATGAAGCTTAGGAATATTATAGGGTGTTTGTTACATCTATACACACAAATACAACTTTAAAAAAAAAATTTATCTAAGTTAAACTTTGTTAATCCTTATTAACCATATGTTCTTTTCTATATTTAATCTTCCCAAAGATTAATATATATATGTATCTACACTACTCACACATCTTAATTATTTTCCTCTACAAATTGGTAGCATTTTAATTATTCTCGACATCACATCGTTACATTTCAACAGTTATATAAAACTTTCATACATTAACATATGCTCTCAACATATTCATCCATATAGGTCCACTTCACAAAATCATAAATGTCAAAACACTCGAATTCTATACTTTATGGCTTTAGTTTTATTTTGTATAGATGACATGGTTATTGTAGTTTAAATGTATTCGTATGATACATATGATGTGAAAATTCAATTCTCTTAACATATAAACATATCGCTTTCCACCATGGTTTCTGCCCACTATGACTGGGGGACATCTAGCGGGAAGCTTCCACCTTAACTCTCACAGTTGTCCTAAAAAATTAACATCATCGCATCTAGACCATAGGATCGTCGAACCCTAAATCCAATGGGTGTGAGGGGATCTAGGGAGGCTACGGTAACTACCTACCCCATGTCTCACCTCTTCTCCTCATTCTTTCGTTGACACTTTGGTTGGTCTGGCTCTACCACTTTCCATGGTTTTTCTTCGTTGTTACTTTTGTAACTTCACTTTCCTTGGATGCTGGAGCTCCTAATATTCGTATGAAATTACTGGGTTTTGGTTCTCACATGTATACTTCTTCCACAAATCGTTAACAGTCGATAAGGTATTGGTTTCCCTTCTAGGGTTTCGTACTTTACCCCAATAGTGCAACAGTTCATTACAGGTTTACCATGTTTTATTTTGTATGGTGATTGTGTTAATTATTTGAACTTCACCACATGTTTGGAGAGTTTCTTATGAACAGTTCTCTTTTTAAAAACATAGAGTTCTTGGCGCTAACGTGCCATAGCGACTATTTAGTTTAACTTCCTTTAGTGAGGTAGAAATGGAGTTTGGTCGGGACAAGCCCTTCCCCAAGCAGGTAATCCACCCACCGTCGGATTGTTCAAGTTTGCTTCCATATTGTACTGGTTATTTTCTTTCTAAGTTTTTTTTTCAAAGTTATAGCTTGGTTTTTACTGTCTGCATTATGAATTTCTTATTGCGATGTTTCTGATTTTAGACTCATCTCATTCTGATGTCTCCTAACTAAGTTATGGGTATTACTTTTACTCCTTCACTCCTAAGTTCATGGGTATGCCCAAAATATTTAATGCACTCCTTTCTCCTTTTACATAGTTTTGTTTTCTAAGGGAAAAACCCACCTGGTGTGTAGGGTGCCATTTGGACATGGTTGTGCCTGAACAAAAGTGTCTTACTTCCCAGGTTCTTGATGTCCAATGAGTTTTTACATGTTGGCTATTTACTCAACTCGATTCGAGGTGGCTCCATTATGGTTTAGAAATTCTTGCATGAACTGTTCCTTTCCGAATGTCAAGGCTTTCAAGCCTGAAATGGTTTATTTGACAATTGATAGTTTAATATATTTCTTGATATTCATAATTCATAATTTTAAATGTATATTTGATATTTAAGGATTTTCATATCTGTATTTTGGTTAAGGAACTTCCTTGAGAAATTGTTAATTTCTCAATTCTGAATTTTTTCAGTTATTTTCCTCTTTTTTTCAATAATTGTTATGGTAAACGCAAAAATTCTTACTTCATCCTCCTAAGGGTTTATGTTTCTCAACAAGAAATTTTGGGTTTCATAATGTTGAATCAACTCATCTATATATTTATAAGTGTCAATATTTATCTCCATTTACTTCTACTATGTATTTTTCTTGGTTTTCTATCAAAATTACTCCTGTAGATCGTTACTTATCTACTGCTATTTAGATATTGAAATGTATTATTACATTTCACAACCTTTTTTCTTTTCTTTTATTCTCAAATGTATGCTACATTAAGTTGAATATTAAAATGGCTAGAGGACTGTGACCCCTGCTCTGTCTCCATGGGGCTCAGCACTAAACCTCTGTGCCTAAGTAGTTGATATGTTTAGTTTAGACATTTGTACTATTTATTCCCAACTCTGCAACCTGCTTTCTGGAATTTAATAGATTTTAGACTGTATGAGGATAATTGTTTCCTATCTATTTTTTTAACAAAAAATACACAGTTTGTAGTACTATTTTCTTCCTTTGAATAACACAATAATATTTTACATTTCTATACTTTAGTTTACCAGATTTTCATCTTCTAATTTTGAAGAAAACAATTTCCACTGTACTATTCGACATTGTAAGTAAAATTCATAAATAGATTAGTATAAATCTAATAATTCTTCATTTATTTCTTGAACTACTATTTGCATATCAACATAAGAAACCAAAAACTATTTATCTATGTAGTTTTGTTTTCTAGTAACTGATGGTTCTGCCCAACCTTGAGTGAGTCTATCGCATCCTCTCCTCCCCTTGTGCTCCTCTCTAGAGACTTAGGTAGTAGACAACCTCAATTATAAGATAGGCCTTGGGATTACAATCCAGCCCATACTTCTATGGATTTATAGAGCTCAATTGGTTTCCTACCAGCTCTCGACAACTCTTCTCGACATATTGTTGTTAACCCTTAGCATCTTTCTGAAAAGAACCTCTTCCCTCCTTCAGGATTTCCATTTTATCCTTTTTGGGAAGTAACTTTCAGACCCTGTATCTCTTTAACTCTGGAATATTGGAATCATTTGCCATTCAGGTAAATATTTTTTACTCTAGATAATTAACAATTTTCTTTTATTATAAATAAACTCAAGTTTCACTAACAAACAATCATATTCGTTAACTTTTAATAATTCAAATGTATCATAAAATTTTTTCAAACATAATTAACATAAAACATAATGTTACATCTTCCCCCTTTAAGGAAAACAATATCCTCAGTGCTACTTTATCATGGAAATAGTTCAGGATATGTCTCTCTATTGAAATTTTCATCCTCCCAGGCAGCCTCCTCTGGGCTAAAGTGCTTCCATTGCCCCTTAAATTGGGGGATGAATCACCTCCGAAGTGTTATTTCTCTCTAATCAAGAATACTTCTTGGCTCTACCAGAAACTCGACGTCTGGTTCTACCTACACAGGCAGGAAAATAAAATTTAAGTAGTTCCAACAAGACATTTCTTATTTCTAAATTGTAATGTAATCATGACTTACATGTATACTCTACCAATGTATCACATGCTTAGGTTCATGGATGTATCATTTCAATAGTGATACATGGAACACATTGTGCACACTTATATGACTAGGAAGAGCTATTCGATAAGCCACTGAGCCAATTCATTCCAAAATTTGGATTTTTCTACAATACCTGGGAGCCAATTTGGCATAATTATTCCACCCCAGGGTACCCCTCTTTGGTTCAATCCTTACATATATGTGGTCTCCCACCAAAAATTCTCTGAAATTTCTCTTCCCATCTGCATATACATTTTGTCAGTCTTAATCTGCCTTTAATTTTTGTCTAATATTTCTCACCTCATGTTCCATTTCCTCAAGCATGTCTGATACAAGCATCATATTGGTTTTCAAGCTGCTCCAATTTATGGGGGTCCGACATCATCTTTCGTACAATGCTTCAAAAGGACTCATCTTGAGGGACTCTTGATAACCATTATTATAAGCAAACTCGACAAAATGCAGATAATCTTCCAAATTTGTAGGTTGTTGCATTACATACATGCACAACATATCCTCCAAAATTAGTTCACCATCTCTATTTGCCCATATGCTTGAGGATGGAAAGAAGTACTAAACTATATTTTCGTTCGCAAGCCAGTGAATAATTTTTTCCAGAAATATGATGTAAATTTTACATCTCGATCGGAGATAAAAATTTGTGGAGTATTGTGCAGTCTAAAAACTTCTTTCATGAAGATATCAACAATTTGTATTGTCTTGTAGGTTGACTGGAGAGGTATAAAATGAGCTACCTTGCTGAGTCTATCCACCACCACCATGATTGAGTCGTCGTGTCTTTTATTGCTCATTAAACTAATGATTAAATCAAGGGAAATGACTTCCCATTTCCATTCAGGTACAGGGATAGGCTGAAGCAATCCCGTTGAATGTTGGTGTTCCACTTTGACCTGTTGGCACTCCAAGAACTTTTTCAGGTATACAACAATGTCTTTACACAGCCTTGGCCAAAAATAATCCTTCCTAATTGATGTAAACATTTTTTGACATCTGGTATGTCCTACATAGGAACTCCTACGATATTCATCCAGAATTAGCCCCTTAAAGCTCATTTGAATTGGAATACATATATTTTTTCAGTATAATAAGAGATGTTTATCATTAAGCTCATAATCTGATTTATTTCCTTTATTTTCGCCTTCTCTTTCTTGATGCCATAGGAATTGATATTTAGGGCCCTTCCTCTCTACCATCATAATCTGATTCTGGAACATAGAATCAATTTGGTTAAAATAAAGTTCATAAATACAATGAAATTTTCTTCTTAAAGAGTTAGCAACACAGATCTCCTTACCTTTCAAATGTTGAATATCAAAATAAAATTCACTTAAAAAATGCATTCCATCATGCATTGCAAGCATTTAAATCAGATTGTTTAAAATATATAGTTAAACTACTATGATTGATTCTTACCACAAACATTTTCCCCCACAAGTAATGTACTACTAAAATTAGTTCTATATCATATGAAGAATACCTATGCTCATGGTATTTCAAATTTCTGGATTCATATGCTATGACTTTACCTTCTTGGGTCAAATCGTCTCCTACCCCTTGCTTGCAGGAATCAGTGCATACTTTCAAATCCTTACTTCAGTCTACTACTTTCAATTTTTCAAAATTATTTTGACATTCCTAAGTTCACTTAAAGACTCATCCTTTCTGTTGCAGAGAGGTAATAGGAAAATATATTTTAGAGAATTTTTTAATGAATGGTAGGTAATAACTACCTAAAGCCATAAATGAATGTATGTCTGCCAAATTATTAGGAACTTTCCATTTCATAATCATTTTTATCTTTTTGCGGTCCACAAAAATCCCCTCAGTCGATATCACGTGTCCTAGTTACTGAATCTGCTCCTTGTAGAAGTCACATTCATTAATTTTGGTGTAGATCTGGTTTTCCCATAATGTTCTCAAAACTATCCATAAAGGTTCCTTGTGCTCTTCTTCATTCTTAGAATAGATTATTATATCATCAATAAAAATTAAAACAAATTTATCCAGGAATGAGTGAAAGATGTCATGCATCAAGCTCATGAAGGTTAGTGGTGCATTGGTTGACCCGAATGGTAATACCACATATTCATAATTTCCGTACCGGGTATGAAAAGTTGTTTTGGATATGTCCTCATCCTTAATCCATATTTGGTGGTACCCAAACCTTAGACCAATCTTGGAAAACATTGTTTCCCCCTTCACCTTATCGAATAGATCGTCTATGTGGAAATGGGTACTTATTTTTTACAATCAATTTATTGAGTTGTCAGTAATCCATGTGCATTCACATAGTACTATCCTTTTTCTTAACAAACAACACTGGTGCTCCCCAAGGAGATACACTTGGTCGAAGATATCCTTTATCCATTAATTCCTACAACTTCATTTTTTATTTTGTTAGTTTAAGCACGCTCATTCTGTATGGTGCTCGTGACACAGGTGTTTCCCCAGGTATTATTTCTATTGTGAAATCAATATCATGTTTTCGTGGCAATCCTGGAATATTTTCAGGGAACACATCCATAAATTCTATATAATATGAATACTTTCCAGCATAAGGGTCTTATCCTTGGAGTTAGAGAACCCCACCTGGATCGCATAGAATTGAAACCCCTTTCTAATGCATTTACTCAACTGGGATGTCATAATGGGATGCAACTGAAGTGGCTTCTTGATCCCTAGCAATTCCTGACATGAATCATCTTCTAATTTAAAGTAAATGACTTTATCTTTGCAATTCACTAATGACTAGTGTTTTTCTAACCAATCTATTCCTAGTAGAATATTGTAGGAATCAAGAGGTAGAATGCTCATTTCTATAGTTATGTGTTGATCTCCTATCAACAGTTCACAAATTGGAACTTTCGCATTGACTCGCCTTTTTTCTCCTCTAGCCAATTGAACCAGCCATGGATTCTTAAATTTATGATTTTCCAATTTACAATTTTCAACTATGTGTGGGTTTATATAGCTCAAACTGGCGCCAGGGTTAACCAAAATGGAAATATATTGGGTTTGAATCTTACCTTCCAATTCTATCATAGTTGGTTGAAAATCACCTTGAAAATCTTCCAGAGGAGCATTTATCCTGGGTATATTTTGCACCACATCTCCCGCTATAGATGCCACTTTCAGGTTGGTTTTCACCTCTTTTATCCCTCCATGAGGAAATTTCTTAAAATAACATGCCTTCCCACATCCCCAACATTGCAATGGGATTTTTTGAGACTGTCCCAGAACTGGGCTACTAGAAGCCTCAGTATGCCGCTCTTCAGCAGCTCGTTTGGGATTTTGTTAATTTTTCCCAAACTCCCTATTTTCTGAATTCCTCACAGCATTTTGATAGTTTCCTACTCTATTTTTCTTAAAATTCGAGGGGCCTTTCTGTCCTTTTTTAGGTGGCCAACTTCTTCCAAGTTCTCCCTTTTCTTTGGACTGCTGATAACACATCCTTGCTTTCCTAATTACTTCGTCTATTTTTTTTAGGTTCAGAAACTCAATTCGTTCCCTCATATGAGTAGGAAAACTTCTCTAGAATCATTGTATCTTTGCCTTTTCATCTCTTAAATATGGAACATATCTTAACAAGGAGGTAAATTTAGTGATAAATTCATCCATAAACATTTGTCTGAATTCTAGATCATGAAACTCTTGTGATTTCTCATCATAGAACCATTTATTTAAGTACTTGTCCTTGAAATACTGGTGAAACTCATCCCAAGTCACGTTCTTCTGCTCAATTCCATGAACATTTTTCACCTCTTCCCACCATAAAGTAGCCTTTTCCCGCAATTGATAGATAGCTAGGCGAGCTTTGATTTTTTTTTTGTATTCATAAAATTGAAAATACTTATTCATGTTTATTATCCAAGCTTCTGCCATTTCTTTAGCCTCTCCATCAAATGTAGGAGGCTTGATTTTATGAAATTCACCCTGTAATTCCACTTTTTGTTTCTTCAACTCTTACTGATCTGAAATATTACCAGATTTATATTCTTATAATTTCTTATATTATTACTATGTTGGGTATGAATCCCTTCTATATTTTCATGAATTTGATGTTGTTTCTCCTTCTTCGAGGGTGTCCCTTTCTGGACTAGGCTATGCAGTACGACGGTTATGTGTATCTGAAAGGCTCTTTAGTATACTTTCTTGCTCTCTTATTAACTTCTCATTATCACTTCGAACATGAATCATATTTGTTTGAAGTTGTTGCACCGTATCTAGCAGTCTATTTGCATGACGTTGTTTCTCTTCCAGTAATCTAGTGGTTTTCTGGTGTTGGTCCATGTTTAACTTCACCCACATTTCTAGGTTAAATTCAAGATTGGACAAGGGATGGGATTCCCCTGTACTTCTTTGTGTTTGATGACTGTACCCTCTCCTCACTATAGCTTCTTTTTAGTCTTCTTTTCACTGTGCATAATTTCCAAGAAAAAAAATATGAAAACACCCATGTTATCACATTGGCCCAACTAGACCCATCGTGTAACCACACTCTGATACCACTTGTCTCACCTATACACATAAATACAACTTAATTATTATTATTTTTATCTAAGTTCAACTTTTTAAATCCTTATTCACCATATTTTATTTTCTATATTTAATATTCCCAAAGATTAATATATGTGTGTGTGTGTGTGTGTGTGTGTGTGTGTGTGTGTGTGTGTGTATCTATACTAGTAACACATCTTAATTATTTTCATCAACAACTTGGTAAAATTTCTATTATTCTCAACATCACATTGTTACATTTCAATAGTTATATAAAACCTTCATATACATTAACAGATGCTCCCGACATATCCGTCCATATAGGTCTGCTTCATAAAATCATAAATGTCAAAACACTCAGATTATGTACTTTATGGATTTAGCTTGATTTTCTATGGATTACATGGTTATTAAAGTTTAAATGTAGTTGTATGATTTATATGGTGCAAAAATTCAATTCTCATAACGTATAAACATAATGCCCGCCACCTTTGTTTCTACCCACCATGACTGGGGGACATCTAGCCGGAAGCTCCTACAATAACTCTCACAGTTGTCTGCGACAATTAAACGCATTGCACATGGACCATAAGATCTTTGAACCCTAAATCCAATGACTGTGAGGGGACTTGGGGAAGTTAGATTAACTACCTACCCCTTGTCCTACCTCTTCTTGTCATTCTTTCATCAGCGCCTTGGTTGGTCTCGCTCTGCAGCTTTCCATGGTTTTTCTTCGATGTTACTTATGTAGCTTTGGTTTCCTTCTCCGTTGGAGCTCCTAATATTTGTAACATGTGACTTCATTTTGGTTCTCACAGGTATACTTCCTCAAAAAATATTTAACATTGGATAAGGTATCGATTTCCCTTCTAGGGGTTTCATTCTTTGCCGTAATAGTGCAAAAATTCATTACATGTTTACCTTGTAATGTTTTGTATCGTGACTGTGTTAATTATTTGAAGTTCTCCACGTGTTTGGAGAGTTTCTTATGAACAGTTCTCCTCTGTCAGTGTTCTCATTTTAACAACACATATTTCTTGGCACTAAGGTTCCACAACAATTGTTTAGTTTAACTTCCTTTGGCCAAGTAAAAATGGAGTTTGGTCAGGACAAGCCCTACGCAAAGCAGGTAATCCACCCACTGTCGGATTGTTCAAATTTGCTTCCATATTGAACTGGTTATTTTCTCCTTATGTTTTTTTTTCAAATTCATATCTTGTTTTTTAATGTTTTCATTATGAATTTATTACTGCATTGTTTCCGATCTCAGACTCACATCATTCCACTGTTGCATAACCGAGTTATGGTTTTGGCTATTACTCCTCTGATCCTAAGTTCATAGGTATGCCCAGGCTCTTTAATGCACTCCTTTCTCCTTTTACATAGTTCTATTTGCTGAGGGTGAAACCCTCCTGGTGTACAGGGCACCACATGGCCATTTTTGTGCCAGCATCCAAGTGTCTTACTTCCCATGTTCTTGATGTTCAATGAGGTTTGACATGCTGGTTATTTACTCAATTCAGTTTTAGGTGGTTCCATTATGGTTTAGAAATTCCTGCATGAATATGTCCTTTCAGAATTTCAAGGCTTTCAAGCCTGAACTGGTTTATTTGATAGTTGATAATTTAATGTATTTCTTGAGATTCATAATTCATAATTTGAAATGTATATTTGAGATTTCAGAATTCCTAGCTTTGTGTTTTTCTTAAGAAACTTCCTCGAGAAATTGTTGGTTTCTCAATTCTGAGTTTTTTCAGTTATTTTCCTCTTTTGTTCAGCAATTATAATGGTTCACATTTCTCATGTGAAAAGAAAAGAATTATACCTTGAAACTAGGAAGTGTTGTTTTGTTGGATATATGAAGATATGACATGTTATACACATATTTAACCAAAATTTAAAAGTTTTTTTTTGAATTAGGAGACATGTTATGATTGATGAGATTTTTTATACCCATGATCTTAATTTTTCATTTGTGCAACATTTGATTGACAATGAATTTTGACATCTATGACATATTCCCATCATGAAATTTCTATAAGTGATCCAATCTTTGTTTTTCCCTTAAATAGTGATGTTCAGTATATAATCTACCTATTATTTTGTGCCTTACTCTAATTGGGTTCATCAAACATGGGCTTACACTAGCACCACTTCTTCCTAGATGGGTTTATACAACATAAGTTATAGCTAGTAATTTTAGATCTAAAATAATATATATCAATTTCATATCAATTCATAGCTAAGTGTGCTCTCTTTTGTGTCAATGTTCTGATACATATAATCCAAAAACATTTACAAAACATTGTGTTGATTAATATTAGGTAACATCAATGAAGTAGGAATAATTTCAAATTGAAAATTGAAAAGAAAACACAACTATTTAATTTGCAAGTTTGTTAGTGCTAAATCCACCTTATTCTATCTAATTTCGAGAATAAATTTCCATGGAACGCCTTTATAACTATACTAAAAGTGTTGAATGTCTTGATAATGAGTTACAAAACTTATATATGGTCATAACTAAGATACTTGGAATTTGCACACTAAAATGGATAATTATTTTCAAATCTTCCACATTTTATTTTGAACCCAATGTCTATACCAAGAATGGGGTCACCATGTCAAAGTAGATTCCCTAAATTTTCATGAATCTTTTATCACACTACAAGAATTTAAGCTTTGTGAAATTTATCATTAAGAATAAATTTAAAATGACAAGGTTCATTCACTTTCATCATTTGATTGGTCTCAAACTATTGCAAAGAAATGAAGGGCTTTTCCTTTCCAAACTAAGTATGCATGTAACCTTCCCTAGTGATTTGACATGGAGGACAGTAAAATAGCCCATGGAGGATAGTAAAATAGCCCCGTCCTTGAGAAGATAGATGAAAACATCTCAAAATATTAGTATTTATTAGTGATTTGACATGGAGAATTATAAAATAGTAGCACTTAGAAGATCCTTGAGAAGATAGATAAAAACATCTCAGAATATCATCATAGGCCTTTCATAAAGAGGCTGCAGATGGACATATAAATGGACAGTCTATAGTGTTTTTAAAAAAAAATTTGATAAAATAAACCTATTCTAATATAATTTTAAATTAAGATAATATTTAAAAATTTTAAGATATAAAAATATTATAAAATAGATGTAAAATAATATTTTTAAAATTTCAATATAAACTTATTTAAACCATTAAATCACATAAAAATTACGCAATTAACCTTGAAATTTAATTTTAAAATTATAAGGATATAATAATCATATTGCTAGAAAGAGTTTGCGATGAGAATTGCAAAAGTGTTTTTAATTTTGAAGCTTAAAATTATAGAGATATACTAATAATATAGGTAAAAAGAGTTGGTGATTAGTGTTTTTAACTTTGGAGTTTAAAAATATAGTACATAATAAGCGTATGGCTGGAAAGAGTTGGTGATAATAAGCATATGGCTAGAAAGAGTTGGTGATGAATTGTTTAAAAGTAATGAGTTGGATGAGATTTTCCTTATTTTATTACACAATCTCCTAAGTAATTGGTTACCAAAGTACACTTATTTTTTAGATTTTTAAATAAGAAAATAATAAAATGTTTTATTTATAAATAGTTACTTGTAATTTATAATTTTTTTTTGATGATGTAAAAATATTGAAAGATTTTTGAAATGTTTTATTTTTAAAAATAATTTAGTTTAAAAATAAGATAGTATAATAAATTGGAATTATTATATATATATATATATATATAAATTATAAATATTTATTTAAAAAAATTATATTTAAAATCAATAGATAAAAATAGACATTCAAAATGAGATATAATTATATTATTTTAGTTTAGGAATGGAAATTTTCCAGGAATTATCAACGTTTCACGAGTTTCACTCATTTCTTTTACATCGTTATAAGAAAAAGTTGCAAGTAAAATGTGAATTAGATGGCAAACGAACCAAATTGGTGCACATCAATTATTTATTTTTAAAATGTTGTAGTATTTATCATGTCTTATATTTACTTTAAAAATTTTATAATTTTTTTATGTAAATTAAATTATTTTAAAATATATACTTTAATAATTATATTATAAAAAATAAAAATAATTTAATATTATTTTATTTAAATATTATGCATATACTCTATATAGTTTACCTATTATATCAAACCTGCTTTCAAAGAATATATATTTCGACCATGTTATAATAAAAAAACTATAATCACACAACAAACTATAATCACACAATATGGATGCATAAAGTGTAATGTGTATAATTTACCTAATATGAAGCATTTAAAATGAATATAGATTAGGTCAAAAAAATATAATATCATAAATATATAGTGTCTTGGAAAAATGACATGTGAAGGCAATGTTTTAATAGGCAAGTTTACATAGAAGTTGAGTCCCTATAACCTTTCTTCTACAAATTTCTACTATAAAATACGAATATTTACTATAATTTATCTTATTTTCAAATGACATTTAACCTTAATTAAAATTTGATTTTTAATTTTTAATTAAAAATGTAATAATATTACACTATATATTTATCAAATTCAGTGTAATTTATGATTTAAGATTCTATTATATTTGCATTTATTTATTTTTTAATTATTATATATTAAATCATATGAATGTTAAAACATAGTCTAACACGTTCACCTTCTAACTTTTATTGGCACGTTCCTTTGAGTGACTAATATTGGTTTGAAGTGACTAGTGTTGGCCTAAAAAGCTATTATATAATATAAGGAAAATACAAATATGAATGGTAAAGCAAATATTTTCTGTATTATTATTATTATTAGTTTTTTTTGACTCGTATGTGACTATAAGATGCTTAGTATTAGTTGAAGCTAGTTAATTCTACTTATCAGTCTACTCATCGTAGCTTTGTTGTACGGACCATGTTGCATTACCATTATTGTCTTATTGGCTTTTTCTTGAGGGAAAGAAGCCCTATATATATTATAGGCATCAATTTAGTTATTATTTAGCAACGGTAAAAGCGAATGTAAAGTAATGTTGACATTAATTTACTCATATTAAATGTTATGTTATTATAACCTTGGTGATAAATAATTTTTAGGTATGCTCAGTACACGTTGTGCTATATAATTACTTGTTAGGCGTGGTGATAAATAATTGCTAGGTATGCTAAGTGCATGTCCTGCTATATAATTTCTTGCAAGGTGTTGTCATGCATGTTCTTGTGTTGTTTGGAAGGAAGCTGTGTGCCATATAATTACTTGTTAGGCGTGGTGATAAATAATTGCTAGGTATGCTAAGTGCATGTCCTGCTATATAATTTCTTGCAAGGTGTTGTCATGCATGTTGTTGTGTTGTTTGGAAGGAAGCTGTGTGCCAGCCAAACCATAAGATTTCCATTACCATTACCAGTTTTCAAGCCTGTAATTTAGAATAGTGCAGCTTATTTTCGACCTCACTAAATATGATAATTGATTTGGCCAAACTATTTATTGATAGATAAGGTTTTTGAATCTCTCGTTCAAACAAACCACCTGGATGGAGGCCAGCAATGCTGATCAAATTGCTAGCCATGACTCTTGGATGGAAGCCTAGTGATCCAGTTCCATTACCTCTAGCCATGGAAGTCCTTGTTGGAGATGCTGGTTTGCTTCCAAAGCCAAAGGGAGTGCAAGCACCTTCACTAAAGCCAGCTGCTCTTGCAAGACCTGCCGAACCTATTCAAGTGTGATAAGTGAAACTTGATATCAATGAAGATATGGAGGCTAGTTGTTTTAGGGGAATAAATAAAAGGGTACTGTGAGTGTTGGATTTAAGGAATAGGTTCGATCATGAAAGGCGTATTCAAGTAAGAAACCATATTTGTTTATATAGAAATTTGAATGGACTTACAAAAAAAGGAAAGAAGTTTGATCTCTATATTTAATAAATCTAAAATGAAAAAGACATTCTCCTCATTTTACATACTCTTACAAAGAAACCCATAAAATTATGCTTTTCGAAATTTTCAATTGCTTTCGACTGCCATCTAAAATTGATAATTGTCTTTGATTTCTCAAATTTCGTTTCCATTCTATTTTATGCAACCAGTATTTGATTTCTTAAATGTATTTTCCATTCTATTTTATGCAACCAGAAAGGAAAAAATAAAAGCGGCACATTTTGCCTAACAATTCTAGAATAGCAATAATATCTCTTTTCCTAATTCAATAACTCAGTGATTGAAAAAAAATTAATGAGATGGTAATGATTATTCAGAAATAACAATATCATTTATGCTGAAAAAGCATGACCATCTAGAAGAAAAAAATTAATGAAAGGATGATGATTATTCAGAAATAACAATATCATTTACGTTGGAAAATCAAGACCGTATAGTGGTCTCCTCGTGAGAGTATTGGCTATCAGTAGCTCACAAAATATCCAGTGTGATCGTGAGTCTGCTATCATTCATGAACAACCAAAAGTAAAAGAGGCAAGAGGAAGTGACACAGTTTGATTTTTAGGAGGCATAAGCAAAAAAATCTCCCAAATGACAGAATTTAATAAGGGCTTCTTAAGCCAACTTGACAAATTTATTTATGGATATGCTTGTTCTGTCCTATTGGTTTGGTTTTACTACCATATTTTAGCGTCTGTTAGTTGATTAACTACTTAATCTTATATCTGTTGCGTTTCATGCCAAAAGAAAAAGAGGCAAGAGGAAGTGTAATATTCCAAATCTAGAATAGCACAGCAATCCTACTCAAATAATGCACTCCAGGGAGATTGATGCACATAAATGAGTTTGCAACCTTTGGATCCCTTAGATCAGCAGATTTGGAGTCTAGATCCAAAAGGGGAGCAAAAAAAAATCAAACTAGGTGTGGTAAACAAATCTCCCATCACCTACTCTAGCTGAAAAACACCCTACAAGAGGGGCTGTAGCTATGCACAACAAACTACTTCAGAAATAATGCAGTCTTTGACTATATGAGCAGGAGGCCATCAAATATGATTAAATAATGAATGTACAACGGAAAACACAGTGAAGCTCTTTCAATATACAGTAGAATACATGAGACAATAGAGCAAGAAATCTTGAGAAAAGAAGGCTGCAACACATATATAACTGCAGAAATGGCTCAACAGTGTTATTTTAAGGAGCTACAGTAGCTAAATATCACAACTCAGATCTAGGACAGATCTGTGGACAAACATCAGATCTATTTCAGATCTGGAAACTAGATAGTCTTATTTACAAGACCCCCTTGGGGTTTTGACCCAAAACATGAATTAAAAGAGTAGATCTGAGTTTTAAGTTGAAGATTTGTAAAATGCTGCAGTAATTTCTGAATATGACTTTTCATTACAATAGATCAGATCTAAACAGAACATGGATCAGCAAGCTAATACATGGATCACCAAAGTGAAAGGCAAAGCCTAGCACCAAATATCTCTCATCAAAACTGGAATCAAAATGCCCTAAAGAATCTCATACAAAAATAACGTAGTTCCTCAATGGAAACAGCGTTGCAGCTTGAATGACATAGATGGCCAACTGCCAAGATACAGATCTGAAGTACAAACAGGAGAGGCACTCTTCTAGCAACTTAAAAGACACACTCCATGAGAAGAGGCTCCTGAAACAAGCTTGATCTCTACAGATCTAGAATCCCACTTGCTGCAACCTACAAAAGTAGACAAACCCTCAATGGATATGTGCTACAATTGGAGGTAGAGTTTCTCCTCAAGCCTGTTAGTGGATCAAATCAGCAAATACTCCTCCAAGAATCCTCAAAGGAAGAGGTGAAATCCCTGCATAGGAACTCCAAGTGCTAAGCAGCACAATCCTCCACTAAACAATAGAGAATAGTATTTGTCTAAAAAGACAAGATACTCAGAAATATGATCAATCAACAACCTTCTCTTGCTTCCTTCCCTTTCCTTTTATAAGATGAAAGCCTTTTCAAACCCTAAACCACCTTCATGAGTTAGCTCCTTTCACATGAGGGGCCTTCTTCTGGAACTACGTTCTCCCTTCATGAGATACATTGAACCTAGAAAGTGATGTAGATTTGGTCAACGTTGACTCAATATCATAGCTCAAACCCCTTTCACACCTGCAAGTGATTTATTTACATGGCCCTGATTTATTTCTGTTCACATGGGCATTGATTTATTCAGTATTTTTAGGATTTTTGCATGTCCTCCTCTATTCATTTATTCATGCAACAGAAATTAAAACAAAAATGAGTATTCCTCTTAGCTTAGGCTAAGTATGAATATTACAGTCCTCCCCTCAAAAATGTTGCTTGTCTTCAAGCAACTGATAGGGTAAGAGTTGTAGTACTTCTCCTCCTCCATTTATGGCATCATCAAGGATTCAGTCCTTATCATAAGCCAAGTGCTCAACAAGCTAATACATCATGAAATTTTCCTCCAAAGCCAACATAATTTTACATAGTCCATCCCTTCACGAGTGAAAAAATCAATAGAAATAAATATGGTTGAAGTAATGCTACATCTAAAACATGTATCATGAAATACAGGTAGAAGTTCCAAGCCATGTGGTACATACAAGTTACCCATCTTCTATCCATAAAATCCCAAAAACAATACAACTATATCATCCAAGTATGGAAGCAAGACTACATATATGAAAACGAAAATTTGAACTTGAGGAGGTGGGTCAAAATCCCACATGTGATGCTAGCACAGTGCACATCTTGTCTTCATTAGATCCAAGTGTGCCAAGCGACATTTGCACCACACATTTGTTGCATGAGTCACCTTAACATGGCTGAATATGTTACATAATTTTGTTGCCTTTGGGAAGCACCCATCATGAAAAGGAATCTCCCTTTGCACAACAAGGGAGTGGCAAAGCTCAGAATTTCTGTTGGCCCCCAACAAGCTATGAGATTCACATGATCTCTCACTCCCTTTAGGAGTCATATCCTGCAAAAACATGGCAAAGGAATGTAATAGACCAGAAAATACAACTTTCTTGGCATGATCAAATCCTTTAACATCATAGTCCTTCATACACATGGAGTTGTGCATGAGCATTCCCTTCCTCTCAAGCAAAGGAAGAGCTGGATGGGATGACTCTTGCAAAGATTCCATTGGCTGCCCCAATCCTCCATAGCTATTGCACTCTTGAAATTGCTGATGTAAGTCTTCTCTCATGCCTTCCCAATCAAAACTCTTCATGATCAAGGTATAGATCTTCATTGAATACATATGGCTGAGGAAGAATTCTTCATAGGCTCCTTGTAGGATATTCTGCTTGAGCTTGGAAGCTCTAGCCAAGAAGACATTACCATGATAATAGATGACTCCCCCTTGGACTAAGTAGCCCTCTTCTTGTTGCATGCCATCTAGTATCATACCTGTGTGGAGATATTTGGAATACTTTACAAGCGATTGAGATTTCCAATAAATATCCACACTTCTCAACAATGACAGCGGTGCTGATACATCCATGGAAGTGCTTGTCATGTTGTTGATCTCATGTTTGACATTACACATGCCAAAATTGTTTGTGGGAAGTATGATCCTCCCATTCTTCTCCTCCCACAGGGCAGATTCAGAAAAGAGAGAGGGAGATAGTGATGCAAGAAGAAGATATCACTCATACTTGGGTTGTCCCAAGCCCTGTAACGCTGTGACTTGGTCTCTCATTGCTCCAATCCTTCCTTGATCTAGATTTGGAGAAGCACCTTGTGGAGCCTTCCCCACAAGATCTGAATCTGATGGCATTCCAGGTGGCTTTCCATTAGATAAGAATGTCCCTTGCAGCATCCTCATGAACATGATAGAAGGAACTATGAGATCCCAGCTTCCACTGTGCAAATCCATCTCTGTTGTTTGTGTGGAAGTACTAGGTGAAGGATAAGTGTGCATGCCTTGAATCATTTGTGGTTTCCCACTCTTCAAGTCCACCCACTCCATTTGCAAATCTTTCCAATCAGTGGTAACCTTCCCCAAGGCAATCAACCATTGGACACCCAAAATGATATTAGTTTCTGGTATGTTAACTACAAAGAAGTGATCCAATATCAGAGTGTAGGATCCCATAGCAACAGAGAGTGATGGAACATATTGCATGCGTTGCATGGTCTTATCTCCTAGGACCAAAACAGAAAATCCCTCAAAAGTGTCAGTGGCGATTTCTCTCCTTTGCACAAGATGAACATCAATAAAGTTGTGGGTTGCCCCACTCTCAATCAAGACAAGTACTCTTTGATTCATGACTAAACCTTGTACTCTTAGGGTCAAGTATTTAGGCACTCCTCTCAAAGATGCAAGAGTTCCACTCATTGGAGCAAAGGATCCCTTCCCATATTTGGATGGTGTTAGATCTTCTTCATCATCTTCAACGCTATGACCCCTCCTAGGTTCCTCATCTTCATCTTCCTCCTCAAGATCTAAGAAGACTTCTATGTAGTGCGCTTTTCCTGCAGCACATCTATGTCCTGGTGCCCATGACTCTTGGCAAGTGAAACACAGTTTCTTTTTCCTCAATTCCCTCCTGAGATCAATATCAAGAGACTTCTTCATAGAGCTCTCCTTGGGAGGAGCAGCTTTCCCATCCTTCCCCTTAGAAAAGTGAGGGGCCTTGCTTTGGAAAGTTTCCTTTGCTGTTGGCAAGGCATATTGGAGGTCTTTAGCCCTCTCAATGGCATCATGCAAAGTGATGGGATTGGTAGATTTAACCAACCCATGCAAAGGTTCCTTCAGGGACCATGATTGATAATCTCAGAAACTCAAAGATATAAGTATCTGCATCCCATGATTGCTTCAGCTTTGCAAGGCTTATGAAGGGTGCTTCAGGATCCTTCCTGTCAAACCTCTCCGCCAGTATTCTAGTAAACTAAAAATAGGTGGTCACATTCTTATGTCCCAATGTAGACAACACATTGAACCACCAGTTGTGTGCTTCACCTTCAAAGTGCAGCGCTACAATCTTGATGGCTTCAATCTCAGGGACCTTATTCAACTGGAAGTAAATATCCAACATTTCTACCCATGCCTTGGTAGAACTAGAGGATGATCCATCAAACTTGGGAAAAACGAATCTGCCCATAGAGTGGTGTCTATCCTGATTATGAAAGAACCCACCATCTCTATACTATTGCCTTGGTACTCTTTTGTCCTTGATGTCACAAAATACTTGGAAACTCAATTTATCCTTGAATCTCTGACTCTGAGAATAATACTCTGTAAAGTAATTTTCAATGGAAGCTTGTTCTTGTGGTCCTTCATTCTCCACAGCTAAGAAAGTATGCATAGTGGAGCATTATGAAACTTGTGAGGCTTGTCGCAGATTCATAGGTTGACCAGTCCCATGATGAGACATGTCAGAGCTTTCTCTCGTATGAAATCTCCAAATAGATTCCCTCATTCTATCCACACTCATCTCCTTGATCTCTTTGGCAAGATCTTACATGGCCACCAAAAAGAGTTCTTGCAAACTCTTCCCCTTCTTTGTCACTTGCAGTCTTAGGGGCTTTACCCTTGTCTTGATCTTCAGTAGTATAATCATACTTCTTGTGATTTCTATTTTGATACCTTTTCTCCCATTCAGTAGGAGGTTCATCTTCTTCTGAATGCAACATGGTTGTGATGCTCCAAGGAAAGCACAGGTTGTGCAAGAAATAAGCTCTGATACCACTGTAATATTCCAAATCTAGAATAGCACAACAATCCTGCTGAAATAATGCACTTCTAGGAGATTGATGCGCATAAATGAGTTTAAAACCCTTGGATCCCTTAGATCAATAGATCTAGAGTCTATATCCAAAAGGGGAGAAAAAACAAATCAAACTAGGTGTGGTAAATAGATCTCCCACCACCTAGTCTAGCTGAAAAACACCCTACAAGAGGGGCTGCAGCTATGCACAACAAACTTCTACAGTGAAGCTCTTTCAATATACAGTAGAATACATGAGACAATAGAGCAAGAAATCTTCAGAAAAGAAGGCTGGAACACATATATAACTGCAGAAATGGCTCAACAGTGTTATTTTATGGAGCTATAGTAGCTGAATACTACAACTCAGACCTAGGACAGATCTGTGGACAAAACATCGGATCTATTTCAGATCTGGAAACTAGATAGTCTTATTTACAAGATCCCCTTGGGGATTTGACCTAAAACATGCATAAACAAGAGTAGATCTGAGTTTTAAGTTGCAAGTCTGTAAAATGCTGCAGTAATTTCTGAATATCACTTTTCATTACAATAGATCAGATCTAAACAGAACATGGATCAGCAAGCTAATCCATGGATCACTAAAGTGAAAGGCAAAGCCCAACACCAGAGATCTCTCATCAAAAATGGAATCAAAACACCCTGAAGAATCTCATACAAAAATAATGCATTTCCTCGATGGAAACAACGTTGTAGCTTGAATGACATAGATAGCCAACTTCCAAGATACAGATCTGAAGTACAAATGGGAGAGGCACTCTTCCAGGAGGTTAAAAGACACACTCCATGAGAAGAGGATCCCAAAACAAGCTAGATCTCTGTAGATATTGAATCCCACTTGTTGCAACTTGCAAAAGAAGACAAACCCTCAATGGATCTGCGCTAAAATTGGAAGTAGAGCTTGGCCTCAAGCCTGATAGTGGATCAAATCAGCAAATAATCCTCCAAGAATCCTCAAAGGAATAGGTGAAATCCCTACATAGGAACTCCAAGTGCTAAGTAGCACAATCCTCCACTAAACAACAGAGAATAGTATTTTTCTAAACAGACAAGATACTCAGAAATATGATCAATCAACAAGCTTCTCTTGTTGCCTTCCCTTTCCTTTTATAAGATGAAAGCCTTTGCAAACCCTAAACCACCTTGATGAGTTAGCTCCTTTCACATGAGGGGCCTCCTTCTAGAACTGCGTTGTCCCTTCATGAGATATATTGAACCTAGACAGTGTTGTAGCTTTGGTCAAGTTTGACCCAATCTCAAAGCTCAAACCCCTTTCACACCTGCAAGTGATTTATTTACATGGACCTGATTTATTTGTGTTCACATGGGCATTGATTTACTCAGTGTTTTTAGGAGTTTTACATGTCCTCCTTTATTCATTTATTCATGCAACAGAAAGTAAAAGCATGACCATATTTTGGTGTCCTATCTGTATGTGCTTTGCAGATGTTAAAAAATTCATGTTGTCTATGTTTTGCGGATCTTCCCTTTCACTATGGTGATCCACGGATTGGCCAACCAATCCATGTTTTTTTCAGATCTGATTTACTTATGTATTCATTTACTGTAGAAATCGTGAATATTGCTGCAGATCTGTAATTCTAGATTTCAAATCTACTCCTGTACATTCATGTTTTGATCAAAACCCAAAGGGGAATTTGTAGATGAGCTCATATAGTGTACATATCTGATATAGATCTATCTTTTTGTACACAGATCTATTCTAGATCTGAAATGTAATATACAACTGCTTCGGCCCATAAAATAACGTTGTCAAGCTTTGTAGTCTCAATATGTTGTTGGAGCACCTCAATATTAAGGGTTTCTTCATGTAATTCTTCTGTTTATCTATTGTACATTGTATGAACCATATCATAGATCTGATTTACTGATGTCCACACCATATTGCATCCATTCCTAGAAAATGCATTTTCTAGTCATGTCTTGCTAAGCTGTCCCTTTTGGGGATATTACAGTGGTATCAAAGCGTGATCTTTGGCTCAGCTTCTGGGCTTCAAGCCAAAGTGCTATAAAGAAAAGTAGCAGAGAACAAGATGATGGAGAGGATGAGATTTCTCTCATCAATTATTTGATATTTCTAAAGGTTATTTTTGTTTAGACAATCCTTATTCTCTCGTTGTTTAGCTAAGAATAGTGTTGTTTAGCACTGGGGTGTTCCTGGTCGGGAATCCCACCTCCTTCCTTGAGCATCTCTTCGAGGAGACTTGTTCTATCTCGTCCACTATCAGGCTTTGGGCCAAGCTTCATCTTCCAACCACAATTCAGATCCTATTGAGGGTTTGCTTGTTTTTGTAGGCTACAGTAGTGGAAGCTAGATCTATTCAGATCTAGGAAAATCTAGTGCCTCTTCTAAGTGAGTGTGTCTTTTAACCTCCTAGAAGAGTGTATTGGATCATTAGAGTTGCATTTTCGGATCCAGGCATTAGGCCTACTTATTACTGAAGCTAACATCGTAGTTTCTCTCCCATAACTGCATTATCTACAAGAGGAAAGTTGCAAGGTGTTTTGAATGCTTTTTGGAGGAGATATCTTTGGTGATAGGATCTTCCCTTTCACTGTGCTGATCCATGGATTAGAAAAAAAATTCATGTTTGTTTCAGGTCTGATTTACTTATTTATTCGTTTACTACATAAATCTTAAATATTGTTGCAGATCTGTAATTCTAGATCTCAAATCAACTCTTGTACATTCATGTTTTGATCAAAACCCCAAGTGGAATTTGTAGAGGAACTCATCTAGTGTACAAATCAGATATAGATCTATCTTTTTGTACACAGGTATGTTCTAGATCTGAAATATAATATACAGCTGCTTCAACCCAAAAAATAACATTGTCAAGCTTTCCGGTCTTAATATGTTGTTGCAACACCTCACTATTGAAGGTTTCTTCATGTAATTCTTCTATTTATCTATTGTACATTGTATGAACCATACCATATATATGATTTACTAATTTCCACACCATATTTCATCCAACACCTTCAAAAAATCACGTTGTCTGTGCTTTGTAGATCTTCTCTTTCACTGTGGTGATCCATGGATTGGCCAAGCAATCCATGTTTGTTTCAGATCCGATTTACTTATGTATTCATTTACTGCAAAAATCGTGAGTATTGCTGCAGATCTGTAATTCTAGATCTTAGATCTACTCCTGTACATTCATGGTTTGATCAAAACCCCAAGGGGAATTTGTAGAGGAACTCATCTAGTGTACAGATCTGATATAGATCTATCTTTTTGTACACAGATCTATTCTAGAGAGCCAAAGCATGACCATATATTTGTCTCCTCATTCCAGTATTGGCTATCAGTAGCTCACACAATATCTAGTGTGATCGTGATTCTAGTATCGTTCTTGAACAACCAAAAGTAAAAGAGGCAAGAGGAAGTGACACAATTTCATTTTAAGTAGGCATAAGAAAAAAAATCTCCCAAATGACAGAATTTAATAAGGGATTTTTAACCCAACCTGACAAATTTGTTGATGGATATGCTTGTTCTATCCTATTGGTTTGGTTTTACTGCCATAGTTTAGAATATGTTAGTTGATTAACTGCTTAATCTTATATCTATTGCGTTTCCTGCCTCCAAAGAATAGACCACCTCTAAAATATGTTGAATTCTTTGTTGATGGGCATGACCAACCAAATTACCTAGTAACTTTGGGGATTATTTCCTTGGGCATGGATAGGATAAGATTATTTAGCAACTGCAGTAAATGACCCCAATAGGTATGTTACACCTCATGCCTCCAAAGATTCCATAGGAAGAATGCCCACCATTAAAATTACCCAAGACCTTTTGGTTACCGATTCTACATTGTGTGCAGTATGCAAGGATGAATTTGAAGTGGGTACCGAAGTACGACAAGAGCCTGTAAACATGTGTACCATTCTGGTTGCATTATTCTGTGGCTTGAACATCATAATTCTTGTCTAGTTTGTCATTATGAGATGCCCACATAGGACATTGAGTATGACCAGGGTCACTCCAGTGGGAAAAAATCTCCTTGGGTTTGGAACTTTGGTGGCACATCGGATGGCCAAGGTGGAAACCTTCATGGGTTTTCTTCACGAGGTATTTTGGGAAGATCAAATAACAGTAATATGAATCTTTTGGGCTTGAAATGAGCTCTGGAAATACCATGGAAATACCTGGCTGGTACCAATAGTAACGCCCCAAATCAATGAGAAGCTTCTGGTGGTGTTGTTGCTGCTATAATTTCTACCCAAGAAGTAGTTGATATCAATGGTAATGGTAGAGGGACAAGCAGGGACTTCGAGGTTTCCCTTGAGGGGCCATTCATAGCTTCATTTCAATAACTCAACAAGCTCTAGTCCTTACTGTGAGGGCAACAGAGGATTATGGAACTACCTCACTAATTTTTAACTAATCCATTGTCTCAGATCCTGCGTAGTGATCCTGTGTAGCGAATGGATCCCATGTTAGTAACCTTTCTCCTACGTTGAGATAAGAATTCAATACCAAATCACCCACCATGGACAAAGATATGGATAGAAAATCTACATTGCGTGGGATTGCCAAAAAAAACGCAGTAAGGCTACATGCAAGATTGAAACATGGCCTTTGAAACTTAACATGTGGCACTTTGTATATACATTAGAATCAAGTGAGCGTCTATGACATTTATATTAGTAAAAAGATAAATTAAACATTTCACTTTGTGTGCACATCATAATCAAGTGAGTGTGTGTGACATTTATATTTTTTTTGGGACGAGTGTGTGAAATTTATATGAAAAAACTAAATGACATTACATTTTCTAATAATCCACCCATGGAAACTCGATGATGATTTACATGGATTTTTTTGAGTCAGATTGAAAACCTGAAGCATTCCATCTTCATTGCAAAATTATCAAAACGACCATCCAACCTTCAAATACCAAAACCAAATATTCTTTTATTCATCTCCTTTGATTTTACTTTTAAATTGACGCTATAGTTAAAGTTGTTGGTTTTCAATAACTAATTTGGTGTTTGTAAAGTTGTTGGTTTCAATAACTAATTTGGTGTTTTTTTGTTGAAAGACTCAATTTTCAGCCCTACAACAAAAACTCTGATTGGGGAAAAATTACAAGGGTGAAATGATATTTTACGGCTCACTTTTTGACCCAATCGGGATAAATTTCAGAAATCTAGAACATGGGTTTCTTCACCAACTATCCCAGTTAGCTCCCTTATGAATATTTTCACAATCCACTGTACCATGTGGAAGAATTTTTCAGTTCTTATGGAACTGTGTTCGCTTGGGCATGAAAATTTTTTCCTTAATTTTGTTTTATTCCAAACGATATTTTATTTTTTACTTAGTTTATTTATTTAGAATAAAAAATTTACCTAATTCTTTTAAACATAATGTTGGCTTTGACATTTTATTTATTTCCTCTTGCAATAATTCATCATTGTTGAAAAATTGAAATGTTTTTTAAGTTTGTGTTGGGTGAGAGAAAGTATTATATTCTTAGCATCATCGAGTGATGTATAGTTAGAAGTATTAGCATCTATTCTTCGCATCGAGTGATAAATACAACTAGCGGAGAAACTCCGATATATTTTGTTAATAATGGGAAACTCGCTTTGCTCACCGATTCTCCTCTCGACTTCACAAACAAAAAAACCAAAACGGATATCTAATGCTCACTCTGTTCTGTGTTTTTCATTTGAACCTTGCCATGTAGCATCCACATTACTGTATTAGTACTTGGATCAACTAGCGACACTCCCTGGTCCTTGCTTGGCAGGGACTTGTTGCATAGCAACCATTTTTTTTTTTTTTTTGTAAATTTCGTAGAGCCTTACCATTTTCTATTTATCAAAAAAAAAAGAAGCAAATTGTCATACATATACTGAAGCAATTAGTGGCATCAACCTTCCGGAAGGAAACCAGGTCTCTTGGGAACCTGAGTGAGTTAAAAGCCAACTGGTATTGGAATTGTTTCTTCCTTCTATTGGCCACTATATCTACTTTATTATGTCCATCAAATTTTAACTGAAATGAGTAAAAACTTGCTGCAAAAATCAATAAAAACTATTAATATCTAGGGTCACCCATCAAAAGATTCATTAGGATCTGGATCCTTTGCAGTAGAACCTGGCATATCTACTTGTTGCGTAGCTTGGAGCTGGCATTCAATTCTCCCAATTCTAGTCATCGCATGATACTGAGACATGCCAATTTCTTGAATTTCCTTTTTGATTTGTTGAAGAACTTGAACCACATTGAGGTTTCCTTCCGTTTCCTGCATATTGGTCATGGCCTTCGCCAAAACACATTTAAGAATCCAACAGGTATGGATAGATTGGTCAAAGAGGGATAGCTTCCCTCTTGTATTCCTAGGGTCTGAGATGATGTCCACGGTGGCTTCCTACTGTGCAATGTCATCTTCTTTGTGGTTTCTCTCTCTTTCCCAGCCTTGAATTGTGTTGCGAACCTGAGGTGGGTTTTTGGCTTCACAAATATCAAAAATATTCTCTATGACTTCTTTTTTGTTTCTCTTCCATGCTTACTTAGTCCCGCATTCTGAATTGGAATCTTCTGCTTCCCTTTTCTGGCACCTTGTCATTTCCTAGGTTGACTTTTTGCCATAGTTTTAAACTGACAAGCAGACACGAAGAACTCCTATATAATCCCTGTAAAAATGTGAAACTGACCTATATATGGAAAGGCAAAATCAATAACAAAATTCGATTGATCTTTGATGGGGCCCACTACTTCCTGATAAGGAAGCAGAACCACAGACTTTGTTTCTATGAAACCAACAACATGAAGGGTGAACATAAAATTCACAGAGACCATCTTCCATAAAGGAATTTTCCAAATACCTTTGCAAGAGAGGAGTGACTAACAGGGTTCAGATTACTACTAGGGCGACCAAAACGCAGAAAGTGAGGAGAGGTTACCTTGACACCAAACAATGGTGGATTATGCTGAGAAAGGCTACTTTGGGTTAATAATTTATCATTGTTGAACATGCTAACCTGATCATAGGCTTGAGGGGATTCATCAGTGTTGATGGCCCACAAAACCCAGACCGTGAAATGAGCCATCCATACAGAGGAGCGCAAGAGGGACTATAATTGAACCTCATAGGGAAATGAGGAGGGGATTTTTAAACGTAGAGCAACTCGGCATAACCCATTAATAGACCTTTTGCTACTATGTAAACACCAAAGGGCTTTTCACTGGGTTCCATAACAGAATAGAGAATTTGACTGAGCCACATTCAGGAATGAGGACAGGGTTCTAAAATAGGGGTCAATTGTTGGAGCCAGAATAATCAAAACTGGCATGCAATCCACAGTGATAGACCCTTCCTTAAAATTGAAACAAAGAAAACTAAAGATATTTCCAAACTGAAAATAAGACTCACTACTGAATCGACTAACTTCATGCAAGTCACAAAAACCATCCACAAACATGATGTTGCCTTCGTTACAAAGAATAGGAACAGGTAATTCGAAAACATACTTTTCAAGAGCTATGACATAACAAGTTAACCGTCGACGTCATAGACCAGCCTCCTTATCCTCATATTTCTCTGGAATTTGTCTACCAAGAACAATACCTCGTTGCACCTTTCTTTGTTGCCTTAACCCTGTTCTTGAGCGGCATTGTTTCCAACAATGGCCTGATAGAATTTATTGGCTGCCAGATCTTTCGTAAGCTTCCATTATGGTGAAGCGTGCCAGGTACATTGTTCTGGGCATCTGCTGCTGGATCCATTACTGGAAGTGATGAATGGTTGGGTACGGGCCGCCGCATGGCATCGGTTGCGGCCCATTTACCTTATCATGGCACCCCGATCAAGAGACATAGCAACCATTCTTTTTTAATATGATGTCAATTTTTTTTATTTAATGTCAAATATTTTATAATATGTAAGATTAAGTTGAAGAAAGAATAATAATATTTAATATTTTGTCAAAAATTTTATAATATGTATGATTGGGTTTAAGAAATAATAATAACTATAATAACAAGTTTGTCTTATCCTATTACGATGAGCTAGCAGTTTCCACATAAAAGATGGTCATGTAAATTTTGTATTTTTTTTTGGTTCAGTGATCTATACATTGAACTCTTAAAATCAATGGCGAAACATATAACCGAAAAATAATTTAAAATAATGAAAAAAAGTTATTAAATTTCAAAAAAAAATTATAGAAAATTTAGAATTTTTTGAATTAAATATCCATACATAAAATACATTAAGTTACATGAAATTGACGGAAGAGAATCAACAACAATGTCATATTTTAAATATAAATAAATTTAAAATACTTCAAAAAAATTATACAAATTGCAACAGATAAAATTGACAACAAAATAATTAACCCTCCATCACCTTAAAAAGGAAAAGAAAAAGTTGAGCCTCACATGACGACCTTAGCTACTCGCGTGCGGACGTGGAGTATCGGTGAGTCCACTACACGTCAATTAGATGCTCCATAATTATTGTATACCTTTAACGTGCTTCTTTAGTTATTCCCGTCTTATTGATGACGGCAGGCTAATGGGCTCCACCACACTAAAGCCAAAATACAGAATAGAAGAACATGCGACGGGATTGAGAATGCATATCATGCAACGCATGTACCGATGTAAAAAAAATAAAATCAATCATGTATTTTAACTTCGGCGGGGTTAGTTCTAGAACGAGGAATTGAACTGAAAATCTGTTCGGATTAAAATTCCCGAGGCCTTGGTCCGATCGGAAAATGATATGCCAGGCATGTGCCGATGTAAAAAAAAATTCAATCATGTATTTTAATTACGGCGGTTACGGCGGGGTTAGCAGTAGAATGATCAATTGAACTGAAAATCAGTTCGGATTAAAATTCCAGAGGCCTTAGTCTAATCGGAAAAAATTGAAATTCATGTAAGATTATAGCAAAATTTTGTTGATTTTTTTAATATTTAGGTAATAGCTGTAAATTTCAGGATTTTGGGTGTTCGAGGGATTTTTGACCGTGGTGCTTAATATATTTTCACCCTTAAAAATGACTCAAACAGGTTTCTGATTATTTGGAAAAAAAATTACGAGATTCTTGCAAGAAAATTGTAGTCAGGGTGAATTTGTGGCATAGTTAGACAATGCCCATTACATTAGATAGGGATAGATTTTATTGAATTTTCACTTTACTAAAGTAATTAACTATAGAGATCAAATCAAGGTGCAAACATCTTTTTTAGTCCAAAATTTGGGGAAAGATTTGCACCTCGAAAGATTTGATCCCTCTTAGTTCTTGATAGATTCAGAATTAAGATGAATTTTTTATTATCAATAATATGTAAATATGTCTAATATTAATATAATCATTTTAAATTTTCTAAATATTTCTAAGGTAAACTCCCTCATTTTAATTTTAAATTTGGTTAGTTACCTAAGTTTGTTGGGATGATAAATATTGTTAATAACTTTAACGATGAAAAAAGATGAATACAAATTTTGAAAGCAAAGTGACATTAATAGTATTGAATAATAGAAATCCTTATTGTCACCCTTGTTAGATTTTTCATCTTTTCATATCGTAAACCATCTAAATATTTATCTCAAGTTGTTGTAGTAAACATCATACATTGTCTCTCTTTCTCTCCAATATTAATAGGTTGATTTACTTTAACACAAAAATAAATGTGCATTGTGTAATTTTTTTTGTGCTTACATTGAAATCAATACACATTGTTAATCCAATCACTCTAAAATTAATGTACTATCATACATCTAATTACATCAAATCAGAAATAAATATCTACACTAAAATCAATTCATGTAATGAAAGAAATCAAATAATATTAGAAAACAACTTTTACACTGAATTAAATGCATCTAATGCAAGCAATCAAATAGGATTAGAAATCAACATTTACACTCAAATCAATGCATTTATGTCAAGTAAGAAAATAGGATTAGAAACCAACATTTACATTGTAATCAATATACTTAGTGCAAACAATCAAATATGATTCGAAATCACCATCTACACTTAAATCAATGCATTTAGCGCAAGCAATAAAATATGATTAGAAACCATCTACATTGAAATGAATGCATCCAGTGCAAGCAATATGGATTTCAATTAGAAATGAAAATCTACATTGAAATCAATGTAGCTAGTTCGAGAAATAAAATAGGATTTGAAATTAACATCTACACTGAAATAAATGCATTTAGCACAAGTAATCAAATTGGATTAGAAATCAACTACATTAAAATTAAACCATCTAGTGCAAGCAATCAAATATCATTAGAAATCAGTATATACACTAAAATCAATCCATCTAGTGCAAACAATCAAATAGGATTAGAAACCACCATGTACACTAAAATCGATGCATTTAGTGCAAGCAATCAAATAGGACTAGAAATCACCATCTACACTGAAATAAATGCTCCCAGCGCAAGCAATCAAATAGCATTAGAAATCACCATCTACACTAAAATCAACGCATATAGTGCAAGAAATATTTTTCCCTATCTCCCCCCTCCATCTATATCAATATATCCCTCCATCACTCATTGTTTGTCTCTTTATCTCAACCACCCCCCTCCCCCCTAACGCACACACCCTCCCACACCATTTCTATCAATCTCTATGTCCCTCCCTCCCTCTTTCCATCTCTCTCTTCTTCCCTCCCTTCACCTTCTATTTATATATCTATCTTCCCCTTCTCTCCCTTTCCCCCACTTCTATCTCTCTTTTCTCCTGCTGGCCTCTCCCCCTATCTCTCCATCTTCCTTATCACTCCCTCTCTCTCTCCACCTTTTTCTCTCTATGTATTTCTTCTTACCTCCCTCTCTCTCGCCCTCCAACTAAATGTCTCTTTCCCTCCCTCTCTCTAGTCTCTCATATCCTCTCTCTCTCTCTCTCTCTCTCTCTTCATTACTATATCCCTCCCTCTTAGACTTCTCTCCCCTCTTCTCTCCATCTCTCCTTTTTTGTCTCTTTATCTCACCCCAAACATACACAGTCTCTTTACGTCTATCCCTTGTCACTCCCTCTCTCTCTTCACTTCTCCCTCTCTATTTATTTCTTCTTCCCTGAATCGGTCTCGCTTGAACTCCATCTCTCTATCCATCCCTCTCTCCTCCAATCTCTAAATTCCTCTCTCTCATCCTTCCTCTGCATGTCTTTCTCTCCTTCCCCCCTCTCTCTCCCGCCATCACTCTCCTCCTCCCTCTCATCCTTATTCTCTCCCCCTTTCTCTCCTACCTCCCTTTCCCTTTCCCCATCTCTCTCTCTCTCTCTCTCTATCTCTCTCCAATCCTCTCTCTTCCCCCATATCTCTCTCTCTCGATGTTACTATATCCATCCCTCTCTCATCCTCTGTCCTTCTCTCTCCTCTTTTCTCCATCTCACCTCCTTGGTCTCTTTATCTCACCCCTAAACATACACACTCTCTCTCCATCTCTCCCTTGTCACTCCCCCTCTCACTCAACTTCTGACTCTATTTATTTATTCTTCCTTCCATCTCTCCCCCTCCATCTCTATCGCTCTATCCATCTCTCTCCTCCTCTCTCTCGCCCTTTCCACACCCTTCCTCTCATCTCTCTCCCATTCTCTCCTCTCTCTATCTCTCTCTCTGCCCTCCAATCATCTCATTATCTTACTCCCCCTCTCCTTCTCTCTCTCCCCTCCATCTTTGTGTCTCCCTCTTCCTCTCTCACCCTTCTCTACCTCTCTCACTCCTCTCTCTCTTCCTCTCTCACACTTCTCTACCTCTCTCACTCCTCTCCCTATCCCTCTCTCTTCATTTCTCCTCTCCCCTCCTTCTGTTTACCTTTATCTATTCCATGTCACTCCCCATATTTTGACCTCTATCACTCTTTCTTTGTTCTTCCCTCCAATATATATCTAGAGTTAATATATATATCATGATATATTAATATATATTATAATACGAAACATTTAATATTTTATTAATCTAAACTCATTAAATTTAATAATATTAATGTTATAATATAATGATATAAATATAATATTTAATAATAATAATAGTAATCTTTTGATATTAATATTAGGGTTAATATTGGTTTTTATATATTGCATTAATAACAATTTGGCCTATGGTATTTGGTCCATAGGATTCATCTAAATAAAAACTTATTTTTTGAGTGTTTGTAAATATAAAGAGGGGTATGGAGTAAATATAAAAAGAGGTTTTATTTTTTACCATATTGTTTATCTTTATATTTGTTTACCATACCTCTTTTATTACCCTTGTATTTTTGCCATAAGCTTGATATATACTTAGATGTTGATTTCTAATCATATTTGATATCGTTTATGTATTTAACATATCTCTTTATACCTCTTTTATATTTATTTACTTATCATACCTCTTTTATAAATACAGTATTTGGTACATAGTATTTAATCCATAATATTAATAATAATTTGTGTCATGATATTTGACCCACAAACTTATAATTTTAAAAATTTCCTTTATTTATTTATCTTTAAATACTTTTCCATCAATACTAAATAACTATATTGCAAATTTATCTATTTAAATATCTTTAAAAAGTCTTATTGCAATGTAAAACTAAAATATATTACAAAGAAAGACAAAAATATGTAGTCTTGTCCATCTACATGTCAAATAGAGATTCCGAAAAGCATTATTTTGTACTTACTATATTGCAGATTTATCTCTTTAAATATCTTTGAAAGGTCTTGTTGCAATGTAAAACTAAAATATATTACAAAGAAAGACAAAATATGTAATGTTGTCCATCTACATGTCAAATAGAGATTCCGAAAAGCATTATTTTGTATTTTGAGGGATAATAGGTTGCTGGACATGGAGAGCTTCAAAACGAGTGAAAACACCATGCTAATCAAAAGTACATTAATAGTGAGAAAAACAAAAGAAAACTTGGTATTGCATTAGTGCATGCGTATTGCTTACATGATAACATGGTAATAGTGAGAAAAACAAAATAAACTTGGTATTGCATTACGGTTGCATTACTGCATTCGTATTGCACACATTGTATCTGCGTGTGTGATATCGATATGAGCGATCTGCGTTATATTTGTTATATATTACAGTTGCACAGTGTACCTAAGTTGGAGACTGTAGCTAACTTATAAGTGCATAGCACGAAGAACGGAGCGAGCAATTATTTAAAGTTTTTTATGAGTTTATATTAAATTTTAATTATTAATTGTATAATTATTTAATTTTTTTTAATGAGATATTAAATATTATTTTGAGTATTGAAAGACAAGGTTACATATCAGCTCAGCTGTAGAATGAGCCATTACGTATAATAATTAGGCCTATCAAGTTCAAATTCAAATATTATGCAATATGAAAATAATTCAATTCAATTTTTTTCATTTCCTAAAAAATTAGTAAATATACTTCAAAAACACTCCAGATATATTTCAAAATTTTCCAAATTTACTGTAATTTGAATAAAGGTGTTTGTTGTTTTGGCTTGCATTGATTACTTTTACTACTTTTATGGAGTGTGAGAAATACCAACAACAATCCATGAATGTGTTTTTATAGTCTCACTACTAAAATCTCCTATTAAATAATTTTGAACCTTTTTATTTTTGGGACCCATAAGAATGAATTTTTGAATTTTTTGTAAATATAGGTTATAGTTGTCAAATGTTAAGATTTGGGATGCCTAAAAGCTTTTTGATGCTGCTAATTTATTTCCATCATCAAGAACATGATTAAGACACTCTTATTGCCAATTTTTTTGAGAAAACAATAGTAGAATTCATTATAGTTTTGACCATCCATCTCTTTTTTTTTTAATTTAAATTTTTTTAAAATAAATATTATTATTATTTCCACCATCAAAAACATGATTCACACTCCTAGTTTCATTTTTTTGTAAAAACAAACAATCATCTAATTCCGTCTAATTTTGACCATTTTTTTTTTAATTTAAATCTTTTAAAATGATTTTTATTATTGACAAATCTATTTAAAATCCATGTTTTCGAAAATTAATTTTATTAAACAAATTACAAATTAATTAAAACCAAATCTGTCAAAAGGATATACAAATAACTTTCAAAAATATTTTATTCATGTTATGTCAATTTTATGCTCATATTCACTAGGAAACCTAGTGAGTGCCATGGTTCTAGATGGCGGACTTATTTGTTGGGGGGCAGAGTAGAAATATGGCACATGTATGTTATTATTCAAGTTAATGCTGGGAAATAAGATAATACCAAGCCATTATGTATGACTAAAATAATACCTAGCACCTTCTAACTTATGCATATTAGACAAGTTATGTTTTTCTGGCTCGGGGCATGTGATAAAATCCATGAGCGTCGCCCCTCGTGGAGGTGTTAAGTTCATCTTCGAAAGAGGAGAAAGGTGCAAAGTACATGTTTCAACGATAATGACCATAGTTCGAAATCATACGCAGAAAACAAGCCCGAAATCAAGGTCGGTCCAGAGTATGGGATAATTAGGTATCTCCATAATGCACATGGGTAGGTGAAGAAAATTGAAGCCCACTTTACTCTCATAATGAGTATGGCTGCTTCACAGTTTGTACTGCCCGCATCATTACAAATTCGCGTGATCCTATCACGTGCTGTGTAACGAGATTTGGTGCGCTCCATGACCATGCTCACTTCCTCCCTGCTTCCCATCTCGCATAGAAGCTTCCCTGAAACATCGAGAAAATTATGCAGGCACACATTGACTTATTTATCACTCGATCACCCTCATTACTCCTCTAAATACTGTTAACATGAGCCACTACAGATGAAGCAGCTGCAAAACCGGTAGATTCCTGTTGGAAGGGAGTATGACTTGTTACGAGTGGAAGTAGCCTACTGGCCTATTTTTTCACTATGGAGACGTTGCTATTTCCTCCTATGCATATATTCCAATGGTATCTGAATTTTTAAGAGAATCAGTAAAATTTTGGATATTATTATTAGAATTATATCAGTAACTGTGGTTGATATAAAGAAAGATATCACTTTTCATGTATTAGATGTTATAAATGTACATCTACATAAATAATTAATATAAATAATAAATTTATGAGGAAAAATAAAAATATTTTTTTGTAAATATTTGAATTACGTTATAATAAGCTTAGATCTATCTAACTCTTGATCTATCATGCACCTAGAGGGATCAAATCAATAGAAGTGCAAATCTACCAAATTAGTAGAACTGCAAATCTTTACTCAAATTCTATAGTCAAAATAGAGAGATCAAATCAATAGAGGCGCAAATCTATCAAATTAGTAGAACTGCAAATCTTTACTCAAATTCTCTAGTCAATTGTTTATTTATACAATTATTTAATGTATTTTGTGAACCCACATTATTTAAATGTTTTATATACTTATTAATTTATTTATTTATTTTGACTTACGTGAGAAAAATACACATCATACTAAGTTGTAATTGGTTATTTAAAAAATAATCATAAATAAAATAAAATATTACAAACTTTATTTATATATATATATATATATATATATATATATATATATATATATATATATATATATTATCATCATCATCATCATCAAATTTTAAGGTCATATATGTATTATCTCCCTCTGTTCCCTACAGGTTTGAACTGTAAAATATTACAAACTTTATATATATATATATATATATATATATATATATATATATATATCATCATCATCATCATCATGGAATTTTAAGGTCACCACCATATATATTTTATCTCCCCTCTTTTCTATAAGGTTTGAACTGTGAAATATTACAAACTTTATATATATATATATATATATATATATATATATATATATATATATATCATCATCATCGAATTTTAAAGTCACCACCATATATTTTATCTCCCTCTATTCCTCTCTGGGTTTGAGTCCATGACCTTTTAACTGTTATGACTACAAAAGCATACATACTCTAGCCACTCTAGTTTTAAACCTGTAACTTTTTAGAAGGAAACACATACTCTTAACCATTAAACCCACTCAAACTATATATAACTTTAAAACTTCAAATTTTAAAATTTTCACTTTTCTCTAAACATTCAAATTATTGCTTTTTATTTTAAAAATATAATTTAAAAAAAAACACATAACTTTAAAACTTCAAATTTTAAAACTTTCACTTTTTTCTAAACATTCAAATTATTGTTTTTTATTTTAAAAATATAATTAAAAAAAAACACATATATAATATACCATATACAAAAAGTAAATATGGTGTCTGTTTATTTTAGGTTTTTAAAATTGATAACAAAGATGAAGAATAATGGTCCATAAATGAATGCTTTTAATTTTTTTATATTCCAACGATCTCAAGGAATTTTTTAAAAAATTATTTTCGAGTCTAATTTGTTAAAAGTAAATTCATTTTAATAGAAATAGGTATGCCTTGTCATTCTAATAAAAAATAAAAAAATAAAAAAAAAAATCCATGTTAGTTGTTGCAGTCCCAGCTCTACCAAACATGGGCTCCATATTATATTTGGTTTGATTTCACATTCTACATGCGAATATGATTCAGTACCAGGGTTCTCCTTATTAGCCCCCACCGTTCCATGATTTATAGCAATAAAGAAGTATGTACGAAGTTGTATCATGGCCTATAACGAAAAATGATTTTCATTCATCAATAGAGATGCCTATATTTTTTTTTTAACTGCCACAATTATTTCAATGATAGTGATTCTGGATATCATTGTATTGCAAGGTTTCTCTTTACTAGTCCCCACCATTCAAAGTTTTATAGCAATAAAGAAGTCTTTTCGAAGTTTTATCATGGCCTAAAAAGAAAATTGATTTGCATTCATCAATACAAATGCCTATATTGTTTTTTATAGCCACACTATTATTTCAATGATAGTGATTCTGAGTATCATTGTCTTATATAGTATTCTTGTTGTCGTGGATTACAAACTACTTTCAATTCTAAAATTTGGGGTATTTTAAATCCTTTTATAAATTAGGGAATTTTACATTGGATATCAGTACTTGAATTGTAGATTATTTGAGATTCCAACATATATTAGGTGTGTTTCACTGTAGTTATGGCCTGAAATGATTCCCATATATTATTGTTCATTTTGTAGCTAGGTAACATGAGGATGCTAAAAGACACAGATCAAACAACGAAAAACGTAGTTGTGCTAATTTAACAGAAAATCAAACATTAATTTAGAGAACTTTAACTTAAGTAGTGAACTTTGGAGCTACAGCTGTTTCACAACTCAGACTTTGTGCCTTGACTATGGTTCTTGCTTCTATGCCTCATCTACATATATACAAAAAATAAGTCGGAAAGTGCCCCTTCGATGTTGAAGAGGTTAAAGCGGTCGTGCCCCTTCAAATCTGAGTAGGTCATGGCGTTGACTGTGAGGTGGTGTTTGGTGAGTTGATAGGAAGTAATTATTTCCAACACTCTCCCTAATTTTATGACTCACAACTTAACCATGACTTAACATAAATTAAGCATGCTTGTTGGTCTAAGTCTCATCTACGCTTACAATGACTCAAAAAATTTGACATTAGCTCTTTAGCTAGATTTATTTTTTCCTCCTTTTCCAAATTTCTTATCCTCTGAACTCCTTCATCTTTGTCTTTTTGGTGTAGATTCCAAATGATAGTTTCTTCGTTTGTTGTTGCAGCGCTTCCATCATTAAATATTTGTTCTTCATAAAAACATAGAAAATCATTCCAGGATCTTGACGGATGTCATCTACTTCTTCAAAAATCTTCTTGTATGTGGACTTCTGCCACATCTCATCTTCTATAGTTTGTCCTTCATCGTCAATATTTTTATAATCAATTTGTTGCAACATAAGTTCATAGTATAATTTTATCTCTTCAGGACTCTAATACGTAAAAATTTCATTGACGTTTTTATTTTCAACATCGTCCATGTTGTGTTCAACATTCATTTCTACAACTTCTATGCGGACATCATCAACGCATGGTGTTTCAAGCCATGCTTCAAGAAAATTTAATTCTTCTTCTAATTTTGTTGGTTCATCTCGTTTTCTTCTAACATTTGCACATAGAAAATCAATATTAATATTATATGAAAAAATATCTTCAAAACCATATTTCTATTGTTTATTCTGCACTGGAATGACTGCTTTCTCTTAGTCCTTCTTTGACTTTTTCGATGCTTCGTAATCTTGATGTTATATCTCTTCTTCTACAAACAAGTTTTCTTCCACTTGATTTCCAGACACAAGTGAGCTTCTCTCTCCAAAAGAAAACATATCAATAACATGTTTATGTTGCATTATCTACATCCATTGATCACTACTCCATTCGTCTTCATCAAATTTAACATCAACAATTTCAATTTTTAGATCCACTGAATCAATTTCTTCACCACTCGCAACATTATCTATGCCAAAATCAAGTCCTGCTCGTAACACACCATCAATATTTTGATCCACTTTCAAGTGAAATTCACCAAAATCTTCCTCTTTCTTTAGATTTTCTATTACATATCGATCTTCAATTTCATATTCAAACACTGCTTCAATAGGTTGTATGACGCTACAGTCTTTGAATTGATTACTCCCAGTTGCACCAAATTCTGCTTCCAGGATCTTCCATGCTTCCTTGGAAGTAGTAGCTTTTTCTCCCTTGCAGAAAAACATCTCTTCCAATCCCTATTTGATAAAATCCAATGCTAAAGAGTCACATACTTCATCATATGGGTTATTAGACCGATATTCAATTAAGTCATCAGCTGGAAGAAAATTTATCATTCTAATAACCCAAAAATCAAAATGTTTACTAATAAACATAGGTGGTGGTAGAAGATCAAAGCTACACCTTTCACCCTATTTCTCTTCTCTGTCTTCTTCTAGACTTCTCAGTTCCTTGGCCATGGCTTGAACCTCTCTAAACATGGCAACAATCTCTACCTCTTCATTTTCATTCCTTTTCTTAATCTTCTTCAGTCTCGCTTGGCAACCCATGACTGTAGTATTTCCTTCGTCTTATAGTTTTTTACCCATTCGTATCTCGGTATAATAGTGACAAAGACAAGATGTGGCTTATAGTGGAGGCCTCTAGCAATTCTTCTCCTTTGGCAAAGTCACTCAATAATGTAAAAAATTCTAACAGTGATGCAACTTCTCAATCTTCCATGAACGTCTATTGTGCATCAAACATAGTTCACCAACAACTCTCAATACTGCAACATGCCTCTCCCTTCAAAATGTATTCCAAAAGACTGATTTGACTCACCACAGGCTCCAACGACGACGTTTTTCGAAAGCCCCAACAGTTCGAACAGGAGTGCACTCTTAGCTGATTTCAAGCCACTGATTCAACGGGAAGTAGCTTTTGGCTCAAGAGCTCATTTGTAAGCTTCAATTTCAAACGTCACTCACACTCCTATATGTTGCACGACAACAGTAACTTCATAATAAAATTCCAAACCAAGAGTGTGAAAATCATTCAAACCTCTCTAAAACTCAAAAAAATTGTTGGTACGTCCAATTGCCATTTTATAGTCATTCTGCTCGATTTTCCAATCCTTTTCTTCATAGAAGTTCCATGCTTAGCTTCTCTGGAAATCCAATAAGAAATTCTAGGTTTACTTAACTTTAGTTTGTCAACATACTCCTTGAGATTTTTTTAGGGCATTGTTCTCTCAAAATTTTAGAAAAATAATGCTAGATAATTTTTTTTTCTGCATGATACTACTGTTCAAAAAAATAATTTGGTATGCAGTATGCTACAACATCAATAAATCATTGAACTGAATAACTAAAAATCTCCTATGGTGAAGTAGTTGTTGCACTTCCAAAAAATTTTCAAAAAATTAACTCATCGTCTATATTGAGATTTGACAACAATCATGAGATAAATCATGCGACATCACCTGACTTATGGGTCTCTAGAATTCGAGCAGCCAACCTCTCAATGACCTCACATTGATAGGTGTATCCATAGAGGTCTCACAGCAATGCAACACTAACTTTTTTTAACCTCTAGTTCACGTCCAAATAGTGCTAGCTATACAGAATGAAACTAGTAAACAACAACTTCACCTCACTCGTTTTGATACCAATTGAAAGAGAAACAACAAACAACAAAAAACGAAGTTGTGCTAATTTAATAAAAAATCAAACATTAATTTAGAGAACTTCAACTTAAGAAGCAAACTTTGTAGCTACAACTAGTTTACAAATCAGACTCTACGTCCTCATTATGCTTCTTGCGTTTATGCCTCATGTACATTTATACAAAAAATAAGTTGGTTGCTTCCTCTTCGATGTTGAAGAGGTTAAAGTGGTGCCACCCCTTCAAATTTGAGTAGGTCATGGCGGTGTTCGGTGATTTGACAAGAAGTAATTATTTCCAACAAAGTCTGCACAAATAAGCATGTGTTGTTAAAGAAAAATGCTTGCAATTACTCTCTAGATATTCATGAATCTTGCTGAAATCTCAAATTGGAGAAAAAACACTAAAATCCATTAGCTTACTTACTGTTTTGGAAATTTGAAGACCTTTCCCAGTTGGTTTTGAAAATATTTGAGACAGAAAATGTGAAGGAATCACTTGTAGAAAATGATGAAATTAGTGACTAGGTGACTAAAAAAAGCTAGCCACCAAAATTATTTCAAGTGAATTACTAATAAATTTGAGAAATTTTAAGTGACCGAACTAAAAATGACTAAAATGATTAATTTAGTTTAGGGATAAAATATATGACTACATAATAAGTGACCAAACTAAAAGAAACCAACTAAATTAACTAATTTAGTCCAGGACTAAAATATAGGACTAGATAATAAGTGACCAAACTAAAAACGACTAACTAAAATGACTAATTTATTTTAGAACTAAAATATATGACCAAATAATAAGTAAAAGAAGTATATGAATTAGTGATTTATGTTAGTAATTTTTAATTGTATCACTCCAGAAATGAAAAATTGCTATTTTGATACTGAAGTGTGAGTTGGCCAAATTTTATTAGTTGTATTGTATTTTGGTGGCCCAACTAGAGGCCACCACGTGGCTCCTCCATATTGGCTAAAAAAAATTTAAAGGTTGAAAGGCCTTGGCTGGAATCAAAGTGACAACCTACCAGAACAAACTCCAAAACCTCACCATCTCATCAACGGGTGGTTCTCAACCATAATGTATGCACTTATATTTGAACGACATGTATGGGCGCGTTGGGAGGAGGGGTCGAGTGGTGAGCCCTGACCCCTAGTCGTATCGCACCCACAAGACCTGTCGCAGAGGCGGAAGGAGAAAAAAAGTGTCAACCAACCCTAAATCCTAGACATGTTCACAACCCATGTTCACTTAGTCATGTTCATAAACCCATTGTTTTAACTATAAGAAACTTTTTATTATTAATATTATCTCTCTCTCTCTCTCTCTCTCTATATATATATATAATTCGTGGATATTGTTGCAATATTCATGCATGACTTCAAAATATATATTCATTCATCTTTTATTCTTAAGATTTGTAGGAAAATTATCCAAAAATGAAATCCTTGAAGATAGCTCATACTCTGGTTAATAACATATTTACCATGATTTAAGTTCCAGTATAATTTGAGTAAATATTTGAATAAAAAATGGATATGAATATTACCTAACGAGGGTTACTTCCATCATTATTTATGTATTCCTTAAAAATGTCTAGTTTTATTAGTAGTTACTATCCACCAAGTAAGTAATTTTTCCACTTCATTTCTCAATTTTTTTTTAAATTTCCAAAACAAATATTTATAGGATTGTAAGCATATCTATATAAATTATATTTTACTATTGAGTATTATTAATTTAAAATATATGTAAATAATCATAAATATTTAATTTTGAGTGTTATTAATTTAAAATATATTAAACTAATAATAAATATTAAATTGTGTAACTATCTGAACATAAAAAGGGCGCCATAATGCATATCCTTTCAAAAAAATAGTGTTTTCTACCATTTAACCTCTTCAATCATCTAGCACCAACAATGATGAAAACCAAAAAAATAAAAAAATAAAATCTAAGAGTCTGGATCACGTGCAGAGGAAAATTTACAGCAAAAGGAGGCAGAGTACTCATCCAAAGAATTGGGCACCATTGCAAATACATGGGTGCAACCTAACATCAGTGGCGAAGGACCAACAAATCATGAGGGGTACAATGTTGCACTCTGCATTGATCACCATCTATTTATATTTGGAGGTTGTGAAAAATCTCAAGATGAATCTGAAAAGATATATTACAACGACCTTTACATACTAGACACAGGTAATCCACTATGTTGTTAGTCTTCTCTATTATTTATGTAGGGTTATAAAATTTAGTCGGTTGTTGAAAACTTCATTTCATAAATTATTTGTGGATGCATGTTGATGTTCCCTTCGATGGTTTATTTTTGGATTAGTTTACATTTATGCTAGTTTTCTACCATATAAATGATGTAACATGCACTGAAATTTAATTACATTGTTGGAAAATCTATCTTTGTATTGGTAAGACGTATGCCTTTTTATATTTTTTCCAGATGATCACAGTGGAGATGAACCTATCCCATGATCTTGTAAAAATTAAAAAGGAATTTAACACAAGATTGAAAAGTTCATTGTCCAAATACAAGGGCTTAAGAAGATCATAAGGATTTTTAAGTTTTATAGTAAACACTTCAACACAGGCTAATGCAGCCAAACAAAAAAAATTAACACTTTAATAATGATCACACTAGAGATGAACCCATAACATGAGCTTGAGAAATAAATACAACATAGGAGAAAATATCACCATCCAAACATAATAACTCAAGAAGAGAGTGCTATAGGTTAACTGCTCCGAGGGTTTTTCTCAATTAAAAAACTTGAAAAGATGATTTACTATAAAAAAATCTAGCGAGAAAGGTCTTCTGGCTTGTGCCTTAGCCAATGAAGACCTCAAATTTTTGTCATGAGTTAGACTTCAGTTAGGATGATTTATTTTGATTTTATTGAAATAATCATCAAGTTAGCATGCGTAGAGTTGGAGCTTCATAATAAGAGGAGTTTTCATCTATTTAACTACAGGATTGGGTGGACGTTATGAGTTCAGTTATAATATGTTAATGATTTAGTCTTGATTGAAGGACGAATAAGTTAAAGAACTCCAATGTTTATTGGAGGGAGAAAGAGTGTCACTCTCAATTAACTCGTCAATCAACAACTCGAGTTCTAAATCTGAACTAGACTAATTTACTATTTAGCATGGATCAAATCTATAAAGAGAGGACGGAGACATGAGGAGAGGTCAATTGTTTTATGCACAAAGGTTTGTGTGACAAGACAACTCACGAGTTTATGAGAGGAGCCTTGATTGTGGAGAGCACATGAATTGTGTCCTAAGAAATAGGAGGAACACAAACACTAGGGAATAAGAGTGATTTTGTGCAGTTCTTGTGTCCTAAGTAGTAGTAAGTCACAACTGTGCAAGATTAAGGAGAGGAGAGAAGGGTTTGTATAGGAAGTCAAGGCGGAAACAAAGGATCAATTGTGTGTAGGAACTGCGATCAAGTTGTGATCAAGGAAGGAAAATATCAATTGTATTAGCTGATATTTTGTGAGAAGAAGAACACTTTATCAAGAGAGACAGATTTCTTTTTAATAGATCCAAGTGCTCAAGGACAATCAATAAAATAGGCAGATCAAGCAGGCAGGTTTTCCTGAAAAAAATAAGTGTGTCTTTTGTGTGAGTCTTTTCTTTATCTCTGTGACTGTGTCTTTGTTGAGAAATTCTGAGTTTAAGCCTCACCAGATGCTACATAGAGTGTTTTAGTTTCCTTTCCTAATAATAAAAATTCCAATATACCAAGAAAAATTAAATAAATCAAATTACTTCACCAAGCATAATCCAAGATCTACCATAAGCATCCATGAAAATAGATCACACACATTCCAATTGAACCCAAGAAAATTCACTTAACTCTTCCATCCATAGTCAAATTGTAAAAGAGAAAAATCATAGAAATTTTAGACCTTATAAGAGATTTCACCCCCAAATCAAACCATGAGAAAATGAAAGGAAATAACCTATATTTATAGAGGAGGTGCTCAATTTCCCTCACAGTGAAATATTATTTTTCTAAACTACAATCCCCAATTCTAGCTTAAGGGGGTGCAAAGCCCCTCTTGTACAATTAATTAACGAAAATTACATGAATTTAGGGGAATTCATGCCAGATGTAAAATGATTAGGGGGAATGAGCCCTCACAAAGTACCCATATCCATAAATGAAGAGGATGAAGGGCTTGTTTGCATGGGATCTAGCTTCCCAAGGCCCATCAACGTCATAGCTTATCTAAGAAGTCTTTAAATCTTCCCACCAAAATCCTATAATGTGGGTTGACAATCCCAAAATTCTCCTCCAAGTTGGGGCACAAGGGCTCCCAATTCCATTGACCAAGTGGGAGAGGGGGACCTTCAATTTCCCCCACAGTTGTAACAAATCCTCCACTAAATAAGGGGGTTTCATCTCCAAATGTCTTTCAAAGTGGGCACTAAAACATTTTTCTCTGATATGGGCTCATGTACCTCCAATAAATGACCCTTCAAAGGGTGTATAAACCTTCAAACTATTTATTATAAGGGTCACAAAACCGTTATGAAGTGGGAACATGGCTCATAAAGAAAGGCAAAGGAACAACCAAAGGGAAAAATACGCCTCCTATATTCCTCCAAGTGTAGAGTGATTCAAAGTGAAATAATTTAGCCCCTTTAAAGATGGGAAAAGTCATCCTCTTCATCCTCATAAGTTGGGTTGAGCGCCCCATTTCTACCATGTGTCTGTTGTGCAAAGAAATGGGCTCTTCCATAAGCAATCCCACATAGGATGAGAAAGTTTATCCTAGCAATGGTCACAAGACTTTACACGCACAGGTGAGCCCATCATAAATTTCATTTCACATGTGTACAAATAACCTTAAATAAGGGTTGGTTCCAACAAAAAAGGTTGAGTTTGGCCCAAATTTAGGTTGCTCCCTACCCCGCCCCCCTTCTTTAGTTTCCTTTTAAATTCTAGTATGCATACCTATATATATTATACATAGAAGGGAGACCTTACACTAATTAATTCTCTTGGGAAACTTCTACTATGAAATTAGGCACCATTCTCTGTATTCTTTTCCTCCCTTCAGGTTCCAAGTTAGTTCAGGACATGGTTTATGATTGTAGGAAAAAATTTTGTGGTGTCCTATTTACATTTGCATGCCCAACTCAAGTTCTCTTTTGAGCCTCTACTTCTACAGTTGACAGGGTTCCAAAAGATGCACCTATAGCCATATGTTAGCTATTTTCCAAAATTATTTGAACTCAAATGATCATGTGTTTGGGAGCTTGATTTCCTTGATGCTGAGTGTCATCGAAATAGGATGGGACTGTAATGACTGCATTTGAGACAGACCTCCTTGAATAAGCTTACATATTTTCACTCTTGTTTTTGTCAATATGAATCTGTAATTCTGACATTGTGAATACTGGTTTCCATAACAATAAAAACCTCATAAAGGTCTCATATCCGTGTTTCACTTCTCTCTACATGAGTACTACTGACATGTGAACAATTATTCCATTAGACAGGTTTGACCCATGCACTATCCCTCTTAGGGTCCTTGTATTACTGTGCTATCACTCTCCTTGCCTACGCACTATATCGATTATGCAGAGGACTCTTCCAGTAGATCAAAGCCTATGATATCATCCATTCTTACCTTTCTCATGCATTCAAATTCACCTATCAAACTAGAGCCATTCTAATAATACATTTCCTCGCACTTCAGGAAGTATGGTCCCATCCCAATATAGCTGATATGCTTCATAATGTATTGCCAACATATATTGAATTGGGATAGCTCCCGTGGTTATCCCATTTTTGTCTTAAACAAAAATGTGGGTAACAGTACCTCTAGGCTCTGCTAAAACCATGTATACTAGAATCCTATATTTACCTTTAGACATGTAAGATGAATGATTATCTCACTGGTCTGCATTAACATGATTGTTGTGGAAAAATTGGGTGCCTTCACTTCATTCACGAGTTCAAGCCTAGCGAGATGTTGCATATAGTGTTTTAATTGCCTTTCCTAATCACACACATTGCAATATACCAGGACAAAGTAAATAAATCAACTTAATTCACCAATAATCGTCCAAGATATACCATAAGCATACATGAAAAGAGATCACGCACATTTCTATTGAACCCAAGAAAATTCACTCAGCTCTTCCATCCATAGCCAAATTGTAAGAGAGAAAAATCACAAAAGTTTTAAACCTTCTAAGATATTTCTCCCCCAATTCCAACCATGAGAAAATGAAAGGAAATCACCTATAATTATATAGGAGGTGCTCAATTTCCCTCACAGTGAAATATTAATTTTCAAAGATAAAATCCCCAATTCTAGCTTAAGGAGGTGCAAATGCCCTCTTTTACAATTAATTAACAAAAATAACATGAATTTAGGGGAATTCATGCCACATATAAAATGATCGTGGTGAATGAGCCTTAACAAAGTGCCCATCTCCATAAATGAAGGGGATGAAGGGCTTGTTGGCATGGCATCCAGCCTCCCAAGGCCCATCAACAACATAGCTTATCTAATAAGTCTTTAAATATGCCCACTAAAAGCCTCTAAAGTGTGCAGACAACCCCAAAATGATCCTCCAAGGTGGGTAAAAAGGATCCCAATACCATTGACCAAGTGGGAGAGGGGGCCCTTCAAGTTCCCCCACAACTATAACAAATCCTCCTCTAGCAAGGGAGTTCCACCTCCAAATGTCTTTCAAAGCGGGCACTTAACCCTTTTTCTCTGATATAGTCTCATGTACCTCCAATAGATTACCCTTCAAAGGGTGTATAAGCCTTCAAAATATTTATTATAAGGGTCAAAAAACCGTAATGAAGTGGGCACATGGTTGACACAAAGCAAGGCAAAGAAACGAACAAAGGGAAAACTATGACTCCAAGATTCCTCCAAGTCTAGAGTGCTTCAAAGTGAACTGATCTTGCTCCTTTAAAGGTGGAAAAACTCATCCACTCAGTCCTCATAAGCTGGGTTGAGCACCCCATTTCTGCCATGTTTCTCTTGTGAAAATAAATGGGCTCTTCAATAGGTATTCCCCCATAGGATGGGAATATTTCTCCTAGCAATGGTCATAATACTTTACACACACAGGTCATCCCATTGTAAATTTCATTTCACATGTGTACAAATCACCATAAATAAAGGTTCGTTCGAACAAAAAAAACTAATTTTGGCCCAAATTTAGGTTTCCCCCACCCCGCCTTCTTTAATATTCTTTTTAATTCTAGTGCACATATCTATATATATTATACACATGAGAGAGACCTTACACCAATTAATTCTTTTGGGCAACTTCTGCTATGAAATTAGGCACTCTTCTCTATATTCTTTTCCTCCCTTCAATTTTTAAGTTAGTTCAGGACTTGGTTTATGATTGCAGGAAAAATTTATGTGGTGTCCTATTTACATTTGCATGCCTAGCTCAAGGTATCTTCTAAGAATCTAGTTTTGCAGCTGAAAGGATTCCAAAAGATGCACCTATACCCATCATGTTAGAAATATATCAAAATTATTTGAACTCCAGTGATCATGTGTTTGGGAGCTTGATTTTCTTGATGTTGTGTCATTGAAATGGGATGAGACTGTAACGACTGCATTCGAGATAGACCTTCTTAGATAGGCTTACCAATTTATACTATTGTATTTTTCAAGATGAATCCTTAATTCTGACATTGTGAATACTTGTTTCCATAAAAATACAAACCTTAGAAAGGTATATTATCCTTGTTTCACTACTCTCTATATGAATACTATTGACATGTGAAAAAATATTCCATCAGACATGTTTGACACATCCACTATCCCTCCTGTGGTCCTTATATTACTGTGCTATCACCCTCCTTGCCTATGCACTATATGGATTCTGGAGAGGACTCTTCCAGGAGATTAGAGCCTATGATATCATCTGATGTTACCTTTATGATGCATTAAAATTCACCTATAAAACTAAATCCATTCTAATAATACATTTCCTCACACTTCAGGAAGTATGGTCACATGCTAGTATAGTTGATATGTTTCATAATGTATTACCAAGATATATTGAATTGGGATATCTCCCCTCGTTATCCCATTTTAATCTTAAAAAAAAATTTGGGTAACAATACCTCTAGGCTTTGTTGAAACCATGTATACTATATTCTAATATTTACCTTTAGATATGAAAGATGAATGATTATCTCACTGGTCTACATTAAGATGATTTTTGTGGAAAAATTGGGTGTGTTCACCTTATTCATGAGTTTAAGCGTGGCCATAGGTTGCATAGACTGTTTTAGTTGCCTTTCCTTTTGCAAAGTAGTTAATTGACATGTCTGAGAAAATACCTTTGTAATAAAATAAATATAAGGCCCAAGATCTTGCATGAAATGTGATGCCACAATTTTCTTGGATCCATTTCAACCACCATGAGGACATAATTAAATTGGCTTTTCGCATGAATTTTTTTTATTACGGATTTAAAACAAACTTTTTCTTTCCATATGAGCTTTCATAAAATTTGGTTCTACCAACTATAGTTTGCTTCATCAAGCATTACAATAATTAATTCTACAGTGGCTGCATTCCAACAATTAACACGTTCAAAATATTTAATTTGTTGAAGCTATACGTCCTACTAATGTCTTTAGATAGGGTTCACTTTTATTTGGCTCATTACTATATCTTAAATCAACGGGGTTCGCTTAGAAACATATATCTTTGATTCCCTCTGCTGCCCTAATCCTTTAAATGGATAAAATGAGTCCATGATTTCTAAGAAAGATGCCAAAAATAGAAATGAATAACCACCTTTGACTCTGCTCTGTTTGATTGTAGTGGTTTTTTTTTGCTCCATTTATGTCCAGACCTGTTGTTATTGGACATCCTGAGTGTTGTGTTTATCCTCCCTATCGTTCCATTCTATTTTCTTCATGGAATTGAATGTGTCATTCTTTAATATTTATCCCTCTAAGTTGATATGATCCTGTGTCCTCCAGATCACATCTCCACTTGATTATGTTGGTTGGTTTCATGGTATGTAGTGAACAATTTTGGAGAATCAATCAGTTCCCTATGCCCAGAGTTCCTATCCGTTGTTTTTGAGCATTCTGAGCTCATTTCATCTGCATAAATGATTTCCCATAAAATTTTATTTAATTTCCCGATCCAAGAGTTCTTCCCTCTCTAGTTTTCACCCCTAAATTTGCTAACAAGTCTAGCACTTTGAGCCCCATTGTGGTGTGTGAGATGAAATCCAAGCTGCTAAAAAATGCTTAATATGGATTCAATTTTCCCAAGAATGGTGTTAATATCGAATGCACTTCTAAACAAATAAGGAGAGATCAACTATATTTGTCTAGGGATGGTGTTAATAAGTTGATAGAAGATACCTATAAAAGGCAAAAAGATTAGAGGGAGGTGTGTTGGGTATGTGTTATATTCTTTCCACGACTAGTCACATGTGAGTATCGCCCCCCCTTTGCACTGGGTGCAACGGGGGTGTCATAGGGGGCGTGGTAGTGCCTCGACGAAATTTTTTTTGGTCCTTAATTTCTGGTGGGTGGTGCGCGCCCATGGTTTTGTACATGGTTTTGCACATGGTTTTGGGGTACGATGGTTTTCGACCCCTGGTATTTTTGTAGATATGTTCAAGGGAACTATGCTTATGTTCTAATCTAGGGTTAATGTATTAGGGTTTATGTATGCTTCGACATGTATATATATGTCTTGTAACACTAAGGGAATATAATGAAATATCAAGTTGGTCGTCACGATTTGGGATCCAGGGAAAAATATCTATGTTTATCTATTTTATGTTTTATGCTCTCGCTATTATTTATTTTCTGTTATAAGATTCGTGTGTAGATAATTTATGTTCAGGGTTAAAACCTACATTTGGTATCAGAGTTGTTTCGGCTTCAAGGGGACGCCTTTGGTACTGGGGGTTTTTTGCTCGGGCCTGAGGTAGACCCTGTTCAGTGGGAGATCTGCGGGATCGATTCTTGCGGTGAAAGAGGATGGTGAGCAGCAAAAAGATAGAGATCGAGAAATTTAATGGTCAGAGTTTTGAGTTGTGGAAGCTCAAGATGGAGGATCTGCTGGTGGATAAATATCAGTGGATCGCGGTAGATCCAGGTACTAAACCAACAGAAATTTAAGATGAAGACTGGAAGAAACTAGATCGGAAGGCTAAGAGCATAATATGGTTGTGTGTCTCAGATTCAGTATTGTTGAATTTATCTGGGGAAGCTACGACGAAGAATTTGTGGGAAAAACTTGGGACTTTGTACCAATCTAAGTCTCTGGTGAATAAGTTGTTCATGCGGAAAAACCTGTATAACCTGAGGATGAAGGATAGAGACACGGTGATAGAGCATCTGAACGCCTTTAATACTATGCTAATTCAACTATCATCTGTTGATATTAAAATCTCATATGAAGATAAGTGCATCAGTTTGTTGTGTTCTCTACTAGAATCGTGGGACAGTCTGGTTATTGCAATAGGTAGCAATACAACTACCTTGAATTTTGATGACATTGTCTCACCCTTGTTGTCAAAGGAAATGAGACAGAGAAATATGGAGGGCCAGAATGGAGATGCCTTATCTGTACGAGGAAGGTCCCAGAAAAAAACAATAATAAGGTTTCGAGTGGGAGATCCAAATCTAGAGGGAGATCTAAATCTCCTGGAAATTTTGTAAAGGTATGTTGGAAATGCAGAAAGGAAGGGCACTACAAAAGGGACTGCAGATCTAAAGCTCCTAAGGAAAGGGATCTGATGATGCTCCTTCTGCAGAGGAAAAAACCACCTCGGATGAAGGTGGGGATGTGTATTTGGCTTATTCTTCAAATACACATGTAGATCATGAGTCATGGTTGACTGACTCAGGTTCGTCCTTTCACTTCACTCCCCATAGGGAGTGGTTCTGCGAGTATGAGAAATATGATGGTGGTGATGTCTTCCTAGGGGATGATAGGAAGGCCAGAATCGTCGGACGTGGAAAGGTCAAGCTGAAGCTGCAAGGTGGGAGGATTAGAACACTTCCTGATGTTCTGTTACATTTTCTTACACATTGGCAATCTGGTGCAGCAAACGAATGGATGATGCAAGTGTAAATGATGTTTGAAAAGATACTGCTGAGATGGTTCGAAACCTTTGGTATTAATGCGGGGAGTTTGGTACGGAACTTTCTGTACAAGCTACAAGGTATGCCCATTGATGGGTGTAACAATTACGTGGTTCCTCAGTGAAGCGAGAAAGCCTAGGCATCCTACGGAGAAAATACCATGCTATGGCATCAAAGGCTTGGACATATTGGAGAGAAGGGCCTTCGGATACTGCATAGAAATGGTATGGTAGAAGGTATGTCTAATTGCTCTCTGGATTTCGATTTCTATGAACATTGTGTATATGGGAAGAAAAATTGGGTGAGTTTTCATTCTAGTGCTAAGAGGGCGAACAAGATATTAGAACTTGTGCATAGTGATGTGTTTGGACCTGTGTTAGTTCCATCAATGGGAAAGTCTGTGTACTATGTTTCATTCATAGATGAATTCTCAAGGAATACATGGATATATTTCTTGAGTAATAAATCTAAAGTCTTTGACAGATTTAAATAATTTAAGGCTCTAGTGGAAAACCACACAGAGAAGAAGATAAAGGTGTTGAGGATAGATAATGGTGGGGAGTTATGAAAGAAGGAATTTGAAGAGTTCTGTAAGAAGTGTGGTATAGCACGGTAGAATACTACTCCATACACACCTCATCAAAATGGAGTTGCAAAAAGAATGAATAGAACACCGATGGAAAAGGAAAGAAGCATGCTCAATGGTACCAGGTTAGGACAAGAATTCTAGGCAGAGGCAGTGGAGACTGCATGCTATTTGGTTAACAGATCACCTTCATCAGTGTTGGAGGATAATACTCCACATGAGGTATGGACTGGTAAGAAACCCTCTCTTTCACATCTAAGGGTATTTGGATGTGATACATATGTACATGTTCCTAATCAGAAAAGGACCAAGTTGGATAATAAATCTGAAAGGTGCATCTTTATTGGGTATAAGGATGGTTTAAAAGGTTACAAGCTTTGGAACCCAGAAACATGGAAGGTTGTGTACAGAAAAGATGTGGTGTTTAGAGAGGTGAAAGATGTTGTTAAACATGGAGTCATACCAAAGGAAACTGAGAAGATAGAGTTTGAGCTAAAGGAGTATGAATCAGACTCTAGAACATAATAAGATTCAGAAGAGGAAGAGCCACAAACTCCAGCTATGAGAAGATCAGTTTGGGAATGAAGGAAACTAGAAAGGTATAGTCCATCTGATTTCTGTTCAGGTTTTGCCTTAACTATAACTAATGATGATCCAAGAACTTTCAGGGAGGCAGTAGATTCAGAGGATGGAAAACTCTAGAAGGAGGCCATGGTTGATGAAATGGCATCCTTGCACAAAAATGAGGCATGCGATCTGGTGGAGTTGCTGGCTGCAAGAAAGCCCATCGGGAGCAAGTGGGTGTTTAAGAAGAATATGAATGTAGAAGACAAGGTAAAGAAATATAAATCTTGGTTGGTAGCAAAAGGTTATTCCCAGGTGCATGGAATTGATTTTGGTGATATTTTTTCTCATGTTGCCAAAGTTACTTTTATTATATTACTTTTATCTATTACTGTTGCATTTGATTTTGAGATAGAATAGATGGATGTGAAGACAACATTTCTTCACGGGGATCTAGAAGAGGAGATCTACATGAAACAACCTGAAGGCTTTATGGTGAAGGGTAAGAAATAACTGGTATGCAGGGTTAAAAATTCTATGTATGGGTTAAAAAAGTCACCAAGGATGTGGTATAAAAAATTTGATACATATATATATGGGGACTTGGCTTCACCAGAAGCAAATAAGATCACTATGTGTATTTTAAATTAATTGGTGATCGTGTTATCTATTTTTTCTTGTATGTGGATGATATGTTTTTGATTGGAAATGACAAAGAAATTATCAAAGATTTGAAGACCCAAATTTTATCCAAATTTGACATGAAGGATCTTGGTGTTGCAAACTATATTTTGGGCATGGAAATTAAGAGAGATTGGGAAAAGAAGAAGCTCTAGTTAAACCGGAGGAAGTATGTTGAGACTATATTGCAGAGGTTGAATATGAAGGATAGTAAACCAGTGAATGTTCCTATTCCTATAGGTGTAAAGTTGTCTGCTGAATAGTGACCCAAGACACAAGAAGAAGAGGAGGATATGCCCCATGTTCCATATGCAAGTGCAATGGGTAGCCTGATGTATGCAATGGTCTATACTAGACCAGACATTGCACATGCAGTGGGAGTATTGAGTAGGTTTATTTCAAACCTAGGGAAGGAGCATTGGACATCAGTGAAGCGGGTTTTCAGATATTTACGTGGCACTAGTGATTATGGCTTGTGCTACTAGGGAACACTAGGATTGGAAATAATGTTGGAAATTCGTGGTTTTTTTATGTAGACTGGGCTGGAGGTCTGGACCAAAGAAGATATATAAGTGGATATGTGTTTAGCCTATTTGGAGGCGCAGTCAGTTGGATGAGTAAAGGACAGTATGTAGTGGCTCTTTCAACTACAAAGGCAGAATATGTGGCAGGCACTCATGCAAGCAAGGAAGCAGTTTGGTTGCAGAGATTGTGTTCAAGTATGGGGTTGGTACAACAAGCTGTAAGGATAAAATGTGATAGCCAAAGTGCAATTTTCTTGGCTAAGAACCCTACTTATCATTCAATGACAAAGCACATTGATGTTCAATATCACTTTGTTATAGATATGGTTGAGGCTAAAAGGGTGTTGTTGGTAAAAGTGGACACTTTGAATAATGTTGCAGATGCATTGATGAAGTCTGTGAGCACTCAAAATTTCTTTTGGTGTAGAGAGAAAATGGGTGTTGAAGAATTGGGCCAATGACTAAGCTCTCCTATGGACCCCTGCGGAAAGAAAACAACAAGTGGGATAATGTTGGGTATGTGTTATATTCTTTCCATGACTAGTCACGCGCGAGGGGGTGAGAGGGGGGGCGATAGCCCCCCCTTTGCATTGGGTGCAATAGGGGGGTCATATGAGGGGCGACATCCCCCCTGTGAAGGTCTAGGGTAGCAGCCCGACGAAAATTTTTTTGGTCCTTAATTTCCTGTGGGTGGTGCACACCCATGGTTTTGTGCATGGTTTTGTACATGGTTTTGGGGTATGATGGTTTTCGGCCCCTGGTATTTTTTTAGATCTGGTCAAGGGAACTATGGTTATGTTCTAATCCAGGGTTAATGGATTAGGGTTTATGTACGCTTCGGCATGTATATATATGTGTTGTAACACTAAAAGGAATATAATGAAATATCAAGCTGGTCATCCCGATCTTGGATCCAGGTGAAAATCTTTGTGTTTATCTATTTTATGTTTTATGCTCTCGCTATTGTTTATTTTCTGTTATAAGATTCGTGTGTAGATAATTTCTGTTCAGGGTTAAAACCTACAAGGTGGGTTAGGCCTTAATGATATTTCTTTGGAGCGAGAGGGTCGAGAGGAGAAATAACATGGGGCCCATGGTATTCAAGAGGATCATACTTCTACTTCGATACTACCTAAAAATTTAGAGAATTTAGTAAGGAGTTTGTCATGAAAATGAGAAAAAATACATGTAGGAACTAATTACTAGAGTTAACTTGGATGAGAAATTGAAGGAAGAGGATGGAAGGAAGAGGATGGAGAAGTTAAATTAACCTATTCTAATGACATAAATGTTGAGTTTAAGGATCAACCGTTTCCAACAAATGAACCTTGAGTGTAAGAAGTTATCCCAAGTAATTTTGTCTGCTCGGAGCAAATGGTAGATGAAGACTTTGGCACCACGAAAATAGAAAATATGGGAGTACAATCTTTAGAGGACACAAAAGATCCTAACCATGAAAAACAGTTCATAGATCTCAAACAAGAGATTCAAGCACAAAGTCCCAATTCTAATGAACTTCTTACATAGAGTGAAAAGTTTCAATGCTCTTAAAGAGTAATTGTTAAGTCCCTATATTAATAGTGTAGCCCCCCTTATTGTTATTATTGTACCCTTGTAACCCCCATTTTGTTATTATTGTGCCCTTAAATTATTATTGTTAGGTCGGCTAGGATTACATTGTGGCCCACTAGGATTACAGTATGGCCACATGGACTCCTATATATAGAAAGGAGGTTTTTGTAAATTGTATCATCCAAGAATTGTTCATTTATGTAATGTATTTTTTTCTACGAAGGTTCAGAATCTAAAATTCATATGGTGCGAAGCTGAAATCCTGAGGAAATTCATCAAAAAATTTCAGAGCTTGGTTCGCAATATTTTTAGAGATATGATCTGTGGAAGGTAGTGCTTTTTCAGGCTCCTGAATTTCATCTTAAAGAGGTGATCGTGGGAAAAGTTCAATAACTCTCTCTCTAGAGATTGGATTGGAGTGCCATCAAAATTGGTCGCAATTACACGGCCTGTAGTTTATTGGCTATCAATTTTAGAGACAAAGGACAAAACAGTGACACGTGGCAAGTCGTACAAGTTCGCTCTACTTAACCAGTCCAGAATTAGGTCATTGTGGGAGATTGGACACAACTTTGTCTTGGAGAATCCAAATCAGGTCAGACCTGTGGAATTTGAAAGAAATTCTCGTGGCTACTACAGAAGTGAATTTTAGATATTGAAGATTCTCATCATGTATATAATTCAATTTCTATACAGCTCCTAAAAAGCAAGTAAAAGGTGTATTTTTAAGTGAATTGCATAACGTTTGTTTGAAAAAGCAGTTTGAAGTGATTCCAAGGGCATATTTTAGAATTTTTATCAGTATTGGATTCTATAATGCCTCCAAAAAATAATTCCATACCCATTAAGCCCTCAAAAATATATACTATGACGCATGAAGAGGAAGAATTGCAGTATGAGATATCAAAATTACGGTACCAAGTGCAACAAATTTCGATCTTACGAAGAGCAACCGAAGATGACATAGATGGTTTAAAAGCATAAATGGAGGCTAAGTTGGATGGTTTGAAGGATCAAATAATAGCTAATATGGATGATAAATTAGTGGAAGATCACATCGAGCATCAACAACAAGTTCTCCAACTCTCAAAGGATAACCTAACTTTGGTGCATAATCTAATGAAACAACAGGAAGATCAACATCAAATCGAATGAAGTTCTAAAGAAGTCATAGAAACAAGAACTATACAAGTACGATAAATTTCAGAGTATCTCAGCAAGTGAAAGAACTTTCATGTAGAAGATTCCACATGGGAGGATGAGAATTTTATACAGAAACATCAAGAAATAATCAAGCGTTGAGGACAACACTTGTTTGAAGGAGAGGGGCATGTTAGGTCCCTATATCACTAGTATAGTCCCTTATTATTGTTAGTGTAAACCCCTTATTGTTATTATTGTACCCTTGTAACCCCCATTTTGTTATTATTGTGCCCTTAAATTGTTATTGTTAGGTCGGCTAGGATTACATTGTGGCCCACTAGGATTACATTATGGCCCCATGGACTCCTATATATAGAAAGGAGGTTTTGTAAATTGTATCATCCAAGAATTGTTCATTTATGTAATGTATTGGAGGTTGCCCCCTCGAAGAGGCTCATTTCTAAGGCGTTGATATCTCTTTTATTCTCTTTTTGGAGCTGGTTATACAACATTAATGCATATATTACATTTAGTTTCATTGTTGATCTATTCTAGAGGAAAATTTTCTATCTTCAAAGTATGACTTTGATATTTGTTATAGTCATGTTTCTTGGATTAATTTATTTTTTACATATTGCATTCTCTAGATTTTCTCTAATAGTTTCTTGTACATATAGCCATTTCTCGAGAAAATTGATACCATTTGAGTTATGAACATGTGACTAAGGTATGTAACGAAGGAAAAAATTTGCGTAGTTAACTACAAAGCCCTTCTCTCACATGGAGATTATTTGGCTCCATTTTGGTTACATATGCAATCACAAAATAAGAAACTTGATTCTATCCTTAGTGTGGAATAGGTTGTGATGTCAGCTGGAGAAGATCAATATTGTAGGCTTTTATACACTTCATTTTCTTCCTTCTAAAATTGAGCTGCATCAAAAACTATATTGAGAGAAAGTAATAGGGATGAAAAGGATAAAATACTTTGTTGTTTTGAAGTTGAATATCACACAAAATCTCCAATGAATGAGGGCAACATGGATTTCCCCATAGTTAGGAATCATATTTCTTCTAAGGATTAAGACTGCACATTGTATTCTCATTTGAAAAATTTCTTTCACCTACACATGAAATATGTAACAAGTTTTCCAATAAAGTATATACTTACGATGATACCCATACAAACTTTGAATTAGAGGAAGGTGAGATAAGGTAGGTAGCTGATTCCAGGGACTTAGAATGTTCTAATGGAGATTTTTCAAGTCCTTGGAATATAGAGAGAAATGAATTGATGAACGATATTCCTTCAGCCTTTGGAAAGGTTGTTGAGAGTTCAAAGGATGCAGGTGAAGATGTAGACTTGGAAGTTGATATTGAGGTTGATGATTAGACCACTACAGGAGCATCGAATCATGAGGGATTTGAACCATCATGTTTTATAATTATGATTTGCAAAAAAATTCACTGGATCCATCATTACCTTCAGCAATTCCCATTGTATCTAATTGCTCAGAATGACAGGAGAAATTTTAGTGGTGAAAATTGCACTGCAGAGGAATATGCTTTGGTTGATGTTACATGTAGATGCTATAATACTCACTAGAATTATGAATTTTCTTCTCGAATTTGAGATCCTCTTTTTCATTATGTTTTCCAGGAGTATGAATTATATACCAACAAGAAGACTGATCCACTTATTAAATTCAACAAATTATTGACCACATATGAGGTTCTGTTGAAAGACAGGGCCATTATCTCAAAGTTCAAGTGGAATTATCTGATGGTTGATGAAGCAACCCGATTGAAGAATAATGAAGCCTCACTCTATACTTCTCTATGTGTATGATTCTATGCCTTGATGATTCATGTTTATAGTGATTAAGTCATCCAAATGATCTACCATACCACATAATAATTAGTTATTGCAATTATTACTTGTATATGATTTTAATAGTAGTTGTTATGGATGTCTTTTTTCCACAACAATTCAGTACCAAAAATAAGTTGTTGATTACTAGGATGCCTTTGAAGAATAGTGTTGAAGATCTGTGGTAATATTTTACTCATTGAAATTGACTTATAGCTCTTCATTTTTCATCCCTCTTATTTTGTAAATCAAAACTCAATAGTTTATTTGAAATCTCCCTTTTCATGATAAGGTGAATAATAGGGCCTCTCTAGGAAAGAGGCGACGTGAGCAAGGTGAGTGGATGAGATATTTTCTTTGCTTTATTAAAGAATGGTACCAGGGTAAACCCTAGATTCATCACTTCACAAGGCTAGGTAAAAAAAAAGGCTCAAAGTTGTTACAACACTATACTCATTATGAGGTCAGCATGTCACTTAGGAGAAATAGTTCATCCCGCAACCACTTGGGCTAGACTCGATTGAAAATTATGGGCTAGCCCATTACATCACTATATAATAAATTATTAACGGAGTGTTCTTACATTTAGAAACAATTATGGTAACTAACAAATTCGATGTGGGAAAATTATTTTTTGTTACTACATTGATATGTTTCATAATGTCTTTTTGCTTAAGAGGATGTTCACCCCCTATTTTCACATAGTTGGAAAATTTTTGTTGAATACCTAAGGGAGCTAGTTAGAAAATAAATAAAAGTGAAATTTTTATGCTCCAAGTACTTTTTGGATGATATAGGTACCCAAAAAGGCTTAATATTATGGTGATGATGTTGCTTGAATCCTTGTTTGTCGAAATTTATAAATGTAACAAGGATCATCAACTATTCAAAAAGTTCATATTTAGTCTCAAATATAATTTGAATATTATAAGATCTTCCTAATTTGATGATTTCCACGAAGATTGTTTCTAGTAAAATATTTACCTTACAAGCATCCAATAAGATCATAAATTCAAGGAAGAGGATAGTTGTGTTTAAAAATGATTTTGTTTAGTGTTCTATTGCTAGTAGCCTTGCAATTATCTTTGAGTTCTCCCAAAATTTTTAGGTTGCCTATTGTCTCATATTTTGAGAATTCTTAATGTCTAAGTTGATTCTTTCTTCTATTTTCTGATAGTTGTGGATATTTTCTCCATTATTTCCTATAAGTTTTTTTCGATCCTTGTCAATGTATTCCCCAAAATGTTATTTGCAATAGTGATTACTATATCTCGAACACCATTTGTCTTCTTAGGGACTAACATAGTTGTGGACCTACAAAAATTTAAATGAATGATGTTTGACAAGGAGTTTGTTGGGCATTTTTGTTGCTTGAGCAAGTTATATTGAATATTGAATTGCTCTTAGAGGAGGAAGACCTTTGTGTTATTCAAAAACATTAGATGAATCATTCAAAAGTTTCCACATTTCATAATATCAAAACCATCATTTTGGCTTGTCAGATATTGAAAGGAAAATTGTTTATCATTTATTGTCAAATTTTAGTGTTAAATGGCACAATTCTACTCCTTCTTGTGCACTTGGCAACCTTATTCATTGCACAGATTCCCTATTTCCTAGCACACTTCAGGTTTGACTTTCTAGCGCACTTGTGCTCTATTTCTTATCACACTTCCACCTTCTATTTCTTAAGACATTAGCTCCTCATCTCTACGTAAAACCAACTCCTAGATCCTAGTGCACTTGTTCCTCCTATTTCTTAGGAAACAATGCCTATGCTCACCACAAATAAGGCTACTCTGACAAACTTTTGAGCTCTGTCTTGTCACAAAAATATTTGTACAAAAAAAAATGAATTCCTTGTGCCTTCATACTCCACTTCATAGGCCCAATTTGAGCATGCAAGGAGGATGAGTTCAAATTTAGAAATTGAGTACTGATTTACGAGTTAACTATGAGCAACACTCTTTTTCTCTTCAATCAACATTGGAGTTCTTAACTTTTCCTTCCTTCAATCAAGAATGAAGACTAACTTTCTATAACTAGATTTGTAACTGCCACCTCATTCTCTAGTCAAACTGATGAAGACTCCACTTAATTGAGGCTGCAAATATACACATGCTAACTTGATGATTATTGCAGTAAACTGGAATTTGACTCATCCTAACCAAATTCTAACTCATGAAGACAATTCAAGGTCTACATTAGCTAAGGTACAAGCTAGAAGACATTTCTCGCTACATTTTCAACAAGTGTAGAGCATATTTGTATCATTCTTTTTATATATGTTATGTGAAATTTTTTTTTAGTGTCATAGTGATTTAATAACATCCCAAATGTCCAGGAGTTAGTTTTTAAAATTATAGGTGTATTATGAACTAAAATTATGTGTATTAGACATTAATTATGTTGGTCCATCAATTGATAATACAGGTTGTTGAAGTCAGCTTTGTCTTGCTTTCTGTAGACTTTAAGAATTTTATTTTAGTTGTTTTTTAGGTTGGTTCATTTTATTTTGTGAAATTTATAACAAGATCTTCATTAGAGAAATTCATGGATGTTATATTGTTTTTTACTTTCTTTACTGTTGTAATAAATTAGGGAAATGACTTACATGTGGTAACAAGGATCAACATTTATAAACTATAATGATGACCTTTTTTCCATGTTGGTATGCTGCCATCATCCAGCCTGTGGGGAAGAATCAGATTGTTGGTACCTTTGCAACCCCAATCAAACAATTAACTCACAAAGAGTGAACATGTCTCAAGATGAATTTGAACCCAGTTGGAGAGGATGACGTATGGTTAATATTGAATGTAGAACTTATATTACTAATTGATATTTTTACCAAGAGAAATAGAGGATGGAGTGATCCATGCGGACCTTCTAGATTGATCTAGAAATTATCAATTTTGAATCAAATAATGAACAAAGCAGTGTTTTGTCTATACAACACATCAACCTCCACACATGAAAGAAAATTCTTATGTTTGTGAGTAGGTAAACCTCGAGCAAGATGAAACATTCACCAAAATATGAAACATTCAGGTTATTCCCGTCCTTGATCAACCAGCTCATCTTCTCAAAGTTTTTTTTCTAGGGAAGATTAATATGGAACCAATTTCATTACATTAGCTAGTCAGATGTCTTGGGGGTTAACCACAACACTTAATTCCCAAATTGTGTCGGTGTATGATATTAAAAATGAGTTTATATGTTTTAAAGAAGTTAAAAAGACATTGCTTTAATTATACTTTTAAATCTAAGTTGCATAAAACTTGGAAACATATATGGGTTTCTGAACTGGTACAACAAAAAAACACAACCCCCAGTATTTTAGAAAATAACGAAACAAGGTTTTTAAAAATACAAATTATTTAATAAATCAAAAAATATTTTTTTTTGCTGCCCACATCAATATCCTTGTTGAAAAATATAGCTCGATTAGGAACTTATTTCATAGACATCAATGTGAACATGCAGGAAGTTGTTCAAGACATTTCTATGGTCACCACCTTAAAAAAGTGATTACTAATTCTATCTTGTAATTTCACCTGTAAAAAATAAAATAAAAGTGAAAGTTTTATGTTCTAAATTCAACTAGTATTACGAATCTAAATGAAATGTTCTATAAGTTCTAGAATATTATTAAATTAAATTAGGATTTAATCTTAACCATCCATCTAATTATTTAGATAGACTAATGCCCTTTAAAAAATCAATTTTTCTACCAATTATGCCCTTAAAAAAATCAATCTAAAAGGTCGTGACAACTCTAATTTATACAATTCTGTCAAGATATGGATTATCTCACTAGGTTGCATGGAAACAACTTTATTATACAGTTAATTGAATATGAGAGTTCAAACAAAAGTGTATTCATGGGTGTGATGACTCTTTGTCCTCAGGAAGGTCTTGGAAAGGTAATAGGAGGGAGGTCTCAACCTCTGCCATATGCTAAGAGTGCTCTAGAAAATATTCCACCATTCCCATCTTTGAGTAATGAATGAATAGGTGCTGGTCTGATTTCAAGTTGCAGTTCAGACAGGATGCCAATTGTAATGGAAGATGAAATTTTGACAAGGACCTATGCTACATAAAAGCCTTTATTTTCAAAATCATGTTTCCGAGAAAGAAAATTTTTGGATAATGAAAAAATAGGGTTTAAGAATTCACACTCATCAGGTGACACAGGTGGGAAGACTGCAAATACTGAATTTCAACTGCAAGAACATTCTTCTCAAAGAACTTTGAGTTCACAAGTCACTGAGGTTCAAATTACAAAAAAGGTTGAAATGGAAATAAAATAATATTATAGTTGCATTCCTTTACAAAGTTTCTATGCATTTTCATTTTGTCTTTTAGATAATTCGACAAGTTTCCCTTAGTTTTTCTTAATTTTGCATGGCATACCATCTAGTGTGAGAGATTTGGAGGAAGCTTTTTGTGTAGATGAACTTAAAGCACCATTGTTCCATTCCACTATGGTTTTAGTTTGGATATTAGATTATTTTGTCAAGAAATATGTTGAAATTGATCTTATGGGGAATCTACATACACGTTTATGCAAGTTTGAGCCTTTATTTCTAAATCAGGGACAACTTACTGAAGGGTAGTTTTAAATGTTGTGTTTGTTCTTATTCAAGTTTTAATTTATTTCAAGACTACTACAGTCTATGTTCATGTGCCATTATGAATTATAAATATATATAATTTTGATGTTTGTAGGTTGGAGACTATACTATTTTCATTGAAGAATGCTACTATTGATGTGCCCAAGGCTCTTGAGTTCCTTGGTAGGATTCTCACAAAAATCGTTGTTGAAGGGATATTCTTTATTCAAGTTATAGCAAGGGAAATCAAGGATGGAGGTACATATCCAGGAAGCTTATTAGAAAATGGTCATGCAATAGAAGTTCTTGGAAATTTTTTGGAAGATATTAAGAGACTGAAGGGAGATGTTGTATTATCTACTTTGTACAACAAATCAGGATTTCATTTAGAAAGCTTCCTGCGCAAGAAACAACAGGATTTTGAGGTATTTATCAAGAAGACAATTTCAAGGTAGTTTTCTAACAATTTTAATTCCTGATCAATTTTGTGGTTCATCTTCGATATCTCCTGTTGAAAAGTGAATACTTGGTTAGTTTTTAGCTCGTGCACTGAATAAATATGCATAAAAAACTTACCATCAAATTTTTTCCTATACACATTTCTCTTTCCATCATTTACATGAGTTTTGATGGAATAAAACAGTCTTCACCATTAGATAGCTAGTAATACATTATTGGCCTTAAAGGAGCTTATTGTAGAGATATACATGAAGTAAACAGAAGGCTCTACAATATTACTGTTACACAATCTATTATCTTTGTAACCTATCCTATTTTATATGCTCGAACAACCCTACCCTATGTCGAGCATTGTTAAGCTTTGCACTCACTCATAAGAACCTAATTTTGTCATCTATGTGTTTTATTCCTATTTTTATTCCAATATAATGTGTTATTCACTTATTTATAAATTTATTTATATATAAACATATATGACATTTCCAACTCCTTCGTTCCAAACCTTTTTGATTGTGATCGTGCAAAAGATTGGAGATTTAAAATGTTAGGTGAAAAGCAGGGTGATTATTATGGCACAGGTGGATTTGATTCAAGGGTAACCTTCCAAATATTATTGACTCAGGACAACCCATGAATAGCTATATTTTATATAGTGAAGAAGTTATTCCTTACTCTGTGCATTCAAATTTTGAAGCAGCAACAACTCCAAAAAATCAACTGAAATAACACGAGTCTCATGATGAGATTGGTAGGTCTGAGCCTTTAAAACTAGTGATATATGATGGGCCAAAAAGGGTGCATTTTTTGAAACTTTACTCTTCAATTAAAGGAGAAAGTACTAATCTTCCAAATTCATGCATTAGAGACACAAAATAAGAAACTCTATCCAACAATTTGATGACCAAGAACTGTAGTTGAAGTCAAGCAGCTTTTTGAAGCATGTTTTCGATGGAAAAAATACATTCTCAAGATATTTTTCTAAATATGACTCCATTCACAGTAAGCCCTACCCTTGAATCATAAGTGAACATAACAAATAAATTTTTGTTAGAATGGGCCAATTTTTAAGTTATGATCTTTCCTTGGGTTGTACTGATACACTAAAGAGTGATTGTTATATTTCTCATGTTGAAGTTAGTCCAGATATGTCATCTACTCCTATTGTTTATGTGTCCACAGAGGCCTACGAAAAGGTGGCCAATGATACTGGTGTGGAGAACTTGTCATCTCATTTAAATTCACTTGCATTGACAGAAAATAAAGGAAGTGAAAATTTGACTAATTTAGGGAAGTCATTTACAATTCATCAATAGAACTTGAAGCAGGCAGGTCTACCGAGTGCAATAAAAGATGAAGTTCATAACCATAAAAAGGTATAAGCTACCAAACCAAGTCTGAATTATATAGAAACAATACCAATGACTATGGATAAAACCTAAAACAAGGGCTACTTCTTCTGTAAATAAGGCAACTCTTCAATTCCGTTTGTACCTGCATTTTCATCATGTACAACGTTAGCATTTGTTGCGACTAATCCAACTTTAGTGCAGGGCATGTATGCACCCATGCCATTATTCTCTATCTAAAATCATGTTCTATGTTAGGATACAAGATTATCTGATTAGAGAGGAGCACCACAAGAATAAAGTGAAAAATTGAAGCTTCCAGATCCTCATTCTGTTTTGGGAAATTCTTCAAGGAATTTACATATTGATGCATGCAACTATTCAAGTCTATGCACATCTATTTTTCCATCCACAAATTCAAAATTTGCAAGCCATATCATGGCATCTATCCAATGCAAACTTGACATTTGGCATAATTATCTATTAAACACAACCTCTGTATGTCCATAGGAAAGATTTCATCTACAAAAGAAAACACTGGTATATTTTTAATTGAAGAACCAAGCAATTAAAGGCTTCAATAGCTTTGATTTGAGACCAAGTCAGCAGAAGAAAGAGTGTCTCAAGAGTCCCTCATTGAAACCAAGTTATTATAACAAGGATTTATCAAGAGCCTCGTGTAGTGCCCAAAGCAAATGAAGAGAGAGGTCAAGATCCTGAACTATCAAGCAGATTAAAAAAATATGTCCAAGTGTCTTCTTCTCAAATTAAATTAGAGAAGGCTGGTACCAGTAGAGAAACATCTAGCAGTCGTAAAAGACACTATGATACAGATGAATTATTTCGGGTTAGTAATAAAATCTATCAAAAACTAGGTAAGTTAGGAAGTGATGATAGAAACAAAGTACACAAAGTTATATCATTGTATTATACCAATTATGCCCTTAAAAGAATAAATCTAAAAGAACGTAACTATTCTACTTCATACAGTTTTTGTCAGGAGATGGATTATCTCACCAGGTTGCGTGGAAAGAACTCTATTATAGAGTTAATTGACTATGAGATTACAAACAAAAGTGTATTCAAGGGTGTGATGACTCTTGGTCCTTAGGGAGGTCTTGGAAAGGGAAAGGGAGGGAGGGATCAACCTCTTCCATATGCTAAGAGTTCTCTAGCAGATATTCCACCATTCACATCTCTGAGTAATTGATGGACAGGTGTAGGTCTGATTTCAGGTTGCAGTTCTGACCAGATGCCAGTTGGTATGAGAGATGAAATTTTGACAAGGACTTATGCTTCATAAAATCATTTATTTAAAAAATCATGATTCCAGGAAAGAAATTTTTCTGATAGTGACAGAAAAGAGTTTAAGAATTCATACTCATCAGTTCAAGAGGTGGGAAGAAAACAAAAGATGAATTTAAACTGCAAGAACATTCTTCTCAAAAAACTTAATGTTCACAACTCACTGAGGTTCAACATAGGAAAAAGGCTAAAATGGCATGAAATAATATTACAGGTGCATTAATTTACAAAGTTTCCATGCATTTTCATTATGTATTTTATAGAAGTCAACAAGTTTCCCTAAGTTTTTCTTAATTTTGCATGGCATACGATCCAATGTGTGATATTTGAAGGAGGTAGCTTTTTCTGTACATGACCTTAAAAGACCATTGTTCCATTCAACTATGGTTTCACATTGGACATTATATTATTTTTTCAAGAAATATGTTGAAATTGATCTTCTGGGGAATCTACATACACATTTATGCAAGTCTGAGCCTTTCTTGCTAAATCAAGGACACCTTATTGAAGGGTAGCTTGAAATTTTTTGTTTGTTCTTATTCAAGACTGCTATATTTTATGTTCATGTGTGATTATGAATTATAACTATATATAATTTTGATGTTTCTAGGTTGGAGAATGTACTATTTTCAAGGGAGGATGCTACTATTGATGCGCCCAAGGTTATTGAGTTCCTTGGTACGATTCTTAAAAAACTTGTTGTTGAAGGGATATTCTTTATTTAATATATTGCAAGGGAAATCAAGGATGGTGGTACATATCCAGGAAGCTTATTAGAAAATGGTCATGCAATATAAGCTCCTGGAACTATTTTGGAAGATATTAAGAGACTGAAGTGGGATGATGTATTATCTGATTTTTACAACAAATCAGGATTTCATTTAGAAAGCTTCATGCCCAAGAAAAGAGGGGATTTTGAAGGTAGTCTGCTCACAATTTTAATGCTTGATCAATTTTTTTGTTTATCTATGATCTCTCACATTGAAAAGAGAATGGCTGGTTTTTTTTTAGCTGCTGCTCTAACTAAATATGTATAAGAATCTTACTATCAAATTTTTTCATGTACACATTTGTCATTCCAATCTTTACATGAGTTTTGATGGAATAAAACAGTCTCTACCATTAGATAGTTAGTAATACATTATTGGCCTTAAATGAGCTTATTGTAAAGACATGAAGTAAATGGAAGGCTCTAAAATACTACTATTATACAACCCATTAGCTTTGTAACCTATCCTATTTTCTATGCTTGAACAACCCTACCCTATGTCGGGCATTGCTAAGCTTTTCACTGACTGATAGGAACCTACTCTTGTCATCTATGGGTTTTATTCCCATTTTTCTTGCAAGATAATGTGTTATTAACTTATATATATATATTACATTCCCAAATCATTCATTCCAAACTTGTTTGATTGTGATTGTGAAAAATTATTTTTTTTAAGACATAAGTAAATCGGTTGTATAGTGACCTGAAGGAATTGTTATTTTTTTTAAGCATTGAAAAAGGGTCATATATATCAGTCTATATGTTCTCTAGGGGTTGAATAAAGTATCCATAAGTGACAAGGTTGTTTAATTCATGGAAAAAGCAGAGTGGTTCAAATAAGGGTCAAACCCTACAACCAATAGGAAACTAAAATTGCACGAAGAAGGGGTGGCTAACATTCTGGTTAGTAGAAAAGGATCTACCAGTATCACCTCGAAGAAGCATGTATTTTTTAGTTTAAATTTCCAGGAGAGGCGGGAAGGTATGGTCAATATTCGTTGGTGGAAGAATTGTGACCTACACGAAAGCCCGCACTTGACAAAAATAAAACCACACGAAGCATAAGGTGGAAGCTCACTAAGAAGGAAGAAACCCGAGCTAGAATAGTCAAAACCACTCAACCGTTAAGAAATCACGAAGGAGAAAACTCACAAATGACTGATAGAAGGGAAATTGTCAGCATAATTTGTCGGTGGAGGAGTGCTATCAGAGCTAGCTAGACCTATGGTAGTGTAGGTTTATTTACCACCAAATGTGGTCGAGTAGCCTAGTTGAAGCCACAGTGACGGGTTGTCAGGCACAATCCGATCGAGAATTGGAGAAAATGTAGTTGAAAAGTAGGGAAACACATAGATCGTAGTCATAGGTAACATGTCGGCTGTCGGGTCGGGTGAAAGATTCCGCGTCAAATTTCCTGTGCCTACATCCAAAATAGTCTTTCCTTCAAAATCGTGCATGCTCTCAAATATAGCTGTTTAATAAGCATACATCCTCGCATTTCACATTTGGGAAAAGATTTGTAGGGAATCTCCAACATTTCCTCGTTGCCCATGTATTTCCTTGTACCAAATCACTAACATTCGTGCATATCCTTTACTAAGTAGCATATATTTTCTCTCTTCAACATCTCATAATTGTAATGCACAATTGCCTCAAGATGTTTTTTATCAACGAAATTTTACTCATGAGAAGGTGTCTTATCTTTAGGGGAAATTTTCTCATCAACAGACCAATTTGGGGGAATTTATAAAGAGGATGATATAATAAATTTAAGAGAGATAGTTAAATATGACTTCATATTTCCCAACTTTTGTAGGTGAGGTGGATAATGAGTCATTGATGGATCAAATATGAAAGGAAGAATTACAAACATTTTTTCATTGTTTCCAAAAGTATAAGAACCCTCAGTCACTTCGTAGGAAAATAGAATTCTTTTAGGGGTTTTATGAAAAACAAACCAACTAAGAATTGCTGACAAATTAAAATACACAAGCAAGATTTGGGAGCTTTCAATTTAACATTTCAGGATTTAATCCAAAAAATTAGACACAAATGAGATGATTTCAAGCCCATATCACTATGTAATTTCATCTACAAAATCATTACAAAACTTATTTCATGTAGGGTCAAAATCCACTAAGATGATTCCATGTCATCAGAACAACTTTTCATCCTTCCTGGGAAACAAATTCATTACGGAATAGGAGTAGCCCAAGAAGGAATTTAGAACATCAAAACAAAAAATTCTAAGAAATGTTAGTGAGTTTGTCTTTCCAAGGCATATGATAGAGAAAAATGGCTTTATTTAGAGCTACTTATCCATATAGGGTTCAAAGTGAAAGTGGTTAACTAGATAATGAACTATCTTTCCTCAATATTTTTGCAATTCTAATTAATGGCTCATCCTATTCTTCTATCATGCCTACAAGAGACCATGGGTAGGTATGACTAGTGGCTCCTCTACTATTGTTGAATGTAGAGTAGTTGGTCTCAAGAGAGTTAAAACAGAGTGAAAAAGAAATCTAATCTTTACATCTTTATAAATAGGAATTTCCCAAAACTGGACATATTTACTCTTTGTTGATTATGTTTTTCTTTTGGATTTTAGGACCAACGCGGATGAAATTATGTTGAAGGACCCTACCCTTCAAGAATTGAAATTCCTACCTTAAAAACTACCAGCAACTGAGGATCTACAAGAATGAACATCATATTTTATTTGAACCGAAATAGCCTTATTATCCGAGTATTTCCCTAATCACAATGAACAATAGATTCTCCTCATGGATTATTTCCCTCATTCTGTCTACTACTAAAATCCACAAAATATATCCCTACATTTGAATACTCTAAATATATATATATATATATATATATATATATATATATATATATATATATAATTGTTATCATTTAAATTATCCATATCTCTTGGAGCCCAAAAACCCATTTGGTTTGGATAGTCTTTATGTATAACCTCAAAAGCAACCCTATTATAAGTTGAAGGACCATTATGTCCTCTTGAGTATTTTCAGAGTATGATGGAATGAAATTGGGTGAAGACGAGATCCATGTTTACCATGTCAGAACCTAGGTTCCTTGAGATGACGAACTTGGTTTGAAGATATCCACCATACAAACTAGTACTACCATATTGTTTTCATGTCTCTTTCATGATGAAGATTAAAATATTGAGGAGCTATAACCCATGGAGGCTCATGGTATTCATTGCAATGTAATTTATTAGAATACATGTCATTTCTTATTATGAGATTTACCACATCCAAAAATGGCATCCTTCACATCATTTTGAAGAACTCTACAAATTAGGTCAACATAATTTTTTTCACATTTACAACTTCCCTCACATTTTTTGGTTCCTGAAGATCGAGCACTTTCATAACAAAAATAAGCAATGTCAAAGAACATAAATGGTCCACTTCCTTTTCATTCACTAATATTATAATGAAGTTTTATTAGAGACACTGTTCGTTTGTTTTTTTTGGTTAAGAAAGGGTTTTCTCTTTGTTTTATGTGACTTTCAATTTATTGTATGTAGGATGTTGAGAAATGGGAAAGAATAATGTATGACATTTAACTTGCAGAAATTGATGTTGAAGGAAATTACTCCTAAATTGTTGATATTGAGGTATATGTCGTATAAACTATTTATATTCTGATTTAGTTTATATTCTAGTGTTCATTGTATTTGATGGCTTACACTGCATTGTACCTTCTTTTGTTTTCATAAAATGAAATTAGTATTAATGGTAAGAAGAAGGAATTGAAAAAAGAGGAGAGAAATAGCATTGGAGTGACAAATGAAAAAAGAGATAGGATAACTGGTCTGGTGATACCCTTAGAGCCAATATCTCGCATAAGACACACATATAAATACTGATGATCAAGTCTTCAAAGCCGATGAATTCATTTGTAATGTCTTGATAACACAACGATAATGTTTTGAAGTGATGAAACTTCATTTCATGTGTAAATTGTAGTCCAACTAATATTAAGTTGGAAACACATATTTTAATACTTTAACATTTCATATAATATAATTTATGTGGTTGAAATTATTTATAGTTGCACTTGATAGTGTTTAGTATTGTAATTAACATATGAAACTTTGTGTTTTCATATTAGATGAACATGCACATTGTATGACATTTTTTAAATCCTAAAAATTAATTTATGTTGATTAATAATGAACACAAAATCAATTTAAAACTACAAAATTAATATTTTATATTGATTAATGATGAACACAAATAAAATGAATATATGACTAAATTAGTAATTTATAATTATAATTAATGAAAGTAAATGAAATGAATATAAAATCCTAAATTAGTTGTTTATATAATGAATATGAAACTACCAAAAAATGATAAATGACTACGGTAAATGATAAATTTGTGATTTTAAATGGCGACTAAATTTTTCATATATATGACTATTAGTAGGTAAGTTATAGTATCTTATAACACGAAAATTAAGTCATATTTCTTTTGTCATTAATTGGTTTCAAATGATGACCAAAATTTGCATACATATTATTATTAGTAGCTAATTTACAATATCTTATAACACGATCAAAATTTAGTCATATTTCTTCTGTCATTAATTGGTTTCAAACGATGACCAAAATTTTCATATACACGACTATTAGTAGCTAATTTACAGTATCTTATAACATGACCAACATTTTGGTCTTATTTCTTTGCTCATTAATTGGTTTTCTCAGGTGATCATATAGTAATATATTTTGTTATTAACTGTGACAATTAATGACCAAATCAATGATTAAATCAATGACTAAATTAATGGCCAAATCAGTGACTAAATTAATGACCAAATATACTACTAGACAATAAAATTGAGATAACCAATTAATGACTAAGCTAAAAATGACTAAAACTTGGTCATATTATAATATACTATAAATTAGCTACTATTGGTCACTGACTGAAAAATAATCGTTTATATGAAAAGTTTCATCTTTTTTTTAGTAATTAATTAACAATTTTGTACTAGTGAATTCAGATATTTGAAGACATTTTCGAGTTTGTTTTCCAAATATCTAAGACAGAAAACAAGAAGTAATTCAAAGGTGGACCCTAGTTGAGGGGACTTTGGTTAAATATCAAGTCTCCTCCTTCTTAACAGCTGTATTAAAAGCTCAACTCATATCTTTATTGACATCTTTTGGTGCAGGAATGAATTCATGTTCGTGTTTCATGTACAGTTCATGATACAAAAGGAGATCAAGATATCCAAAATTAATATTGAAACTAAGACATTCCAATAGCTTAACGGAGAATGAGGAAATAGAATATTAAAGCGAAACTATTCCAATTTCCAATCCTCTTAAAAACTACGTAAAGATAGAAGCATATCAAAGAAATTGAAAAACCATTTTGATGCCTTTTATACTATCTAGATCCATGGATCATATCTAGATCTATGTATTAGGCAAAGTATGTTTTAATATTATTAAATCTTGGTCATTCATAATTAAAAAATTTGAAATTCCTTAGGCTCAATTTCAGTGTAGACCCATTTTTGATCTAAATATATATTAATTTATTTTATTTTATTACTTTAAAGTTTATATATATATGTGTGTGTGTGTGTGTGTGTGTGTGTGTGTGGAATAAATTTTATTTTTTATTTTTGTTTATTACGTAGTTTGAGCCTTCACATGACTTCGATGGACCAGAGACACGTAAGATTTCAAAATAAAATTTGAAATTCCTTGGACTCAATTCCAATGTAGACCAAATTTTGACCAAGCTACGTATTAGTTTATTTTATTTTATTACTTTAATTATATTAAAGTTATATTTATTTAATTTTTTTGGATTTTTTTTTTCTTACTATGTAGTGTGAGCATTGAAGTGACTTCCATCATTCATCCTCAATGTCCAATGGTTAGAGTTTAACAATAAGCTATCTTAATCTAGATCTACACATTGTCTAAAAAGGCTAAATAAGGTGTAAGTCTAAATATTATGACACTCACATATTTATTAAAGGGGATTGGACTAAGACATTGAAATCATCTATATGAATACAAGAATTTAATAGCACAAATAATTATAAATCTATATTTATAAAATGCATCTAGTTTGATACATTTAATCACAACCTTTAAATAAATGACATTTGTTTTTTTATTTTTAGTTATATTTTAAACATATATAACTAAATAAAATTCTTAAATATGGCTCTATATCTCGAATTATTTATTTATTTGTCATGTAAGATTTCAAAATAAAATTTGAAATTCCTTAGGCATTCAATTCCAATGTAGACCAAATTTTGACCAAGCTATGTATTAGTTTATTTTATTTTAGTACTTTAATTAGATTAAAGTTTAAAGTTATATTTATTTAATTTTTTTCGGATTTTTTTTTCTTACTATGTAGTGTGAGCGTTGAAGTGACTTCCATCATTCATCCTCAATGTCCAATGCTTAGAGTTTAACAATAAGCTATCTTAATCTAGATCTCTACACATTGTCTAAAAAGGCTAAATAAGGTGTAAGTATAAATCTTATGACACTCACATATTTATTAAAGGGGATAGGACTAAGACATTGAAATCATCTATATGAATACAACAGTTTAATAGCACAAATAATTATAAATCTATATTTATAAAATGCATTTAGTTTGATACATTTAATCACAACCTTTAAATCAATGACAATCGTTTTTTATTTTTAGTTATATTTTAAACATATATAACTAAATAAAATTCTTAAATATGGCTCTATATCTCCAATTATTTATTTATTTGTAAGCTTGGTAGTACCTTTCATTTTTATCTTCTTCCCCTTTTTTTATTCCATCTTCATCAACAGGTCTAGATACATCACCCCGATCGAGAAAGGGAATTAACCTGTGATGAGTACTATAATAGTCCGCCTTATCACCATTTAACCAAGACCCCATGTACTTTGTTGAATAAATATCATTTCATTGATAACAATTTATTTTTGGAACATCTCTTAATAAGAAAAATATTAAATTATGAATTTTTCAATTTTAGGAAAAATAGCCCTATTCATGTTCATCAATCATATAACTTATATGGAAACACTAGTTAATATATGATGTAAATAAATAAAATATCTATGGTATGCTATTTTCTTTTTGGTAATTTTTAGTATTATTACTTCTTGCCTACATTTTTCTATTCACCAAAATTTTTTCACCTTGGAAACCAGATGTGGCTATGAATACGAACAGGTTTGAATGGTACCTGGTCCCAAATATTTTTAAGGGTGATTGACGATGCACTGAACACTACAAGATATGTGATTATCTTCTATATACTGCACTATATCACTGGTTGAATCGTTTTTAGGGTCAGAAAGATATTAAAAAGAAAATAGTTTACTTAATTGTTTAAAAAAAACCAAGTTTTACATTGGTCATTACACAGAGCCCAATGAATGCTCTAGCAAGTTTGAAGAATTTTGAAAATGCTAAATTTTGAGCAATGAATCATCTATTCATTGAATTTATTATAATATATTATCCGTTAATTATAGAGAGACGAATTATTCTAATGTGACGGATTCCCTATCTTTCTTCCTATTTTTCACCCTCACGAACCAACACCTCACCATTTTAATAATGCTCGACCAAATGCCCTCACTTGATATTATAGCTACCTCCCTTCAACTTTCTCATTTCCTTCTCATTTCACCTAACGTGGCAAATATTTTGTGATATTAATTCCCATAGAGATCTCTAAAAAACATTATGCTCTCAAACATTAAATTAGTAACTTCCCATTGGTACTATTCCTCAAGAATTTGAGAACCTTGGTCCTACATGTTAAATTTTAGGCTGTACTATATTTTTTAAATTACTATAGCCCAATTAAATTCTTTAATTAAAAATACATCATCAATATTTAATATTCCTAATCATTAATAGTAATTGAAGATAGAACAATAAATGAAATGAAAAAGGATACAATCAACACATCAACATGATACACCAAATTTTTGGTCAATGACCGAGGAAAAATCCACTACGAGGAAAACCCTTTGCAATTCTTCTTCTATTACGTTGTCATAAAATGTTCAGGGGATATTATAATGAGCCATTATAAAATCAATCAACAAAATTAACCCAACTACATTTATAAGTATGTTCCCGACATCAATCAAGGTCAAAGACAACTTTTGATGTAAGTGGTCAACTGTAGTTAAATTCAGTCAAATATCGAAATGCAACCCTAGATCCCAACCACGCGAAGGAATAGCTATGTCTGTGGTTGAGAGATTCCAACCGCACACATAAGAATGTGTGCCTACTATTACAGTTGAAAATTCCCTAAGTCAAGCATGTGCTTGGAAAAAAATGTGTGAGCTTCAGACCTTGTAATCTCAGACATGTACGAACCAAATTCTTCAATCAAACCTCACACTTCTGCAGACCTATCAATGAAGAAGAGAAGAAGATTATGATCGGTGATGTCCAAATGAGCTTGAGGTCACTTGCATTTATAGCCTTCCAAGGGTTTCAAATTTCTTGTTAGGGTCGACCTCACCTTTTTTGCACATGTGGGCTTTTCTTTGAAACTACATTTTCCGTTATCCAAATTGAGCACTTCAATAGTCAAAATTGGTCCTCTTGGAAATAGGAATATTGTTCCATGGTTGGAATTTTTCACTAAGCTTCTGATTAACACTCTGTGTAAACTACGGAGAAATTCCAACTGCATCATATATTAATCATATGTATCCTGTCATCATATCATGTATCATCTCTACTCAACCTCATATGCTAAAACATTATTGATTCTAAAGAAGAAGAATAACCTTGTATAGTTAGGTAGCACCCTGTAGAGATATTGAGGAATTTCCTATAGGAAAATCTCATACCATGTCATCACGTTAAAGGAGAAAGCATCTTCCATCCTATGTTGATCAATAAGAGTCCCAGTGTATAGGACCTAACGTCTTCTACCTTATGTCAATAAATAAAATATCTCATCCATCCTATTACTCCCCGATCTTCGAAATAATGGACCTAAAGAGTCATGTCGTAGAACACTTACATCATAATCAGTTTGGGTAACATGCCTCCAAGCACTATGTCAACCCGTTGGCCAAATGTGGAGCAATAATCCCAACAAGCGTAACTTCTCGATATGATGCCAACTAGGGTATAATCTACATATACCATGATAAGGGATAAAAATATCCAACTCTATGGGTAAGATATAGTGGTGATAACCTATTGTCCTAGGATACCTTAATCAAGGAGCCCTCCATATCAATTCCTCACCTTGGGAGCTCATACAAGGGGAATATTTTGATCAATGTTCTTGATAATTTTGCCCCTTATCATGAGGGGTCACATCCATCAATCCAAGCTTCTCTTTGAAGACCAAGAACTTCTATTTTGGTAAGGACTTGGTGAGAATAATCATAATCTTTGCATATATCAATATGTGACGCAGTCTAATAGCGCATATCTACACCATGTATCGAATGAAGTGATATCAAATATTCATGTGCTTGGAGTTGTCATGAAATACAAGATTCTCTGCCAGATGGATCCCACTCTTGTTTTCATAATATGTCATTGTAGTGTCTAGGACCTACTCAAAAAACTCTTCAAATAGCTTCCTCAACCAAAATTCTTCAAAAATATCTTTGCTAGTGATAATTTACTTTTCCTTAGTGGTACTTAGTGCTATCGACTTATTCTTCATGGTCACCCAAGATATCATGGACGATCCAAGGCTAAAGTAACATACATGTTTACTCTTCCTATCGATAACATTTCCTATTGAGTCAGCATAAAGATATCCATGAAGTCGAACATCTCCAGTATATTAACTCAGACTACTGGTGATTGTCCCATTATGATATCCCAAAATGTGTTTGGAAAACATCCAATGTGCATGGAGAGGCTCAGTCATGAATAAAATAAATGTGTTCACTACATAACATATGTCTAGACAGGTGTTCACGAAGAATAGAAAATCCCAAGTCAATTGTCTATACTTGGATCGATTCACCATATCGATTCCTGCACCTTCTCCACATAAATCATTGAAATTAATCTTTGTTGGAGTGGGAAGGGAATTGCATTTTTTCATTCTAAATATCTCCAAACAATTCACAACATATTTTCCTTGTGAAAGTAAAATATCACTGGGTGTTTTCCACATGTCGGGAACTACAAAGTAGTGCATGAGTGTGAGGTCCTTCATCTCGAATTCAGAGGTTAACTCCCTTTTACAATCAATTATCAGGGTGTCAATACTTATCAAGAATGGATCATCAACATATGAAACCAAAATCAACAACATACCTTGGACTACCTTGAAGTATAGGTTGTGATTGCCATTTATTCTTTTGAATACCAACTTCACTAAATAAATATCTATGCAGGCGTACCATGATTTGGGTTCTTTCTTCAAACCATACACTTCCTTCTTAAACATGCAAGCATGTGTCTTTCATTCCTCTTCATTAAATTCATGTGGTTTCTAAACATTCACTTCTTCTTCTAACATGCCATGGAGGAATTTTATGTTCACATCCATCTAATGAAGGGTCCATCATTGACTTGTGGAAAGAGAAACTATTGGATGAATGGTTCTATATAGAGCCACAAGTGAAAATATATTGTCATAATATTCTCCCTATTTATGGGAGAATCCTCAAGCCACACACCTTTCCTTATATTTCTCAATGCTTCCATAGACTCCATGTTTCATCATGAATAACCATTTTTAGGCCACCATATAATTCCCCTTCAGTGTCAGTGAAACATACCATATATAATTCTTCATGAGTGATTCATATTCTTCTACCATAACATCCTTCAAAACTTATTCTTCCATGACTTCTTCAAAGGTGGGATGGTAAACCTCAATGATAGTGTTCATGGCCACAACATATCTGTGATACCTACATGGGTCCTTTCTTTCTCTACGTGATATTCAAATGGGAACACATCTCTTGTCATCCTTTAATGTGTCACGAAGCCAAAGAGGCCTCTTCTTGGTAGGAGGATCACATGGAGTAGGATCTAAGGATTCCATGAGATCCATGAGATCATCAACAATGTATCTCTTCGATTCAGGCATGAAAGGACCATCTAAAATATCCATATCATCATTTTTCCTCTGAGGAGGAAGAGGATGAGGAAGGTCCCTTGCTCTCCCAAGGGGAAAATACTCATCAGAAACTACATCCATACTAGTTTCAAGCTTCCTTAGAATATGAATATATATTCGAAATGCTTTATAATTCTCACAATATCCGATAAAGTTACCTTTTCTTCTGACTGCTTCCAACTTCTTTCCATTTTGATTTAACACATGGAAATATATGGGGCAACCAAAGATATAGAGATGGCCAACATCTAGCTTGACACCTATGAACACTTTTTTGGGGGTCTTGTTTTCCAATGTTTAATGAGGCACCCAATTTTGAACATATACAACAACATTTTTTTCTTCTCCCCAAACAAACTTCAACAACTTTCTTTCGTAGAGCATGGCATGAGAAAATTCTACAATAGACCTCTTATTTTTTTTAGCTACTCCATTTTGTTTGGGAGTTTAGGGCACAATTATCGCTTTTTTGATACCTTCCTTCTTGCAAAAGCGATGAAATCATTCAAAACGTAATCTCCACCATTTTCAAACCTGAAGATATTAATTTTCTTCCCTGTTTGATTTTCGACCAAAGCTTTAAAAACCTTGAAAATTTCAAAGGCTTCATCCTTGTACTTCAAATAACATATCCAAGTATTTCTTAAGAATTAATCAATGAAGGTGATTTAGTAGAGATGGCCACGTTAGAATGTAAGAGAATCAGACCACATATGTCATAATGAATGAGTTGAATGATATATTTTTTCTTATTTTCGCTAGAGGGGAATGGTACCATTCTCTTATTTCCACTGGAACAACCTAGACATACTCCATCATGCTGGGACTGAACATCGGGAATACCAGAGACTAATTTATTCAATTTTGAAATAGCATCATAACTTATATGGGCCAATATTCAGTGCCATATCTCACTTAGATGATTAGTATAAGATAACAATTTTATAAGAGTTATACCAATGAATTTATAAAGTCCTTAAAACATCTATCACAATGTAAATGCATCTCTCATAGGGGATCTAACAAGCTAAGTAAGAACCTTTCCCTTGATGAAAGAAACCCTCATCCCTTTTTTCTTTGAAAGTATATATTGATAAAAAAATTCTTGTCCAATCCCGACACATACATCATATCATGGAGAAAAACAAATTCCTTTGAATCTAAATGATGAGTCGAGTTGTCTACAAGAATATATTCATTTAGATTCATCCCGAGATTCCTTTGAGAAAAACAAATTCCTTCTATAGGAAGAGTGGAGTTGTCTCCAAGAATAATTGTCATATTTGACTTCCTATATACCAAATTATGTAGAACTTCCTTATACCCATATAAAATATGAGTCACCCCACTATCAACCAACTGATTTTCCCAAAAATATAGTGGAGAGGAAGTACCGAAAGAAGAAATAAGAATATATTCAGACTAACTGGAAACATTAATTTCATACCTAGAGTATCTTGAATTCTTTTGATGAAAATTATCTTCTTCATGGTCAGGCATCTCGTATTCTTATTTCATCTCTTCCATTATGATCACTCCTTTATTCATCTCTTCTTATTCGGTCATTAAACTTGTTATGGTTGCTTCTATTGTTGTAGCGTGGAACATTATTCTTCTCGGGGAAATAACGAGCATAATGATATTTCTTCTGAAAATTGTAACATTCAATGTGAGATGATTCTCTATCATTCCTTGCCTTAAAATTCAGAGGAAGCTTCCTCGAATTTGATGGACCTGATTTTCCTTTCTTCTTGTTGTTTTGAGTGACAAATGTAGTGGGCTCTCCTTCTTCATGATTTTAAATACTGTCACTAGATATAATTATTGATTCTTCTTGAGTGAGGTTTCCAACAATCGCATCAACTAATGGGAAGGTATTGTCGTTTCTTATAGCAGTAATGAAGGTTTCCCAAATGGGAGGGAGAAATCTGTGAGTTACAATCACCAATTCCCTGTCAGGAACAATTTCCCCAAGTCTTTGTAATTGATCACTAACATGATATATCCTCATAATTTATGATTGAATATAATCCCCTTTATTCATCTTCATATATTTAAGTTTATGTTTCAAGGAGGGGATTTCATTTAAATTGTTGACTTCATACCTGCCAACTATCTTATCATACATGTCCTTATACTTCTTCAAATTTGCAATATATGCAAGTAAATTATCTTGTAAACTGTAAAATATAATTTACTTTACTTTTAAATCACATTCCTTGTTCTTTTTCTTTGAAGTAGAGAAATGATTATATGGAGGATCAGGTACCTTTCCTTGAATTAATTCCAAAAACCTCATTCTTAACAGTTATAATCTCCAACCTAATTTTCCGTGCAGTAAAGTTAGATGGACCACCAAAATTATCATGTTACTTTAAAAAATAATAGTACATCTTGAATTGATTAGGTAGGTTCCTCCAAATCTTCCAAAGATGATAGCTTCAAATATTTTCTCCTTTTGGGATTGTCCTTCACCCTATATCTAATACCATATTAAATTTCAGACTCCTCTATGTTGTTTCAATTAATTTAGCCCAATTCAATTCATCAATTAACAATATTTAATTAATAATTCATATTTCTAATAATAAATAGTAATTGAAGATATAATTTTGAATTTAATGAAAAAGGATACAATCAACGCATCAATAAGAGATACCAAATATTTGGTCAATGAAAAAGGAAAAAACCCCTACGAGGAAAACGCTTTGTAATTCCTCTTTTACTAGATTGTCATAATTTTTTCATTAGATAGTGCAATGATCCAATACAAAATAATATAGAAAAATTAATCTAAACACATTTAGAAATATGCTCCCAACATCAATTCAGATCAGAGATCTATGGTCAACTATGGTCAAATGTCAAAAGGAAACCCTAGAGCTTAACCAAATGGAGGAATAGGTATGCACGTGGTTGAGAGCTTCCAATTGCATGGATGACATTGAATTCCTGTGGTTATAGCTAAAAATTTCCTTTGTCAATCCTGTGGTCTGAAACCAAAAACCCTAACACACATGTGAGCATTTGACCCTGCAATCTTGGACCTCTATCAACTAATTTCATTGATCTAGCCTCGTAATTGTGTGATGTAATAAATTAATAAGAGAAGAAGAATATGCTTGGTGATATCTACATTATCTTGAGGAAACTTGTACTTATAGGCTTCAAAGGGTGTATAATTTCCTGTTAGGGTCGATGTGACCTTTTGTGCACAACTAAGCTTTTCTTCAAAACAACACTTTTCCTTCTCCAAATTCAGCACTTCACTAGTCAAAATTGGTCCTCTTGAAAAGAGTAATATCATCCCATGGTTGGAATTTGTAACTAAGATACCAAATTAACACTACAATCCATCTATATATATTAATATACCCAACTAGATAAGTCTAAACTGCCAACTACTTCATCTCTCTTACAAGGAAGAATAATTCCACTAAGAGGGCCAACACTACAATGTACATAAAACAAAAACAAAATAAGCAAAGGATTAAGTATTATTTTACAATGTGAAGAAAGAGGTGAATATATTCACTATAACATAAAACTTGAATTTTACAATTATAAACATGGCTAAAGCCCAAAGCTCACATCACAATTACTTTCATTAAAAAAATTATTTGTTGATTCTCCGGTGGTTGTAACATCTTAGAAAATTTTTCATTATTTCCTACAATGTAATTGCAATACAAATATTATGTAATTTTTAACAATATTCTCTCTACAGTGGTAAATTTAGGTTTGTACCAAGTTTTTTATACTACGATTGAATATCTCTAGTTGCTAGGTGGCTTAAGCTTCCACATAGTGCCTATTGGTTCATTATGGTTGTTGCTAGGATTATGGAGTGAGGTATACAATATATGATGATTAAAAGAGTATATTAACATGAGATTTGTATACGTAAAATAACTTATTGATTTTTGGAGTAGAGATATTATTATACATGATTCTTTGATAACTTCAAGTTATGGATATTTGTATTTTTTTGGTTCAAGTTAATTTCTTATTATAAGTGATGATAACGAGTGATGAGGAACCGCTCGTGGAAAAAATATCAACAAAATATATCTTGTAAAATAGATATGATAAGTAGGTTTTCCGTAGGTACAAATAGGAATGGCTTGATGTAGAGAACTAATATTGGAGTTCATCTTAAAGTAAGTGTTTTTTTGTGTCCCCTTTCCTATATTTCTCTTTTAGACTTGTCATTTCTTAAAACGTTTATACTTCATGTTTAACTTAGTTTCTAGGGTAATTTGTATACCTAAATATGAATCCTTCTTATTTATTATCCATTATCACCATAGCCACCTATCAATGTAGCTAGAAATAGAAAAAGATTGTCTACCCTGTGGGTCGATATAGCTTACCTTGATGCTTAGTCACGTGAAACATATTATATAAATGAAATTAAATTATGAGTGACACTTCTCGATAAGTTTGGTGAATAAATCCCACTTAAAACCTAAATATTAGTTTACCAATATTAGTGCATAACAAATACAATACAGTCTTATGACGAACTATAATATCTATCTCGTACCTAGCCACTATGCTAGAGTGTGAACCAAAATGAAACTAGAAGTCCAAATGACCCTTATCAATTGGAATTATTATAGTCTATTTGGAGTTAGCTCACATATATCCCTAGCCACTGAAAGCCTTCTATTTGTGTACCTTGTGGAGAAGAAACTAATAATTAGGAATATTTTGCATCTCTTGTAGAATCAGTCTAGTCAAATTCAATAAAGAGTATCAAATCTTGTGCAAAACATGGATACAATTTCTTCATGTCCTATGAATTTGTGTCCAAATGGAAATTATCATCAAATTCAAGGGATTGGTTTAGTTTTTTTCATATTTTTAAGTGTAAAACTTGACCAAATGCAAACGAACATCAGAATCAAATCTTTAATTTAGGTATTTTGTAGAAAAAATTTCAAGAGTATACACAATGGTAAGATGCAACAAGCATTTTAGAACTCATATTTTCATAGAGAGTTGAAATGAAAGCACCCACGCACACACACATTGTTAGGTCCCTATATTACTAGTATAGTCCCTTATTGTTGTTAGTGTAACCCCCTTATTGTTATTATTGTGCCCTTAAATTATTGTTGTTAGGTCGGCTAGGATTACATTGTGGCCCCATGGACTCCTATATATAGAAAGGAGGTTTTGTAATTTGAATCATCCAAGAATTTTTCATTCATGTAATGTATTGGAGGTTGCCCCCTCGAAGCGGCTTATTTCTAAGGCATTGATATCTCTTTTCTTCTATTTTTGGAGCTAGTTTCACAACATTTGGTATCAGAGTTTTGAGATTCTAGGGTTTCGCTGCTCCAAACAGGTCATCGTGGCATTTTCACTATAATTTTTTTTTTCTATGAAGGTTCAGAATATGAAATTTTTAGAGTGCGAAGAAAAAATCCTGAGGAACACCTTCGCAAAATTTCAGATCTTGGTTGGCAATATTTTCAAAGATATGATCTGTGCAAGTTAGGTCATTTTGCAGGCTCCTGAATTTAACATAAACAGGTCATTATGGTATTTTCGTAATAATTGTTTTTCTACGAAGGATCAGAAGCTGAAATTTTTAGAGTGCAAAGATGAAATCCTAAGGAACATCGTCACAAAATATCAAATATTGGTTTGCAATATTTTCAGAGATATGATCTATGGAATTTAGGGCTTTTTGAGGCTTTTGAATTTTATCTCAAAGAGGCGATCGTGGGAAAATATTCATAGCTCTCTCTCTAAGAATCAAATTGGAATGTTGTTGAATTTGGTCACAACTACATGGACTGTAGTTTTCATTCTATCAATTTCATAGCCAAAGGAGGAAAAAAATGACATGTGGCAAGTCATACAAGTTCGCTGTACTAAACCAGTCCAAAATTGGGTCATTGTGGGATATTGGACATAACTTTGCCTTGAAGAATCCAAATCAGATCAGACCTATGGAGTTTGAAATCAACTCAAGAGGGCTACTATAGGGCTGAATTTTGTATATTGAGGTTCCTGAGTTATAGATATAATTCAATTTCAATATCGAGCTCCTCAAAAGCAAGTAAAAGGTGTGTATTTTTTTCTTTTCTTTTTTCTGAATTGCATAAGTCTTGTTTGAAGAATCAAGTTGAATTGATTTCGAGTGCATATTGTAGAATAGATATCAGTATTGGATTCTAAAATGGCCCCTAAAAAGAATTCAACACCCATTAAGCCTTAATAAATCTCTACTATGACTCATGAAGATGAAGAATGGCAACATGAAATATCTAAATTACAAGAGAAAGTGCAACAAATTTCGCTCTCGCAAAGAGCAACAAAAAATGACATGGAAGTTTTGAAGAAAGGCGTGGAAACTAAGATGGATGATTTGAAGAAAGGCGTGGAATCTAAGATGGATGCTTTGAAGAATGGCATGGAATCTAAGATAGATGGCATGGAAGCTAGCATGGAATCTAAGATGGATGACATGGAAGCTAAGATCGATGAGAAAATGGAAAACATGAAGAATGATCTAAAAGCAGATATGGAAGGTTTCACAAAGTTGATACAAGAAATGTTTCCTAATGGTGAAATGATAGTATAGGAAACTCATGATGAGAAAAAAATAAATGTTAATCGTGATTTCATAAAATCTAATGTTGGCGGGAAGAACCACCATATTCCAAAAATGGAAATGAGGAATTTTGATGGAAAGGACCCTGTAACATGGATACTACAGATGGAGAAATATTTTGATATCCATAATAAGCAAAACACACAAAAGGTATGCATTGCAACTTTACATTTAGAACAAAATACATTTGTATGGTATCAATGGCTTTGCTCCCGTAAAAAAAATGTCACTTGGTCAATTTTAATGGAGGAAATGATAGCACATTATGAGGATACAAAGAGAAACACCTTCTTTAGCCAATTTATAAATCTCAAACAAAAGGTTTTAATGGGGGAGCACATTGAGGACTTCCAAAAATTGAATATAAGGGTAGCTGATATTCCAGAGGAACATAGGATTGATCTCTTCATAGGTACTTTAAAGGATAACATCCAAAATGAAGTTCACGTTTTGGAACCTAATTCATTGGAGAAGGCATTCAAGCAGGCAAGAAAAATTGAATGTAAAATTATGGCGACAAGGAAGCCTACCACTCATTTCTATAAAGAGGGAAGTGTTGCTACTCCTAGATTTCCACAACCTAAAAGGTTGACACCACAACAATGGGAAGGAAAAAGAGCAAAAGGGCTTTACTACAGTTGTGATAGAAAATACACTAAAGGTCATAAGTGTGCTGAGAAGAAATTATTTTACATAGATTGTGAAGAGGAAGAAGAAAATGAAAAAGAAGAGGATATACACTAGGAACCAACCCAAGAAGAGGAAGAAATGAGTCTGACCATATCGTGTAATGCATTGGCAGGAATTACCACTCCTCAAACACTCAAGCTAGTAGGACATATCAAGAAGAAAAATCTAATGGTGTTGATTGATTCAAGTAGTACCCATAATTCTATTCATTGTAAGGTAGCCAAGGAATTGAATTTTTTCCTATACCCAACACTATAATGTCAAGTGATGGTTGCAAATGGAGGAACTATAAATTGCTCTGTAAAATTCCATAATATCAAGCTAACCATGGGGGAATATGTATTGAATAGTACAATGCTTTACATTCCTATGGGAGGTGCTGATGTTGTACTAGGAGTAAAATGGTCACAATCTTTGAGAATGGTAGTTTTTAATTTTCAAGAACTATTCTTGAAATTTTTTGCAGAAGGAAAGGAAGTCAAATTATGGGGTATTGCAGGGAATCTAGGAAAGATAATAAGCTCTAATTTCATGACAAAGCTTCTAAAGAAAGAAAAACGAGGCATAATTGCACAATTATGCTCACTAGAAGTTCTAACATCAAAATCATCTATTTCTGCAGATCTTCAAAAAGTCTTAGACAATCATTCCAAGGTTTTTGAAACTCCAAAAGGACTCCCACCTATTTGTGATCATGATCATGCTATTCATTTGATTCCAGGAAGTGTTCCTCCAAACATGAGGCCTTATAGATATCCTTATGTCCAAAAGAGAGAAACTGAACGTATGATTGTAGAAATGTTAGAGGCAGGTATAATTGAACCTAGTCAAAGTTCTTTCCTTGCTCCTGTAGTCAAAGATAAATTTCCCATTCTTGTGATTGATGAATTATTGGATGAATTACATGGAGCAATTTATTTTACCAAATTGGATCTTTGTTCAGGGTATCATCAAATTAGAATGAATATTGGCGATACTCTGAAAACAACATTTCAAAATCATGAGGGTCATTATGAATTTTTGGTCATGCCTTTTGGCCTTACCAATGCACCTTCTACATTTCAAGGGTTGATGAATTCCATTTTCAAACCCTTCCTTAGAAAATTTGTGCTAGTATTTTTTGATGATATACTAAACTACAATAGGTTTTGGAAGGATCATGTTCAACATGTCGATAGGGTGCTCAAACTATTGCAGGAGAAACAATTACATGCAAAAACATCCAAATGTTTCTTTGGAGTACAAGAGGTGGAATATCTGGGTCATATTGTATCTCAAGAGGGTGTTAAGGTAGACCCTAACAAAATTAAAGCCATTAAGGAATCAAAATTCCCCACAACCATAAAGCAATTGCAAGGATTTCTCGAGTTAACAGGGTATTATCAAAATTTTGTTAATAATTATGGGAGAATAGTAGGACCCCTAACAAAATTATTGTAGAAAGATGCATTTTCATGGACTCCTGAAGCAACTAATGCCTTTGAACATTTTAAAGAGGCAATGTTCCTAGCACCAGTCTTAGCTACGCCAGACTTCACAAAAACCTTTATTGTGGAATGTGATGCCTCAGGATATGGAATTGGTGATGTTTTAATGCAAGAAGGAAGACCCATTGCTCTAGAAAGTCATCCAATAAAAGGAAAGTATTTACAGAAACCGATTTATGAGAAGGAAATGTTAGCAATATTGTATGCACTAAAGAAATGGAGAACTTACCTAATGGGAAGACATTTCAAGGTAAAAACCGATCATGATAGTCTTAAGCACTTTTTGGAACAAATACTATCTTTAGAAGAGCAACAAAAATGGGTCACAAAGATGTTGGGTTATGACTTTGAAAAAAAAAAAAAAAGGGAAGCTAAATGTTGTTGCAGATGCACTCTCAAGAAAGATTGAAGAGGTGGAAGCATTGCTTTGTGCCATTTCTATTATTCAACTAGATTGGATCGCTGAAGAAAGATATGAATGGAAGAAGGACGAAGAAGTGTGAACACTCATTCAAAAGTTGCAGCAAGATCCTAGTACATCTGATACATTTAGTTGGAAAAACGATTCCTTATGGTACAAAGATCGCTTATATCTTTGTAATAATTCCCAACTAAAACAAAATATTCTTTTGGAATTTCACACTTCTCCTTTAGGAGGACACTAAGGATTTTTAAAAAGTTACCACAGGGTGAAGAAATAATTTTTTTGGGATGGCCTTAAATCTAATATTCAAAAGTTTGTTGTGAAATTTTTTGTTTTCTAGTAGAATAAAGTTGAGACAATTAAGACACCAGGTCTTCTACAACCTTTATCCATTCCAAGTCAATGTTGGGATGATATTTCAAGGGATTTTATCACAGGTTTACCTAAGTCCGAAGGAAAGAGTGTCATCATAGTGGTAGTTGATAGACTTACCAAGTATGCACACTTTTGTGTATTATCATGTCCATTTAAAGAAAATACAATTGCTATTACATTTATGGACACAATTCAAAAGCTACATGGTAACCCAAGGGTTATTATGAGCGATAGAGATCCCAATTTTACTGGAAATTTTTTGACGGAGTTATTTTCTTGTTTGGGTACTCAATTAGCTCATAGCTCATCTTATCATCCTCAATCCTATGGTCAAACTGAGATATTAAATAAATGTTTGGAAGGATATCTTCGTTTTTTCGTATTTGATAAAAAAACACAATGGGTCAAGTGGTTACCTCTAGCTGAATGGTGGTATAACATTTCTTTCCATATTGTAGCAAAAATGACCCCATTTAAGGCACTTTATGGATGTCATCCACTATCCATCACATCATCTTTAAGATAAAATTCGAAGGTTCAAGTAGTGGAAGATCACATCGAGCATCAACAAGAAGTTCTCTAACTCTTAAAGGACAACATGAATTTGGCACAAAATCAAATGAAACAACATGCATATCAACATCGTAGCAAGATAATTTTTGATGTAGGAGATTGGGTATTTTTATGGCTACAACCATACAAACAAATTTGCCTCAAGCAAGCTAAGAAGGATAATAAATGCCAAAGTACTATGTTACTTACAAGGTGTTGCAAAATATTGGTACTATGGCATACAAATTGGAGCTTCCTGCTTCTTCACGAGTGCATCCAATTTTCCATGTTTCATGCTTAAAGAAGGTTATAGGTGAAAATCTTCCAGTTCAAACAATATTTCCATAACTTGACAAGGAAGGAAAAAATCATATTGGAACTTGAAGTGGTCACGGAAACAAGAACTTGACAGCTACAAAATCGATCAATTTCAGAGTATCTCATCAAGTGGAAGAACTTACCCACTGAAGATTCTACATGGGAGGATGATAATTTTATACAGAAGCACCTAGAGCTACTCGAGCGTTGAGTACAACACCTTTTTTAAGGAGAGGGGAATGTTAGGTCCCTATATTACTAGTATAGTCCCTTATTGTTGTTAATGTAACCCCCTTATTGTTATTATTGTGCCATTAAATTATTAGTGTTAGGTCGTCTAGGATTACATTGTGGCCTCATGGACTCCTATATATAGAAAGGAGGTTTTGTAATTTGAATCATCCAAGAATTTTTCATTCATGTAATCTATTGGAGGTTGCCCCCTCAAAGTGGCTTATTTCTAAGGCGTTGATATCACTTTTCTTCTCTTTTTGGACACACACACACACACATGTATATATAAAGAGAGAAAGAGAGAGAGAGATATGATGAGGAATTAATTGCATAAAAAAAACAATACCTAAAATAATCCCTTCTTGTCCACAAAGAATATATTTATCACTGGAAAATAGAAATCAAAGAAAATAACCTCCTTGAGAGTAGAAAATGACATGGATTTAAGCATATATTTCTTGTAAAAATATACAAGTATAAAATTATTGGTTAATATCAATAGAATTTATTATGGGATCAAATTTTTGTATCAAAATAATCATAAAAAGAATATTAAATAAGGATTTCACATGCACCTCACACTAGAATAACATTTGAAATGTATATTTTTTATATTAATTCAAAATTCATATTGTGTTACCATTGTATTGAATTTTATTTGTTGTGATGTTTCAAGTTCAATTTTTATGCTCATACATTCTTCTATAACAACCCTTAATATACTCCATCCATCCATAAATGGAAGATAATCCAATTACAATGGCAACACTTCGTCTAAAGAATATTCGATTAGGTTATATTATAGTTATACGGTTGAATTGTCATTATGTGGGGAGAATTTGATTGAGCACCAATAGGATACCTTGGTAGCTCAATGGTGATCCCTTCCTCACTATAATTATTGATTAGATTGCATCACACATGCTTATAGTGAAATTTCATCACATTTCATCAAGGATTTTCCAATTTCCATTGAGAATCAATGCCACTTCTCAAATATATCTCACCATATGGTTGCCAATAAATATTATTTGAATTCCATATGAAGTAGTTAGGACATGTCAATTTTTTACTTCATATATACATTGATGTATTGTATATGTTAGTTTTTATTATAAGTAACATCACTCTTTTAATATTAAATTGAATCATGGGTGGACGATTGGAGTTACTTATGCAATGAATTTGAAGATGGTCTCAAAAGAAAAAATGTAGTAAGGTATTTCTCCTTCTAAAAATATAACATTTATTTGTAGAAACTTTGAAGTTTTTCTAGCATTGATGTTTTACATTTGATGCAAATTATTAGTGCATATGTTTCCATTAGTGTAACCATTGAGTATTTGTATGATGGAATATTGGTAAAAAGACTCGTGGAGTAATAGATAATGTATTTTTCTTGTGCATAAGTATTTTTCAAAAAATTATAACCTTAGTTTTACGTATTTTTTTAAACTATAAAATTATTTATATCATTGAAATTAGAAGACCTTCCATCAATACATCCTAAATAGGTGGTACCATTATATAACATCTTGCATTTTCTATTATATTGTAGCTCTTATTGTCCTCTAGTGCACTATATAATTTTTTTTCCCAAATGGTTAACACTGCAAACAATTATAGAAAAAATAGATAAGCAATGTACTTTAACATTGTGGTTTTTTTGAAGAGAAAAATCAATTTAAAATGCTATGTGTGTTTGTGTGAAATTTACTCTATATGTGTATGTACTTTCATAGATAATGAATTTGTCTAACTTATATAGAAATAATGTCACAAATAGAAATATATGTGTGTTTTCTCAAAATTTATTTTTTCATCTATTTGGATCTGAGAACACTAGGGTCGTGATCCAAACCTATATATAAAGAAATTGAGTTATTTTTCATGTAGTATTCCTTCTAATAAAACTCCAAACTGAAAAAAAATCATGCACATTCATAACAAATTCATTTTTTCACTACCAACAATGCATGCACATTCTTAATGTAAAAAAAATGTGCATGCTTCTAATGATAGGAACATATTGATATTCACACAACTAGTGAATTTAACGCATGAAATGGTTGAGGTGGGTTTAAAGGTGGAATCAAGGGTGATAAAGGGAGGGATACATGGGCCAATGGAGATAAATATTTAAAGAAAGAGGGAGAGTGGTGGATGTTGTAGAATGATTTTGTTAGTTATGGGAGAGAGTGGGAAAGAGCCACATGTGAGAGAGATAAGTAAAGAGGGTGGGAAAGGAAGAGGGAGGGAGATAGTTGTGGTTGACATATGGAAAAAGAGAGAGAGAAAACTCTAGGGGGTGTGATGAAGGAGTGATAGGGAGAGAAAAAGACATAGTGAGAGGAAAAATAAAAGAAGGGGATAGAGAGTGTTTTAAAGTAGTTAGAGTGGTGGGGGAGAAAGAAAGATAGAGGGAAAGTGTGGAGGAGTAAGAGAGATTAAGTGATAAGGATAGAGATATGATGTAGGGAAAGGGTAGGTAATGAGACAAAGGGAGTGAGTGAGGGAGAGAGTATTATGGATGGAGAGATAGGGAAGGATAAAGGGAGGGAGATAGATATAGGTCTAAAGAGAGAGAGAGAGAGAGAGAGAGAGAGAGAGAGAAGCAAGATGTTTTGAATGATGGACTAATTGAGATAGGGAGGGAGGAAGAGGGAGTAATATGTGTAGTGGGGATGGGGGAAGAGATAGAGAAGGGTAAAGGAAGGGAAATAGAGATAATGTTGGAGTTTGTATAGATATAGGGGGGAATAGAGATAGAGGTAATGTGGGGATATAAGAAAAAGAATATATATATATATATATATATATATATATATATATATATATATATATACATATGTATGTATGCATGTATGTATGTATATATATATATTATTCTTCTTATCTCCCCACTATAACTCTATTTTTATTGCCCCCTCACTCACTACGTATGTTTGTGTGTGTCTATATATATTTACAAAAGGAGAGAGAGAAGGGGGCATGAGGTAGGGAGGGAGAGAAGGTGGTGAGGAGGAAAATGGGGAAATAGAGAAAATAAAATATGGGGAGAGAGAGACTGTAGTGATGAGAAAAAAGACATATAATAAGAAAATGCACTACAAGTAAAAGACCCTCTAGTGGAGGTTATAAAGGAGGTTTTTAGTGTTATAAAATTGGCCAAAATTGTCAAAAATAATTCGCTACAACATCTGTTTATGGTGACGGAGGTTTTGGTGGAGCTTTTAACGGAAATTCAACACAACTAAAAAATAAATGGGTGCTCGAAGGTTATTACGGATGTATTATGATTGGTACGCTTCTTTGGATTTAACACACTGGTGCGTACATGAAGATGGCGCCCTGGGGTTGTCTCAGTCGAACGAACGCACCGAGATGTTTAGGTGTAAAATCGCACCGGGCATAGTGTTGGTCATACAACGCATGTGGCCATTCTAATTGGTCTTGGGATTTTTGTGGTGCCCATATATTATATCAACGCACTGGTGTGTATACCTTTATGATGCACTGGCGCGTCATCTCATAAAAAGGCGCTGAGATTTATAATTGGTATCGGTATTCGTGCGGTGCCCATTGATTGTAAAAATGCACTGATGCTTATAGATACATAAATGCCCCGGTACACAGTATCACACAAACGCACTGATATTTATAACTGGTATCGGTATTTGTGTGGTGCCCATAGATCATACAAAGGAACCAGTGTGGATAGACACATAAACACATTGGTCGATAGTTACTAACACACACTGTTTTTCATTTTATTTTTTTTAGAAACATCGACCTGTGACAGTCCAATTATTGTGATTGTTTTAAATTCATTATTCATAAAAAATCGACACATCTTATAACAATATTCATATTAATTACATTTTTATTAATGCATTTGAATGTGCTGTTTGGATTAATTTTTTATATCATATCAAAATTATTGTGGTTTTTTAAAATTTATTATTCATCAAAATTCGACACATATATATCTTATAACAATATTCATATGAATTAAATTTTTATTAGTGCATTTCAGAACGAAAATGGATAATGCAATAGAATAACTTAAAACATATTTTATGCTTATATATATATATATATATATATATATAGGTAATCCTCATACAAAACGGGATAGTTATTTGTATCTCTTTGTCTTTCAATTAGGACACTATGTCATTTACATTAAACAAAATTTCTTATTTCACAGAGATATTTCAAAAAATAAAATGCCTTTCTTTGCATCCAAACATAGTGATCATCATTCTTCGCTTGAACTGCTATCACTCCTAGAGCTAATTCCATGACTTGGGTTATTTTCAGGAATGTTTTGTTCACGGCGTTGATTATCTTCTTCTTCTTCACCTTCCATCTACAAAGATAAAAATAAACTGAAATGAGTGTATAAAAATTGGTGAGAATAATGAAAATTTCAATATTAAATAATATACATCAATGTAAATAAAAAATAAAAATGATGTACCATAGCAAAAATTGACTCATAAACTGTACGCATTCTTTCAAAACCATGTACCATGCCATCTTTCAAAATTTCATCTGTTGGCGTAGTTCCATAATTTGTTTCCTGCAAGTTTTATACCCCATAACAAATCATATATTTAATATAAAAGATTTTTTGTTCTATTAATTATAGGCGGAGCTAAGTAAAACAAGATCGATAGATGGTTACAAATTCCACAATTAAATTATGATATGTCAACATATACTCACAACCCATATTTAACCCAATTTCAATCAATTCGTCTGATGGTTCTTCTTTGTATGTTAGCACCTATTTGAAGACATTCAATGATAATTTTTGTAAAACAACTTAAAAAATACAAAAATGAAATCTAGTTAAGTTGTTATAGGGAAGTAACAATTACTCACAAACTTAGAGATCAACCCTTTTATTCCTCGTCATCTTATTTTATGTGTTGAATGGGTTCCATCTTCTTTTCTTTTCTACAAGAAAATTCTTGAAAATTAATATTTAATGCTAAATTATTTATTTATTGTACCTAATGATCGAAAAATTCAATGATTACATATTATATTTGAAGCACGTTGTTGTTGAGATGGTTTCCCCTACGATGCAATTTTGTCCATTTCTTTGACCATCTCCTTGTACACCTTTTTGGACATTCCTACTAGCATATTTATGATATCAGCTCATTCATCTTTTGATATTTTCATAATCCTCTTGAAAATGTAACATGACAATAAAATATTTAATTTTTATATTGATATATGAAAATTAAATATAACAAAAGTGATATTTATAAATAATTCTAGACAAACATTTAAAGGAATATTACTTTTTCATTCCTTCTTTTTTTTTTGTACGTTTTTTCTATTAAAAGTCTCACATGTCTCATTAACCAATTCTTTGGACACTCTTCTTGTAGTTTAGATAAAATTTGGTTCTTGGAATCATTGGATTGATTTTTTAATTGTAAGTGGAAAGAACATCTATACATTCATTCCACTAGATCCCTCAAGCTTTTGTAAAATTTTTCCCCCTTTCGTTAACTTCTAGCACCACTCAAGATGAGGTAAGGAGAAATTCATTTTCATTTGCATTTGCATGTTCTATTTGCATGTTGGTCCTTGTAGAACAAACATATGTGAATTAGTAGGATGCTTGACACATGTTATCTAATAATTTTAAGTATATTATTAATGATAATTAAAAAAATAAACTCATATTGGATCGATAGTATTTTTTTCATTTACCTGATTCATCCTTTTGCAATTTTCCATTAAAATTTTACGCTCTTCTGGTCCTAGATTAGAAATAATCATATCGAGCTTCATCATTTTTTAGCTCTGCATGATACACAGTAAAAAATACATATTAGTTAAACATAAATATAGTTTAAAAATAATATTATTTATAAATAATTTACAAAGAACTTTCCTTTTTTACTTTTTTTGATGTATTATCAATATTTTTGTTACTTCATCTCTTGTCATTCATTTCTTTATTAATATGAAACCCGTACCATATCATTCATTAATATATTTATAAATAAATTTTCAAATTTGCAGGTAGAAAATAAATCTCAAGACACCGATGCACCTTTCATGAGGTACACACTGCAGCCAGTGTGTGGGGATATTAAAAACACACCACAAAACAATATAATAGACCATACGGTGCGTTGGGTATTATAAACGCACCTTAAAAATAGTGTAATACACCGTATGGTGCTATCCTCGTTAAATGGAGCACTAGTTCCCTATTTTAGATATGGCGCATGGATTTAGAAAAATCGGTGCAGTAGGGTATGCAAGGTGCACCAATTAAAAAAAATCCATTTTTCCCAAAAATTCACGCAATGGTCGAATGGATTGGGATCTGACTATGCAAGTTGTCCCATGGGTTGGACGTCAACATAAAATGAAAAAAAATTATTTTGAAATAACAGAAACAGGGAGAAGAAAAGGAAAAAACAAAAGAATGAAGGGTTTAGGGTAAAATGGATAAAACTGAAAAAAAAGTTAAAACACTGCAAAAAAAGAAGTAAAAAAAAATTATCAAATTTAATCACGAGAAGGTTTGAAATTCCATGATACAGGGTTTGAATCACTGGAGGTTTGGTTTCTAATTTTCTGAATACTTATGTTCGAACGTATTTCGCTGCTACACAGTGCCCTCTTGCTCTCTTGCTCCAAGTCTGTCTCCTGTAAATATCTGGCTGAAAATTTTAGCAAAAATAGTGAAATAATGAAAAGTGTTTAGTACATGGAAAATTTTAAGAATGAAAGTTTATCTTAAAGATTATAAACCTTCGCGAATCTTACTAGTCCCTAATATGAAAATTGTAAAAATTTTGGTGATATTTTTATACAAATATCTATATTTCCAATGATTTTATATTAGTTGATATAATATTTTGGCTATTTTTAAGGTAAATTAATGGTGTACTATAAAATTTGGGCCAATCATTTTAGAAAAAAATGGAAATTGGCGAATCTTTTTTTTTGGAAAAAGCATGGAAAATTAGCCCACCTACGAATATTAGCCCGTAAAATTTTCCCTGGTTTAGAATTTAAATAATTATTTTATGAAATTATATTTTCGAAAATATTTTGCCATCTATTTTTCAAGTTTTTTTTCACTTAAAGAAAATAGAGTTGCATTTTTTATTTGTGTTTATTCGTGACTGGTGCGGAAGAGTTGTGAAGCACCGGTGCATCTTCGTAATATGACACACTGGTGCGTGTTATGATGATAAGCACACCAGACTGTATAAAGTTCTTTTTTTTGTCTGTAAGATCATAATAAAATAATGATAATTCTAAAGTACATGAATTTATTTTCATTATTTTCTAAACTTTATTATGTTACAAAAATTCATATTATTCTAGATTTGTTATTTTACAATTATTTCCAAATTTACAAATTTAAATATTTTAATAAAATCATTTCACATTAATACAATTTAAATTTTCACATTAATAGAATTAAAATTTTACAAAAATTTCACATACAATTACAATTAAAATTACGATTACAATTAGAATTACAGTTACAATTACACTTTTACATTAATTTTACATACATGAATTACAATTAGAATTAGAATTAGGATTTTAATTTTACATACAATTACATTTACAACTTTACATAGAATTAAATTTACAATTACAATTACAATTTTACAAATATTTTACATTCAATTCAATTAAAATTACAATTACAAATACAATTACAATCTTAGAATTTTACATACAATTAGAATTAAAATAAAATTTTACAATTTTTCATAAATACAATTACAATCATTCCACAATAAATTAAATATTACAATTACAATTAAAATTTTACATTAAATATTTTACAGACAATTACAATTAAAATTACAATTAGTACAAATACAAAGACAATTTTACAATTTTACATACAATTGAAATTTCAATTTCAATTACAATCACGACATAATATTTAATAAATATCATGGTCATTTAATATTAAATTAATTAACAAACATCATCACGATCATGATAACCATCGTACAAACATCATATTCGACTAAAAAAGACATTCAAACATCAAATTAACATTATATATTAACATCATCACAACATAAACATCAAATATACATCTCATGTCAAATAACTCATGCTATTACATATACACATCTATCTGCAAGCTAAACATTAAATGAACATATCCAACATGACCTAAAAATATGCGCCACATCATCATGATCACCAACATGTAAATTAAGTACAACTGCAACATGAACATAAAATACATGGACCATATATATATGTATAACTGAATAATGTTAAAAATATACAACTATAATATAAATGTCATGGATCAACTGGTGGTAGTATAACAACATCAATAGCAGTACAAGTGGAGGCCTGCTTAGTAAACGGTGCAACCTAAGTGGTCGATGGTTGAGCCTGCTCATGATCATGATCACTAGTACTGATGGATGCATCAACTCGTGGTACTACAACATGAATATAAGCAATAGTAGTGGAGGCTTGCTCAATCAATAGTGCAGCCTTGACGGTCTATGGTCCAGCCTGCTGATGATCATGACTAGTATTGATGGATGTTGCAGGCTGCTAACTGGACGTGGCCAATGGTCAAGCCTCATCTCCATGATGACTGTTAGATGCTGCTAGTGGAGCCTCATACTCATCAGGCACGGTGCGAGGTGAATGATCACAAGATGATGAGTCACTGATCGCGGACTGTCCATCACGTGTCATGGCTCAACTATGCCTATAACTATGGACAACCCTCCTTAGTCACGTAAAAGTTGTATTAGCTCCTACGACATGCTGCATCATGGTTTACATGTCATGCAGCATGCCTCTCCACATCGGTAACAACCTATCATTAGCCTGTATGTCTCTGTAATGAGTGGGCATGATGCCCGCCTCAACAATCAATGCATTGAGTTGGTTTCCCAAATCTATCCTATATCTAGTCTCAAGTCGATTGCGCCTAGAAAAAGGCGGTACCAGTGCACCAGCAGGAGCATGTCTCTCTACTACACCAGCCTCATCCTGATCATGATCATCCTCGGCATCGGCCATGTCTTAATCGTCATTAGGATCCACACCTGGATCATGCGGTGGATCCGGCATCTCCTCGCCATCAAAATATCCAATGTATGCAAAATATATAGAAGTACACAACAATAATTATAAAATTTCATTACACAATTTAATAAAAACAAGTTAAAGAAGATGTTAGAATAAATATAAATAAAATAGTAATATTACATCTATCATCTGGTGGCTCATCATCTATGAAGAGGATGTTTGGACACCCTCGTCAATCTAATCCAGCATAAGTACATGGGACCAAAATTAAGGGATGAAGCCCATCAACACTGGCTAGTAAGTCCAGTGCATCATGTGATATCCTGGCCGGAAACATAGTGTCTCCTGTCTTGGGCATCATCTGTCCCCACATGTGCATCTAGGCCTCGAACATTAGCTTATGAGGCTGTCGAAAAAAACTAGGTCTCATCTCTAGAAACCTCTCAAAAAATAAACAAAAAATCTCTGAAGCAAAAGGGAAGTTGACCCTCCCTTGTGCATGAGCATGAAATCTATCTAAGGCCATACGAAAATGCCACAAAAAAAATGGAAAACCACCTGATAAGTCGTGGTTGTTGTACTAAAGAATGAACATAACATAAAAGCGAGAAACTAATGTGTTTCCCATCACTGGTGTTGTGCGAAATGGTCAAAATGATAAGTGAGAGGCATGGCACATCCTGTCTACCAAATACACCTATACGTAACTGACCTCCAGGTACCTGAAACTCTGAAGGAGACAATACATATTCTCCAATGTATCTATGGTAGTAAACTAACTGACTCCCTGCTACACAACCAGTTGGCACGTCTGGGAATGAGGAAAATCCACCCCTCTCCTCGATAATCCTATAATAAAATAAATATCCTCCTCAGTGGTTGAATGCCACTGGTCAGGACCAACCTGGAAAGCCTGTCGGTGGGCATTCCACCTGTAGATAAGATATCTCAAGAACACACTATGGGACTTTAGGGAAGTAGCCTCCTTATAGAACTTGAGGAGGCCTACATGACTAAGGATCCCCTAGGTATCTGCTGTAATAGGGAGAGGGTATGAATTTATATCCCTCTCTCGAGTCTCCCATTGGCGAATCATGTCATACTATTCCACCTATTGTTGTTGTTGTTCCTTCTCTTCTCTCTGAATCATTGACATATTAAATAATTTTTTCTTTTATATTAGGAATTTGACGTCTGTGATCCATCAGTCAAAGAATTCATGAACATTCCACTGACCTAAAGCATAATAGATCTCACTCCTCTGCCTTAGCAGAGCATGCTGAAAAGAAAAAGCATCACATTTGCATTGAAGATGCTAAGGTTATTGCGAGGGTGGACCATTTCCACCACCGAAAGTTTAGGGAGGACATTGAAATTGAAAAGAGGTCAGTCAACCTTAACAGAGATGATTGGTGGAGTGTGAGCAGATGTTGAATCCATACCCTTCATTCTTAGTTATTGGGTTTCTTCCCTTCTATTTTTCGTCGGTTTGTCTTTCCCTCTCCTCTCGTCCCTTTTTACTTTTCTTGTTTTTGATTCCTTATTTTTGTTATTTATCTATTTATTTATTTATTCTTTATTATTTAGTTACTTATTATTTATTTATTTATCATTATTATTTTTATTATTTATTTTTAATTTCATTTTTATTTATTTATATTTAATCAATTAATTAATTGATTTATCTATTTAAATTTAAAAAAAAATAAAAATAAATAAATAAATAAATTAATTAATTAATTTAGTTTCAAATAATATATTGAATTACATTCAAGTAATATATATTTAATTCTTTTTAATATATTTATTTTATTATTATTATTATTATTGTTTTTTATTTTTATAGTTTTTATATATTTTTTATTTTTATATTTTTATATTTTATGTTTTAATTTTATATTTTATTTTATTCTATTTTTTATTTATTTTTATTTTTTATTTTTTAATTTTAATTTTTAATTAATTAATTAATTTATTATTATTATTATTATTATTTTTTTTGAATATAAGAACTTAAATTAATAATAATAATAATAATAATAATTATACGACTGTTATTTTTATTTTTATTTTTTATGTATATTTTTTTATTTTATAGTCAAACTAGCTGTTATTCTACAACGGCTAATTGGAGCTTCATTATATATTTCAGCTGAGTCCTAGATCAGATTTCTCATTTTGTCATGATGATGAATCACACTGGCTGGTTTGAAACGCGTTGACACAAATTTCTCGAATGTGATTTTAACCGAAAGATTTGATACATAATTTTTTTTAATTAAAATAGACATGTATTTAGGAATACAGACACACACACACACACACACACACACACACACACACACAGATATATGTTTTTGAAAAAAAAAGCAGACTAGTCGGTGCGTCACAAAAACATTCATGCACCAATTCTGGTGCGGCGTAAGTTTGTAGTGCATCGGCTGTGGTGCCCCAAATGAAATGCAATGCACCGGCCTCGGTGTAGCTGTCTTTTTTTCAAGCACCATTGATTATATCTGGGGTCATAATAGCTATGTGCTAACTAAAATATACACCCTGGAGCATATAATCGTGTCAGTGCACCGACTTCATGACCATTACATAGTCGACAGTGTGGTATTTTATCTGACTACACTATTGACCCTCTCGAAATGTCGAATGCGGTGCGTTGATGTACACTGGGGTGGATAATTCTGTCCATGAACCACACTGCAATTCCAATGGTTAATGGTGCGCCTGGCTAAATGAGCGCACCACATTTTTTTTTAATTTAAAATTATACAGGGCACCTTTCGGTACAGCCCCGGAGATGGTGTGGATACCGTTAGCACTGGTGGCAGTGCGACAAGTAAATTTTATAGGCAGCACCACTATCCGGTGCGAGCCGAATGGATCAGGTGCATTGCGCGACAAATTTTTATTTTTTTAATGGTTATTTTTAAGGTTATTTCAAATTATAATCCGAAAAAATGCTTAATTATGGAAAAAATAGAAAAATACCTATACATTTCACTGTCGAGGAGGCATATTGGCTGTAAAATTTGCAAAAAAAAAAAAAATCCCACCGTTTTTCAAAATGCAAGCTGGAGATTGGTTCCCAATGCAGAGTAGCAGTGCGTGCAATGGGTGCAATGAGAGCACCGATGTCAGGGCGGCTCAGAGAAGGGGAAATGGCACTAGTGCTTGAGAGCTCTAGAGCACTGAGGAAACTGAAAAATGCGGTCTTTTGGCCATAAATTGTTTTTTATTTAACCTTGTTCCAGTGTGTGAGGTTTTATAGGTGCACTTGTACGCTTACTTACAACCGCACCAGGTGGTGTCAGATTTGTCGCATTGTTGATGATGCACTGGGGAAGTTCCCTAACACCGCAACAAGATGTTTTAGTTTTGGCGCGATGTTTTGATGATGCCCCGGGGCATTATATTCATAAAGAACCAGTGCAAAATAGTCGTAAAGTGCCAGTTTTTTGTTCTTATTTTTTTTTTAATTTAACGCTATTTTGGTGCATGATTTTTATAGGCGCACCGGTGCTATTGGATAAGAACACACCAACATGTTTCTGTTTTGGCGCGGTGTTTTATGATGCACCGGTGTGGAATATTAGTGAAGCACAAGTGTGTTACCATTATAGTATGCCCTGAGTGTGTGTGTATTTTGCGCATGTTGTCTGGTGTGCCAATGTTTTTTATGCACTGGTGTGTTCTATGGTAGAGCGCACCGGTAATTGAGAGCTCGGGAGCACTAGAAAAATGAAAAATTTGGGTTTTTTGCTATAGTTTTTTAGTTTATTTAACCATTTACTGGTGTGCGTGGTTTATAGGTGCACCGGTTCTGTTTCTTACGAATGCACTAGTCGGTTTGTGTTTTGCTGCGTTGTTTTATGATGCACTGGTGTGGTTTCTTTCTACCACACTAGGTGGTTTTGGTTTTGTTGTGGTGTTTTATAATGCACCGATGCGGAAGATTTGTGATGCACCGGTGCTATAGAATAATACGATGCACCGGGCGGGTGTGTACAGAGTGCATAGTGTCCAGTGTGCTAATATTTTTGTGCACACCAGTGCTTTCGCGATTCCATAGCACCAGGGAAACGTTTAATGATAAGCACATCGAGCGGAAAACATCCACAAAACCCTCTGCCCACCAACCTCCTCTAGTAACATCCGCTAGAAACAGATGTATGGGGTATTTTTCTATGGGGTTCCTCAAAACATATGCTAGAGGGTATTTTCCTTGTAGTGATATTAGGTATGCTTTATATTCTTTGCATGACTATATTTAGGCATAGTAGCAGGATGGTAGCTCCTATACACAGGTTTGGGGAAACAACCCAAATTTTTTTATGGACCCATGGATGATTGGAAAAAGCAAAGGATGGGGTGTGGGCACAAGAATACTGCGTGGACCTACAAATGGTTTTGCACAAGGTTTTCATGAATGGTTTTGGGCATGATGCTTTGTTTCATGGTATTTTGTAGATCTCATAAGGGAACTATGATTGTGTTCCAATTCAATATTAATGGATAGGGCATTTATGAATGCTTCATTATGTATATAATGTATTGTAATATTAACATAATATAATGAAAACACAATCTAGCTTTCCCAGTTTTGGGTTACGAGAGAAAAATTTTTGTTTCTATTCTCGCCATTGTATATTTTTTATTTTTAAGGATTTTCTTAGAGATAATTTATATATAGGGTTAAAAAATTAACTTGGTATTACGGTAGTTTTTCCTTCAGGGGTTTCATTTCGGAATGAGGGGTTTTTCTCAGGCCTATGGTAGATTGTATTAGAATTGGATATCTATGGGATTCATTCTCGTGGTGAAAGAAAATGGAGAACAGTGGAAAGTTAGAGATCAAGAATTTGAAAAATCAATGTTTTTAGCTAGCGAAGCTCAAGATGAAATATTTAGTAGTGGATAAAAATCAATAGATCACAGTGGATCAAAGTACTAAACCAACAAAAATGTTGACAAATGACTAGACCAAGTTGGATTGGTAGGAAAGGAGCACATTATGGGTTTGTGTCTTTGATTTAGTATTACCAAATGTTTCAAGATAAGCTGAAGTGAAAGATGTATATGACAAGCTAGGGGATTTTTTTCAATCTAAGTCCCTGACAAAAAGAGAATTCATGGAAGAAAATTTCTATAACATGAGGATCAGGAATGCAGACATGGTGACATATCATTTGAATGCCTACATTACTATGGTAAGTCAGTTATCATATTTGTTATTAAAATTTTAGACAAAGATAACTGCATAATTTTTTCTTATTCTCTACCAAAATCATGAGATATTTTGGTTCTTTCCTTACGTAACAATACAACTACCTTCAAATTTCATAAAATAGTCTCATCCTTGTTGTTAGAGGAAATGAGATGGAAAGATATGGAGATACTGAATGGAGTTGCCTTGTATGTAAGAGAACAATGATAGAACAGAAAGAGAAGTAATTCATCAAGGAAGATATCTAAATCTAGTGGGAGCTATAAATCTACAAGAAAAATTGTAAAGCTATGTTGGAAATGAAAAAACAAAAGGCACTACAAATGGGACTGTATATCTAAAAGTCTTGAGAAAGGAAACGGATATGATAATCTAACTTATGTAGAGGAAAAAACCAACTCAGCCAAAGGCATAAATGTGTAAATTTCCTATTCAAGTACACACGTAAATCATGAGGCATTGTTGTTTGACTAATCATAGAGAGTGGTTATATGATACAAGAAGTATGATGGTAGTGATGTCTTCCTAAGTGATGACAGGAAGAACAAAATCATAGGATGAGGAAAATTAAAGCTAAAGATAATAGGTGGAAGGATTAGAACAATTCTTGGTGTTTATCACATTCCCTGATTAGAGTAAAATCTAAATTTTGTAAGCAAGATGGATGATGTAGGTCTAAATACAATGTTCGAGAAGGATACCTACATAATGGATTGAGGATCACTCGTATTGATGACGGAAGTTTGGATCAAAACGCTCTACATGACTATGGTAAATATTATCTTTGATGGGTGCAATATTTTTTTCATTCCTCAAAGTAGAACAAAAAATACTATAGCCATGGTGAAAAGACTACAGTATGTCAGCAAAAATTGGGACATATTGGATCGAAGAGTCTTTGGATACTACATGGTAATGGTATGGTGTAAGGTCTATTTAATTCCTCTCTATATTTTTATTTACGTGAAAAGTGTGTATATGGGAAGTTGAATTGGGTTATTTTCCCTCTAGTCTTAAGAAGGAAGAAGGACTATTAGAGCTTATGCATGGTGATGGGTTTATACCTATGGCATTTGTGTCACTAGTAAATATATGTACTTTTCCTTGTTTATAGATGACTTCTCAAGAAATACATGGATATATTTCCTTAGGAAGAAATATGAATACTTTGACAAGTTTAAATAATTTAAGTATTTGGTGAAATATATGATAGACAAGAATATCAAGGTGTTGAGGAAACATAATGGTGGAGATTTATGTAAGAATTAATTAAAATAGTTCTATAAGAAGTATGGTATAGCATGGTACAAGAATTCTTGATACACACCTAAATAGAATGGAGTTGGAGAAAGAATGAAGAAGATTTCGATGGAAAATGAAAGGAGCATGCATAGTGGTGCTGGATTAGGGAAAAAAATTTTGGTAGAGGGAGTGGATAATGCATGTTACATGCTTAATAGATCAGCTTCATGGTGTTGGATGAGAAGACTCCACATGAGATGTGGACTAGTAAGAAACCCTCTCTCTCACATCTCAATATATCTTGTTGTGATGCATGAGTACATGTTCTAAAGAAGAAAAGAACCAAGTTGGATAATGAATCTAAAAGGTGCGTCTTTGTTGGGTATAAATATCATTTAAAAGGTTACAAGATTTGGGACTTAGAAAAAGGGAAGGTTTTTTACAATCAAGATGTGGTATTTAGAGAAGTAAATAATTTATTGAAATATGAATTCCTACCAAGGGAAAAATAACTAGATAAGATAGAGTTTGTTATGAAGAATGAATATTTAGACTCCATAAGAGAACATGAATAAGAAAAAGAAGAGATACATAGTCTGGTAATGAGGAGAAGGGTTCAGGAAAGAAGGAAACCAGAGAGGTATAGTCCATATGATTTCTGCTCAATTTTAATTTTATCTGCTACTTGTGATGATCCTTGAACCGTCAGGGAGGCAGTGGATTCAAATGATGGAAAATTCTAGAGGAAGGCCATGCTTGAAGAAATGGCACCTTTAGAAAAAAATTAGGCTTGGAATCTATTAGAGTTTTTGGCCGGAAGAAAACCCATTAGAATAAAATGGGTGTTTCAGAATAAGGTGGATGTAGAAATAAAAATAGAAATACAAAGCTCATTTAGAAGCAAAAGGTTATTCCCGGGTGTCGCAAATTGATTTTGGTGATATTTTTTCTCATTTTCCCAGGTTAGCATCTATTAGATTACTTTTATATGTAGTATTTTCATTTTCTTCCAATGTAGAACTAATATATGTGAAGAAAAAATTCTTACATAGGTAGATGAAAAAATATATTTACATGACTTAGCTAGACGGATTTGTAATGAAGAGTAATATAAATTTGGTGTTCAGGATAAAGAAGTCTTTGTATCTGTTAAAAAAATTACCAATGATGTGGTATCAAAATTTTGATACACACACACACACACACGCGCGCGCGCGCGCGCGCGCTCGTACATGCACACGCACACGCACACGCACACGCACATGCACACGCACACGCACGCGCGCGCACACACACACACACACACACACACACACACTCGGACATGCACACGCACACGACATGCGCGTGCGCACACACACACACACACACACACACACACACACACACACACACACCGAGATATATGGACCTAGCTTCACAAAGGGAAAAGTGGACACCATGTACTAAAAATTACTTGATAATAATGTTATTTATTTGGTCTTGTATGCTAATGATACATTGCTGATTGAAAGTGACATAGAAATCATCCAGGATGTGAAGACCCAATTTTCCTCTAAATTTTACATCAAGAAACTTTGTGATGCAAACTTTATTTGAATGGAAATTAAATTGGATAAGGTAAAGAGGAAGCTTCAGTTAAACTAGAGGAAGTATGTTCACAAAATACTATAAAGGTTTAAGATTAAGGATAGTAAATCAAGGGAGTTTCATGCTCTTGAAGGTGTAAAATTTTATTTAGATAAATATCCCAATACATAGGAAGAGAAATAAGGTATGTCCCACGTTCCATATGCGAGTGAAATTGGAAAGTTTATGTATGGAATGGTTTGTAAAAGAAGCGACATTGCACATGTAATGGGATTCTTGAGCAGCTTTATGTAAAAACTAGGGAAGGAGAATTAGACAACAGTAAAGTGGGTTTTATAGATGTTTATGTGGTACTAGTGATTATCATTTTTCCTACCAAGAAAGATGACTATTAGATAGAGTGTTGGAAATACATGTATTTATTGATGTAGACTAGGTTAGAGTTATCTATTAGATAAGATCTGCAAGTGGGTATTTTTTTAACCTATTGATAAGATCATTCAATTAGATGATCAAGTGAAAATTTGTATGGGAACTTTCAATTATAGAGGCTGAATACATGGCATCTACTCATGCAAGAAATGAACCATTTTGGTTGCAGACATTTTGTTTAGGTGTGGGGTTGGTACAGTAAGTTATAGGAATAGATTGTGACAACTAACCTACAATTTTCTTATAAAAGAAAACTACTTATTATTGAAAGATGAAGCATGGATATGGTCAATATAATTTTTTTAGGGATATGTTTTAATATAAAAAGGTGTTTCTGGTAAGGGTGGAAAATTCAAAGAGTGTTGCATATGGATTGACACATTCTATGAGAACTGAGAATTTTTCTTGGTGTAGAGAAACAATTGGGATTTTAGACATGGACCGATGATTGTATACTCCTACAACCCATTTTGTGTAAATAAAATTGAAAGTGGGAGAATTTTAGTTATGTGTTATATGATTTGAACAACTAGATCCGGGTGCTATTACATTGTGTTGCGTGCAACAAGGGGGTTCATAAGGTGGGAGACATCCCCCCTGTTTGGGGGGATTAGAGGGGGGACGTATCCCTCCTGCATGGGGCTCAAGGAAGCACCCTTTTATTTTTTAAGCATGCCCGAGAATGGTGGGTGCACCTACCCATGGTTTTGCAAATGGATTTTTTGCATAGTTTCAAGCATGATAGTTTTTCCCATTGTAATGTGTAGATACAATCAAGGGAACTATATTTGTGTTCTAATTTAGGGTTAATATATTATGGGTTCATGAATTATTTGACATGTATATAATGTCTGATAACATTGAAAGGAATATAGTGAAAAAACAATCTGGGTTTCCTGATTATGGGTTCTACGAGAAAAATATTTACGTTGTTAGAATTATGGTGTGCATAGTTGTTGCACCTTTGTATTGGTATAATTATTCAGCTTATTTCCTTAGTTGATAGTTACTACATCAAGCCTTTTGAACATATATTATAATAATTCGAGTGATAAATTGTTAGATCTAAGACTTTTGTGATCCATAATGTAGATAAAATTACTTTTGGATTAATCACATCATTAGGATTAGGTTGACGTTTCAAACCAACTAATGTGGTTCATCCTCAGGACAAGGTGGAGAGATTAATCGATCTCAATGAATAAATAGTGGAGATGCATCATTTCCTAGAAATAACCATTGAGAATTAGTTGTTAAGACTAGCCATTAGGAAGTTAGTTTAAAATATATAAAATTAATTAATTAAATAAAATACAATTTTTATTTAATTAAATAAAAATTTATTAATAAAATTCAATTTAATAAAATTTTGTAAAAAATGGTTGTAAATTATTATGTAAAAGGGAGGGGTAAAATTTTCATTTAATAAGTAAAATAAAATTAATAAGGAGGGGTGAAATATTTCAAAATAAATAAATAAATAAAATAAAGTAAATTAAAATAAATAAATTAATTAAATAAAATTTTATTAAAAATTATGTAATTAAAATAAATATCATAGGTAAATTTTTTTACCTTTAATAAAGAAAATTAGTTAATTAAATAATTAATTTGATAAAAATAAATCAATGAATTAATTAAAAAATATAAAAATATAGAAACAACGATACCTAAGAAGGAATTATGGAATGGAAAAATTTTAACAAATAAATAAATAAATAAAATAAAATAATAATAATAATAATTAAAGAAATTGGATAAATTTATTAAATATTCTAGAAGAAAAAAATAATTAATTGAAAAAGAAAACACATAAAGAATATAAACATAAATTACTTGGTTATAGCCGGGGTCCAATTCTTACTTAATTTCCAACCATCATCATAGTTGAGATTCTTAGCATGTCATTCAATTTTGATTGCCTCCCTTAATTTCCTATGGTGGAAATGATCTACCCTGGCAATGACTTTAGAGTCTTGAATACAGACATGGTGGCAGGATTTTTCACATGTTCAGCAAGAGCTGAAGTATGGGACCAATTATGTCTAATTTCTACAGCATGCTCCCTGATCCTCTACCTAATGGAACGACCAGTTTCTCCTATATAGGAAGTTCCACAAGAACAAGGAATCATGTAAACCCCTTTCATGTCATTAGGGTTAATAGGGTCTTTAATAGACCCAATATAATTCCTAATATTGCAGTGAGGTTTGAAATAAGTACATATATTATTTCTCCTGAGGACATGGGCAATTTTTTCTGTTTCCCCCTGGATAAATGGGAGATGGACCTTGGAAATTGGATCCACCCAAGTAGATTTTCCACTAAATCCTTTATATGCCTTTTGAAAGGCTTTAAGAACTTGAGATCTACTATAACCATTATTTTCAAAAAATTCAAGAAGATGGGACTTCTTTGATTCCAAAGAGTTGTTGTTAGAGATTCTGAGAGCACGAGTCGTAAGAGTACACAGGACCCCAAATTTCTGAGTAAGAAAATTATGGGACCCAACATGAATATATTGTTCTGTGTGATTCTTCTTATGAAAAACCTAATGAGAGATGGCACCATATGCATTCCTTGAGATCGAGATATCAAGGAAAGCGAGGAAACCATCTACCTCCACTTCCATCGTGAACTTGATGGAATAAAAAAGCGAGTTCATGTTCCCAAGGAACAGATATAATTTCTCTCGACCATGGGGCCAGATGACACAAGTATCATCCATCAACCTATTCCACTTCCTAGGGTGGAATTTATAAGAGGCCAGGGACTTAGGCTCAAAATCCTCCATAAACAAGTTAGCAACAATGGGGGAGGGAGGGGTGCGCATCGCAACACCATAGGTTTTCTCATGAAAATCACCTTGAAAAATAAAGAGAGTCGAGGTGAGGTAGAGTCTAACCAATTTAGAGGTACCCTCATTGGAGATCCATTTATTGACATCAGCAAATTCTTAGATGGGGATCTTGGTGAAAAGGGACACAACATTAAAGCTAACAAGAAGCTCACCAGGCTGTAACTTTATGTTCTACCACTACTTGATAAAGGAAACTGAATCCTTCACAAAGGAATTGGTTTGACCTAGAAGGGGCTTAAGATTTTGGGCTACGAATTTAGCCAAATGATAAGAGGGACCACCTATTTTGTTAAAAATATGTTTTAAGGGGGCCCCCAGCTTATGAATATTTGGGAGACCATAGATCCGATGTATAAGGGGATTGATTTCAATAAGCTTCCTTGAGAAAGGATTAAGAGAAGAATCTGATTTATTGGAAAGTGAAACATCCTTACATATTGATATAAGGGGATTCTTTTTAAGCTTAATATAACTTCCACTATTGGATATATGGTCAACCATCTTACTGACATAATCAGATTTATCCATAATGAAAATGGCCCCACCCTTGTCTACCTTAAGGATGATAATTTCAAGGTTGTCCCTTAAGGTTTTGAGGTCGAGAAACTCAGGATTACTCAAGTTTCTTTTCGGGGGCTTACCCTTCCTAAGAATAATGGAGAAATCTTGCCTAATGGTCTCTTGAACAATATTCGGGAGATCCTTCATGCCATATTCGAGGCTAGAAATAATGTCATCAAGAGGGATCTTTGTTGGGGCAAGGGAAAAATTAAGCCCCCTATTAAGAAAATTGAAAAAAAAAAGATCAAAAGATAAACTGGAAAGATTAACAATATTTTTATTAGAATCCCTATTATTATTATTATTATCAATGCTACGTAGATTATTAATGCTAGAATTATTAGTTATATTACTATTACTATTGTATAATATTGAATTATTATTAAAATCTATATTGTTAATAATATTATTGATAATTTTTTCTATAAAGGAGCTCATAATTGTTTGTTATTGTATCTCATTAGTGAATATATTCAAGTCTTAAAGAAGTTATTAACTCATGATTTGGGTTAATATTTGGACAGGAAATATTTGATGTTAATTTTTGTTCCTAGAATAGCTAATGGAGGCTGAGCCATAGGAAATTCATTTAGATTATTTCTGTCTTGTTGACCATGAATCAATACCTTATACGCATGATACAGTTGTAAAGAGGATTGTGGCCTACTATTCCAAGGAAAATGTTACATATTTCATAGCATGAATTAAGCATCCTGAGAATATTTTGATTTTCAAGATAGATTTATCATTTCTAATTTATGATTATTTTTAAACGTAAAAGTACGATTAAACTTTCATAAAGGTTAATAATTTTTCCTACTATTTTGTAAAATTATCTTGTAATTTACTATTGCATATTAATGAATACTTCAATGATTTAGTTTTAATCTAGTGAATTGAGTTAACTACAAGATGGTTAAATTCCAAATATGGTGGGCCCACTCCTAGAACATATATTTTCTTCTTATGTACTACTATTTCATTTTATTTTCAAATTTTCTATGATTAACCATTTCTTAGATTAAGTTATTGTTTCTAGATTTACTATTAGTGTTTACAAGAAGTTTTAGTGAATAGTGTTAAATAAGATTTCCTTTACAACATTATGTTTGTCTATTGTTTTCCACAGTAAGTGTGTATTATGAGCTTGAAAGGAATTAGAATTTCTCTAATAAATCCATCTTAGGTCATTTAATTGCAAGTTATCATTCTCTATGAAACAAATTGAATCACTCTTTGGTTTCATCATAAGGCTTAACAATTTACTTCTATTATCAGTTTGATTACGATTTAAAGGTAGAAAGTGAGTGTTCTTTTAGTGAAGCTTTTGTTGTTCCTTTCATTTCTTACTTTCTGATTCTCATTAGTTTTACTTAGATCAAAGTAATTTAACACTAATCTTGCACCAACTGTGTCGACAACCTTGCAATAAAAAGAAAAAATCTCAGGTTGAAAATTTAATGTGTAGAGGTTTAAATTGTTTCTTTAAGAACTGTTTAGCACCCAAAATTTTGGCGTCATTTTTGGGGAGGTTGTCAAAGTGTGTTAGTTGTGTCTTTGAAGGGTTGGGTTTTAAAGATGAAAGGTGAGAACTTACACACACACTAAGTAAAATTCTTGTGTGAATGCCTACCCTTATTTGATACACTTAGATTATGTAGGTATGTATGACTAGGAATAAGCTTAGGAACTAGGTAGTTGTAGATCAAAAAATTAAACTAAAAACCACCAAAGCCTAGGGTCATGTTGGCCTTGGAAGAACGGCCTTCATTAACAAAATCATTCGAAAATATGAATCTCAAGCATCGATAGGTGCTCAAGCAATATCCATGAAGGGCTCTTCTATTTCCCCTCGAGTGGCAGGATCATCTCTTGCAGCTCATGCTGAGATTCATGATAAGACTAAAGGATTTGAATAAAGATTTCAAGATACTCCCATTAAACATGTCATTCCTTCTAATAAATACGAGGGGAATTCTTGTAACTTAAAATAGGGGTAGGTGAAATCAGTGGAGCAAGTTCACAATCTCCTCAAACATACCCACAATTTTCCGAACCCAAAAATTTTTCAACTCCTGTTGCATGGAAAGCACCTGGAATACTTGATTTTAATATTTCTATGAGACCCATTCCTCATTCAAATACTAGCCAAATTCTTGTGTCAAACACTAGCCAAAGTCCTGTGTCAAACACTGGCCAATGTCCTTCTGCTTCAATAGTACCTCCTGATCATGAAATTCCTGAAGGCTACTAGAATATTTTCTACGAAATGGTGAATGCAGCAAAACAAAGGCAGAACTCAACCACATAATATCTTATAGTCCATCCACTAGCCAATGCACCAATGAAATCCATTCCACTACGCCACATCCCAAATTTTCATGGAATGACTTCTGAAGACCCCGATGTATTCTTGTTTGAGTTCGATGTCCTATGTCAAGGTTACAATTATAATACCAATCCACAAAATTAGAAATTATTTCCTTCTAGCTTAAAGGGAGAAGCTCTATGTTGTTTTATGGGACTAGGAGGTAGTACTATAAATTCATGGGATGAAATGAAAAATGATTTCCTTACCAAATATCAGGATTGTTGAAGAACTAGGGACTGAAGAGAATAAATTTTTAAAATTATGGCTAAAGATGGTGAGACTATAAAGAAATACATTGAAATATTTCAACATAACTTGCAAAGATCACCTTATTCCACCTTACCTAAATAAGTGTTGAAAACCACTTTAATTAAAGGCATGAAACATGAGTGGGAAGAAACAGTTAATTTAATGGGGAAAGGTGATATCTCCAAAGAAGAGTATCATGATATAATTGAACTATGTATCAGGTGCTCGTGAGGAAGTACATGAATCAGGTATATAATTCGAGATCCTCTGAGTAGAACCACCAAGACTATAGGCAGTGGAGTATCTTGAACAGAGATTAGTAATTTCTTAGAAGATTTCAAAACTAAAATTTTGAGCACATTACCTATAGATTTGGATTCTTTACAAGAAAAAAAAATAGGTTGAGGCAGATAAATCTAAGGCTATTTTATTTCCTTGCTTTTGGAAGAAACATAGCTGAAGAGAATTCCCATTGGATATGATCGAGAAATGCACCATTTTCACTAAATACAATCTGACAGAGTGGTTTCCCTCACTCCTAAGATTAAAATTTGTATTTAAAGAAGCTGAGGAAGATCCAGAGTGATTTTATATGACATACCAATGACAATGGTAGACTCACCCTTCAAGTATGATGCATTACCCTTATCTGTTTTATTCTCAAAAATATGCTCAAAAATAGATTCCTGGATCAACATGGCAGGGTTGAAAATATTTTAATCTCACTTGGAAATCTTAGCCATACTTTGCACCTCCCTAGGAAAATCAGCTAGTCATTGGACTTGTTTTTCCAAATCAATAGTATTCTACCCCTTCATGGAAAAATCTAGCAAACAATCCTTACCCTTCACATTGGAAAAATTCATCTCCACAAGAACCAATGTGCCCTCATAATTGGCAGCATCCTGCAAAACAAATCAACCAATCTGTCGTAACGATACCCAAGTCACAACCATCATTGCAAGATCCATTCCAATTTCCCCCAATTTCTCAACCTCCATTTCTTCCTCAAATACCTTCTTAGTCAAATCCCAATCCGAACAGTAGGTCTGCCCAATGTTTTCAGATTATTGAAAGTTCAAATCAGGAATCTAATTCTCTTGAATTTAATGAAATACATCTGCTGCTTTTTGATTACCAGAAATACTCATAGAGATAAAACTAAAAGTCAATTCTAATTTTTATCTTGTACTAGAATCAAAAATATTATGAAGAAAAATCCCTCTCCTCCAGGCTATATGGGACATTCTGATTTATGCTAAAATTATTAAATACTTGTGTGGTAAAAATCTCATGAGGAAAAAAAAATATCCACCTACATTCCATGTCTTAGAAACACTCCTTGACCTTATCTTATGGAAACGCATACCTATCAAGTATGATGACCTAGGCCATCCAGTAGCCATTGTCTAAATTTAGGGCCACAATTTACCAAATACACTGGTGGACTTAGGAGATGCTATAAATATATTGACTGTAGAAACTTCTAGTATCCTTGAGATCACAACCTTGAATTTGACTTCCACTTGGGTGTAACTAGCCGATATATTGGTAGACTAACCAGGGGGAAATCTAGAAGATGTTATCATTTCTGTGGATTCTTGGGAGTACCTAGTGGAATTTTTGGTTATCAATCCTATAGATAGACTGGATGGCCATCCCCTGATATTATCAAGGTCATGGCTAGAAACAATAGATGCATACATCGGATGCTGGGAAAATAATATGATAATTAAAAAAGGAATTGTTGTTAAAAATATTTTCCTATACCCTCCTGCTAAACCCATCCTACCTATTTAAAATTATCAATTATTCGTGCACAACTATTAGGAGGAAAAATCACGTTCCCCTCTTACCTTGGATGAAGCTCTTACATTTAAAAGTGAGACTACGGATGATATAATTAGTGGATTTATTAAGAAACCTTCTTCTATTGGGAATTTTTATGTGGATTAATCCATCTTGTGGACAAGAGCGATCTCCCTAGTATTCCAATGACTAACTCTAAAAAAATATTGATTTGGAAACATTTTCCTCTAGATTAATTACATTTCAAAATTATTATAATAAAGTAGAGAGGACATGACCCTACCTTGAAATCCAAACTTTTGATGTAGCATTTTTTCCAGTCGCTCCAAAGTGGTTTATCCAATAATTAGAACCTGAAATAAAAGACAAGACAAAGGATCAAAGCATCTGCAACATATAATAATCAAGAAATGCTAATCCAACTTAGTTATCAAGGACTCTAAGTATTGACATTAGTCTAATAAGAATAGAAACAAATCAAGGAGAAAAAAATATCCATATGTATTATCTTGAATAAAAGGAGTAATATTACAACCTGATGTCTTGATGTTGTAAAAATTTCTCTCGGGGTCCTGAACAATTGTTTATCCTTCATTTTGATAACCCTTCCTCTATCAATACTAGCATAGAGTTATAAACACAAGGGTGTGATCATTCTCATGCCAACGAAAACTCACTATTGTAGAAAGTATGTACTCTTATGAGTTCTCTTCATCTTAGAAATGATATAAATCATCTTCTATCATTCACAATCTATGTGTGTCTACCATTCAATCTAAAACTTGAGGTAAATTTATAGGGAAATGGAGGTAGTTTCAATTCCATGAAGAGGGGGATGGATTCCTCTCATGAAGGGATTTTAGCTCCATGGACCAAGCGATAAGCTCCATGAGTGGAGGGATAAAGCTTGAACTGATCACGACTCTAGAATCTTCCAATTGGGAGAATATTCGGACAACTAGGCTTCTAGAATTTACTTTTTTCTTTTATTTTCTTTTCACAGCAGTGCGCAGATAGTACTGTCAAAAAGTGTGGGATTTTTTGCAGTTGATGGATAGAACATCAACGCATTTGTATGGAAAGGCTAGAAAAACTGCACATGTAGAATTTTAAGGGTTTTATAGAGATTTTCTCCAATTTGAAGACTTGATTTAGGAACATTGGTGTTTTTTACCTCTAAGGGAACATGATATGGATGGTGATAGAACCATATGAAAAGTCAAATGTCATGGTGAAAAAATGACATGTAATAGGAATCCAACATTTAAAATGCTAGAAACCATAATTGATAATGAGGCCCAAGAAGATCCACTAGAGTTTTTGAGTTATAACCATATACCTATGATTGTTTTCCATAACAACATTACTATTGAAATTTATCCTGTTAAAAAATTGAATATTAATGCAAATATGGATGATTAAAAACGTAAAAATTTAACTCATATTCTCCAAAAATATAAATAGGCTTTTTCTTGGGAATATTTTGACATTAAAGGAATTGATCCATCACTATGTACTCACCACAATTATATAGAAAAATATTCCTACCCTATTCGATTTCCTCAAAGAATATTAAATCCACACCTTAGGGATGTAGTAAAACAAGAACTGCAAAAGCTCCTGGATGTCAATCTTATATATCCTATTTCAGACAACTTGTGGGTTTCACCATCATTTGTATTCCCTAGGAAAAAAAGTAAATGGATAATTTGTGTGGATTGTGGGGAATTGAATAAGGCTACGCAGAAAGATCATTTCTGAATTCGATTTATAGGCCAATTCCTTGACACTCTTGTTGGGAAGAATTTTTTCTACTTTCTAGAGGGTTTTAGTGGTTATAATCAAATTAAAATCACTCCAAAATACTAGGATAAGATGACATTTACCTACCCTTGGGGAACATTTGAATATATAGTACTACCATTTTACTGTGCAAAGAAAAAACCACTTTCTAGAGAGAAATTTTGAGTATATTCTATGATTTAATTAGTGAAGGACTTGGGTTGTACATGGATGACTTTACTCCACATGGTAATGAATTTGACCATGCCTTACAAAATTTAGAAAAATTTCTTGAACGATGAGTTGCTACCAGATTATGCCTTAGCCATGAAAAATGTCACATGATCACGACCATAGGTGTATTTTTGGGGCACTACAATTCTATTGTAGTTATTCAAGTGGATCCAACAAAGATTGAGGTAATTTTTATGTTGCCTACTCCTTGTACACCAACATAGGTACAAATTTTCCTCTGCTATGCTGGTTATTATCTCAGATTTATAGAACATTTTTCAAATATAGCTACACAATTATATGTTTTGACATGAAATGTTGAATTCGAGTGGACTAACAGATATGATGTTGTTTTTACATAAATTAAAAATATGGTCTCAATAGCCCCTATGTTAAGATGTCCAAACTAGAAATTACCCTTCCATATTTCAATAGACTCATGAGACACACCGATATGAGTTGTCCTTGTACAAGAGGAAGACAACAAACCCTATGCCATTTACTATATCAAAAAAAATCTTACACTGACAGAATTTAATTATACAGTGATAGAAACATATTTTCTAGTTTCTTTTTATTCTATTAATAAATTTCATCACTATATAATGGGATATCCAATATTCCTATATACAGATCATTCCACCATTATATATCTAGATAATAAACATATCACCAATGGTTTAATAACTCTATTTTTTTATTATTAAAGGAGTTCAATATTACTATAAAGGATCATAGAGGAAAGTAAAATATTGTTGCATATTTTTTGTCTAGAATACCTCAAAGAACCGATCCTTCAGCCATGGAAGATCAATTTCCAGCTGAAAAACTTTTTGTTGTAACAAAAAAGAAACCTTTGTATGTTGATGTGTCCATTTACCTGGTAGCAGGAAAACATCAAGTGCACTTCCCACCTAGGGATAAGAAATTTATTATTCAATGAAGTGCATAATTCTCTTGGATATATGGATACCTTTTTCATACGGATTCTGACTTTCAGATCCAGAGATGCATCAAACACGATGAGACTTACGATGTTCTCAGGTCTTCCCATGATGAACCTTGTGGTGGAAATTTTGATGATTACAAGACTCGACATAAGGTACTCCATATGGGATATTATTGTCCCACGATATTCAAAGATGAAAATAAGTATGTCCAGAGCTACGACAGGTGTTAGAAGATGGGTCGTCACACTCAAGATGATGAGATTCCCATGTAGCTGCAACTTGTAATAAAACGCTTTTGAAGATAGGCATTGGATTTCATAACCCCCTTTAACCCACCATCAAATAAAAAGGTCTACATTCTTATATGAATAGATTATTTCAATAAATGGGTGGAAGAAATAGCTCTCCCAAATGCTACAGAAGAAGTAGACACTAGTTTCTTATTTGAACTATTTGTGTTATACCGAATTCCTAGGGAAATAATAAAAGATATGTGGTCACAATTCACTGCTCATAAAATTTTTGCTACTTTACAGAAGTAATACTTTACAGAAGTAACACATCAAGAAAAATGTCACTTCTCCTTACCATCCTCAAAAAACATATAGGTGGAAAGTACCAATAGGGTTCTGGACATAATTATGACCAAAAAAATATCTTCCAACCACCAGAACTAACCAGCTAAACTCCTGGAGGCCTTATGGGGGGATCAAACAACGTGGCACAATATTAATGGTAATTTACCATACTACCTTTTTTTCAGTAAGGAGACCATTTTAGCTGTTCAATTTGATATTAAGACTCTCAAAACTTTAATAGAAGTTGGATTGGACTTCAAAGAAACAAAAAATCAATGTTTACAATAGCTTAACAAATTGGATGAGATGGACCTATCAGCCCTGCAACATACAACTCTTATTCAATAGAAAATTTCCAACTCGGATGATCTTATTATTAAAAATATTTTTTTTTAGAAAGGTGAGTGGGCTATATTATATGATTGTGAATTTTAAGATTTTCTAGGAAAACGTTAGATGAGATGGTTAGGACCTTATGATATTATTGAAGTTTATGATAATGGTAAAATGACCTTGACTAATATTGATGATTTTGGTGTCTCTTTTATTTTTGATGGATATTGACTCTACCTATATCGTCAGCGGCTTACACAAGAGTCTTATTTTCCATCAGATAAGTAATGATTCCAATTTGAAGATCATAGTTGATTGGGGAGGTAACCTCTTACTTATATGTAGCCAATTTTCTTAAAAATTTATTTAATTTTGTACATAATATATATATTTTCATGAAATTAAATTGGTTTTATATCACACACACACACACACACACACACACACACAGATATAAATATATATATATATATATATATATCACTATGCACTCACCACAATTATATAGAAAAATATTCCTACCCTATTCGATTTCCTAAAAGAATATTAAATCCACACCTTAGGGATGTAGTAAAACAAGAACTGCAAAAGCTCCTGGATGTCAATTTTATATATCCTATTTCAGACAACTTGTGGGTTTCACCATCATTTGTATTCCCTAAGAAAAAAAGTAAATCGAGAATTTGTGTGGATTGTAGGGAATCGAATAAGGCTACGCAGAAAGATCATTTCTGCATTCCATTTATAGGCTAATTCCTTGACACTCTTGTTGGGAAGAATTTTTTCTACTTTCTAGAGGGTTTTAGTGGTTATAATAAAATTAAAATCACTCCAAAATACTAGGATAAGACGACATTTACCTACCCTTGGGGAAAATTTGCATATATAGTACTACCATTTGACTGTGCAAAGAAAAAAACCACTTTCTAGAGAGAAATTTTGAGTATATTCTATGATTTAATTAGTGAAGGACTTGGGTTGTACATGGATGAATTTACTCCACATGGTAACGAATTTGACCATGCCTTACAAAATTTAGAAAAATTTCTTGAACGATGAGCTGCTACCAGATTATGCCTTAGCCATGAAAAATGTCACATGATCATGACCATAGGTGTATTTTTGGGGCGCTACAATTCTATTGTAGGTATTCAAGTGGATCCAACAAAGATTGAGGTAATTTTTATGTTTCCTACTCCTTGTACACCAACATAGGTACAAATTTTCCTCTGCTATGATGGTTATTATCTCAGATTTATAGAACATTTTTCAAATATAGCTACACAATTATATGTTTTGACATGAAATGTTGAATTCGAGTGGACTAACAGATATGATGTTGTTTTTACATAAATTAAAAATATGGTCTCAATAGCCCCTGTGTTAAGATGTCCAAAATAGAAATTACCCTTCCATATTTCAATAGACTCATCAGACACACCGATATGAGTTGTCCTTAGACAAGAGGAAGAAAAGAAGCCCTATGCCATTTACTATATCAAAAAAAATCTTACACTGACAGAATTTAATTATACAATGATAGAAACATATTTTTTAGTTTCTTTTTATTCTATTAATAAAATTCATCACTATATAATGGGATATCCAATATTCCTATATACAGATCATTCCACCATTATATATCTAGATAATAAACCTATCACCAATGGTTTAATAACTCTATTTTATTATTATTAAAGGAGTTCAATATTACTATAAAGGATCATAGAGGAAAGTAAAATATTGTTGCATATTTTTTGTCTAAAATACCTCAAATAACCGATCCTTCAGCCATGGAAGATCAATTTCCAGCCGAACATCTTTTTTTTGTAACAAGAAAGAAACCTTTGTATGTTGATGTGTCCATTTACCTGGTAGCAGGAAAACATCAAGTGCACTTCCCAACTAGGGATAAGAAATTTATTATTCAATGAAGTGCATAATTATCTTGGATATATGGATACCTTTTTCATACGAATTCTGACTTTCAGATCCAGAGATGCATCAAACAGGATGAGACTTACGATGTTCTCAGGTGTTCCCATGATGAACCTTGTGGTGGAAATTTTCATGATTACAAGACTCGACATAAGGTACTCCATATGGGATATTATTGTCCCACGATATTCAAAGATGAAAATAAGTATGTCCAGAGCTACGACAGGTGTTAGAAGATGGGTCGTCACACTCAAGAGGATGAGATTCCCATGTAGCTGCAAATTTTAATAAAACGCTTTTGAAGATAGGCATTGGATTTCATAACCCCCTTTAACCCACCATCAAATAAAAAGGTCTACATTCTTGTATGCATAGATTATTTGAATAAATGGGTGGAAGCAATAGCTCTTCCGAATGCTACAGAAGAAGTCGACACTAGTTTATTATTTGAACTATTTGTGTTATACCGAATTCCTAGGGAAATAATAAAAGATATGTGGTCACAATTCATTGCTCATAAAATTTTTGCTACTTTACAGAAGTTACACATTAAGAAAAAAGTCACTTCTCCTTACCATCCTCAAAAAACATATAGGTGGAAATTACCAATAGGGTTCTGGACATAATTATGACCAAAAAAATATCTTC